>CM052701.1:51819712-51855051 GCA_028551405.1 Uromys caudimaculatus
AGAACTTCAAGTCTCTGAAGAAAGAAATCAAAGAAGACCTCAGAAGGTGGAAAGATCTCCCATGCTCATGAATTGGCAGGATTAACATAGTAAAAATGGCCATCTTGCCGAAAGCAATCTACAGATTCAATGCAATTCCCAACAAAATTCTTTTTCTCTAGTTTGTTTATAACATAATAAAGAGCCTAGTTGTGGATACAGGACTCACAGTTTAGAGGAGAACAAACTCACTAGACCAGCCAAAAATCTTCTGTAATAGCACAGGGAGGGACAGTCAAGGCACCTCCACGCTGTTAACTAGTCCTCATCTTCATTTCACAACATCTATTGACTTATCAGCATAACTTAAGAGTCTAAGCTAGAACCAGAATACCAGGATACCAAAACAGCCTTGTGTTGACCAATGTGATTTTAATTGCTGCATGACAAAACTGGTAAGATGTGGTCGCACAGACAGACAGATAGACAGATGACAGATAATGGTCAGAATCTTGGAACTCTCAGCCCAACCCCACCCTCTGGGAACAGGAGAGGAGCTAGAGAATAGGTTAAGAACCCATCATGCCTATATGATGAAGCCTCATAAGAATTCCTAACGAGTAGGGTTCAGCAATGTTTTGATGCTTGTCGTTGCCTAGGGCTCTACCATTGAGGTACATCTCCAGACCCTGCTTCTTGCAATTGGATGTCTCATTTTCATCTTTCTAGACTGAGCTATGAAGACCCCAAGGGCAGTGTCTCTTCACCTTGATTCCACAGTACCCCGAGGACTCAGCCTAAGGTGGAGCCCTCTCTTAGAAGTGGTTGGGATGGCAGGGATGCCTAGTTGACTGTTCTACCCTTTTATCTTCACCCATGTGTCAAGGGGAGAGCAAGCCAGTTCTCTTGCTTGCTATCATTTTAGCACCTACAAAAGATAAGGAGTGGACCAAATCCTGAGAACTTTGTCTTTGCTATATTGTACTAGTGGCTATCAATTAGAAGGCCTGAAACCAGTACATTTATATGCCAGATAACACATCAGCTAGATGTACAGACGGCTACCTGTACTTCAGTCTCCACTACTCACAGGTGCTGAGCCAGGACATCGCTTGAGTGTGGGTTCAAGAGCAACTTGAGCAATGCACTGAAAGCTCATTCCCAACCCCCAGCCCCAGAGAAGACATTTGTCTAACTTTTGTCTTGTGGGCACCTGGTTTTATGAAAATGATCTGAATAAAATATTTTAAAGCAAGATGAAAAAAGAATAGGGTTAAAAGAGTTTCTGGATCAGCCAGCAAGAGCACAATCCAAATGTGCAGAAGTTGGTGCCCTAACTCCAATGCAAAAGAAACTCCTGCACTGAGAATTCTCAAACGTCAACCTATGTGTCTTATCACCAGACTGTCTGCTATGTTTATTATAATGCCCTTCATTAAATAATAAGCCAATAAATATAGGTCTCTAAGTTCTGTGAGCCATTACATCATGTGGTTAAGCACAAGGAAGGGGTTATGGAACTTCTCAAACTATAGCCAGTCTGTGATGGGGCTTGTCTGAAGAACTGACCAGTGGATGAAACATCACACACATTTTCGCAATCAGAGTGTTAAATATAGGAGAGCACAGTGGAGAAAATAGTTGGTTTGTTTAATTTCTTTTTCCAATATGTACATACACACACACACACACACACACACACACACACAAAGTCACAAGTATAAAAGAAAGGGGAAAAGGTCTTGCAACTCAATCTTTGCAGATCTGGTAAGCTCTGCTTTTATTTGAACAACATCACTGTTGGCTTCCTGTTCTCCCATGATGGAGTCCCAAGGTCTTGAGAAATTGAACTGATACACAAAACATATATATGTTCTGGTTCTCTCTGCCCCTCTCTATAGGTAACATTTTTATTCATTGTTAAGCATATTGATAACTTAATCTCCTATAATGTGTATATGTATACATGCTCCTGTGTGTGTGTGCATGTGTCTGTATGTCTGTGTGTGCATGTGTACACGTATGTGCAATCACATGTCTGTGTGTATGTGTATTTAGTTATGCAAAGCAAACCTTAGCAACATTGTTCAACTTTAGACCAGATAAGAAGACTCCTCTTATCAAGATAGCATGCCTATGTCTTGTGGCCCTGATTGCCTTATGCAATTAAAAATTTATGCCACAAACATTAAAACTTTATAATTAATGTTATTTTTTAATCTATGCTTATAATCCAATATTCTGTTTATTGTCTAGTTTCCCTTATAATGAGCTAAAGAGAAAAAAAAAAAACTTGTCCAGAAGACACAAGTATCTGTTTCTTTCCACTGTTCTATTCTTTGCTTCAAATTAATCCATTGGCATTCTGATTTTATGCATTGGTCTCTGTAAGACTGGCTAATGGGAGTGTGCCCAGGAGAAATTATTTTTACATTATTGAGGGGGAAAATATAAGACCAAAAAGCTCGACTCTGGACTAATAAATTCTCACTTTTGAAACCTTTTGAAGAAAGCTATAAGCTACTTCTAAATATATCATTTTCAGTGATACATGCTTTTAGCCTTTTTAAAAACTATGCAACTTGTAAATGTAATATATAAATGTAAATATGTAAAGTTGTTCTGGATATTAATCTGCTATCCAATATATAACTGTCAAAAATTCTCTCCCATTCTGTGGGCTTTCTCCTTACTCAATTGATTATTTCTTTAGCTGTGCATGAGCTTTTTGGTTTAATGAAGTCCTACTTGTTGATTCTTAATTCTTGGGCAAACAGATTCCTACTACTCAAAACATTCTTTCTTGCGCCTAGTTCACATGGGTACTATGGTGGTTTGAGGAATGGCACTGTTAGAAGGTATGGCCTTGTTGGGGTGGGCGTGGCTTTTTTGGAGAAAGTATGTCACTAGGAGGTGGGACTTAATGTCTTAGATGCTCAAGCCATACCCAGTTAGGCATTCAATTCCTGTTTGTCTACCCATCTGGGTGTAGAACCTCAGCTCCTTCTCCAGCCCCATGTCTGCCTTGATGCTGCCATGCTTCCCACCATGATGAGAATGGATTGAACCTCTGAAGCTGTAAGACAGAGCCCATTAAGTGTTTTCCTTTATAAGAGTTGTCACAGTCACGATGTCTTTTCACAGCAGTGAAACCCTAAGACAGGTACAGCCTAGCAGTTTCAGTATTTCCCATTTCACATTGAAATCTTTGATCTATTTGGAGTTAGTTATTGTGGAAGGTGATAGATACTATTCAAATTTCACTCTTCTGACTGTAGACATGCAGTTTTCTCAGCACTACAGATGCTATCTTTTTTCCAATGTATATTTTTGGCTATATCAGGTCCAAAAGTTTCTTCCCTGAGGACTAGCTTTCATGGTACCAGATAGCACTATGCACACTTCTAAAGGAGGGGAACAGCCAGCAGTCCTACCTCCACAGCTGTGAATCCTATGAACCATGTCAGCAACCATCATGGCAAGATAACCCTAAGGGTGCAGTGGTGGCACACATAACTTGGCAGTAACCAACTTCTTGGAAGTCATGTGTACTCAACCTGAGAAAAATTGCTCCGGAAGCTAACATGCCACCTACACCTTTAAAACTACCCAATATGTCAGCATAACTCATATAATAGGGTAACAATGGTTATGAGTAGGACTAAATTTCCATCTCACAGCTAGCAAGCAGGTCAGCACAGAAGAAATAGATTCCAGAAGGAAGAGTTGTCAACCCTGAGGAATGTGCCAGCAGAGGGAGTCTCAGAGACAGAGCAGAGAGAACAAAGGACAGACAAAAGGGGAGAGGCCACGCTGCCCTTGGGAACATATTTGCCCTACCAAATAGATGAGACCCTAAAGCCAGCCCTTCATCTTTTGTTCCTTGGAACTTTCTACTGCCACAATGAAGCACCCTAGATTTGAACTTGAGAGAATCCTCAATCAGAAGTGCACAGTCTGGAGTCACTTTCCCCTGGGACATCTCTCAGCATTTTTAAATTGTCGTTATTGAGGATGGGTGTTACCACTATTATCTAACCAGGAAAGAGGGTGGGGGCAACTAAGCATCCCACAGTGCTCCCCAAAAGTGTGGCTAAATGAGAAAGTGGTTTAGAACACTCACTTCTTTTATATTTTCTTCTTTTCCACTTGGGCTGAGAAAGCGTTAAAAAAAAAAAAAAAAAAAAAAAAAAGGTACTGGCTCATATTACCCTCTATTACTATGATTTAATATTTATTATATATTTTATTATTCATAGAAATTTCTAGTAACAAGAAAGCCATGTTAATGATGAAGAAATCGGGAAAGTTACTAAATTTATAAAGCAGGTCACAGTGTCTTCGTGATTATGATTAGCAAATCGCACAAGGGAATTTGGCAAAAATTTTCACACGGCACTTGATTAAATCCACTCTTCTGTGAAGGTGAACTGGAGAGCTTGGAAATATATATTCCCTCTAGACGGTGAGGCAAACATTGATAAATTCACCCAGCAACTGTATAAATAGAGAACCCACTTACTACAACATTGATAAACTACGGAATACCGGATATGCTTGTTCAAAATTAGCAAACTGAGGATATGGTTGATAAGGTGGTAATCATGAAACTGGAGTCAGTGCGCTGGTCATCCAGTTTACAGAAGATAGATGTGGAAGATAGATCCTCACCAATGGAATCCTTAGAGGCAGAATCAGAGGATAATACCAAGAAAATACTCTGAAATTATTCCTTGAGCAGGTAGAAGTAAGCTCCGTAAGTCTTGACCATGATTGTTCTTTTCAGCTGGCCTTGTGAAGAGAGACTCTGCGTCCTTCATTGCTGCCAGCATTGTGGGGTACATAAAGCTTCGTCAGATTCTGTGAAGCAGATGAGTTCTATCCTCACCTCACCATAAAACCCCTATTCTACAGAACATAATAAGCATGATGAGTAAAGACAGATGGGGTGAGCCTGCCAATGCAAAATGAGCCCCTCTGTTTCAAATGCTTCTCCCTGAAGACGATTCTCATCTAGAAACGTCTTCTTATCATTCCTGAGAGCATGTAACTAACAGCTCTCACCTAGCCCTCTTGCCAAGCCAGTCTCTGGGTCTCAGATTCCCTCTATGAGTTAAAGATTAATTCGTTCTGTCAGTGACCTAGCAAGAAGGTAAAAGAAGACATTTCTGCTCTGCCACTGTAGCTTCTATTCTTACTGCAATACAAACTGCAACTCAAGCACTTGTTTCAAATGGCAGCGTTCTGCTCGTCTGCACTTGCCAACAAACGATCTCCACAGCTCGTTTAAGGATTTCTATCTTTGGTCTCCAGCCTCTTAGACCTTTGTACTCTCAGGTCCCATCTTTGCTCCATGCATCCTTTACTTGAACATGATACCTTTAAAGCTGAGCACACGTCCCTAGAGTTTATGAGTTAAACTGTTGCACATAAATCTGGTTATGCATAAAACAGCCAAGAGAGGAAAAATGAATAACTTGGATACAGAATGTCACTTTTATATAATAACAACAAAGATCAGTGCCATGAATAGAAAAATGTAAACAAAAAAAGAAGTAGAAAAAAATCTAGAAAACATACTGTACTAAGCACACACCCATCCCCCAAACATTGAAGAATTCACCATGGGTGGATGGTCATAGTTCAATGAGAGACGATGCTACCATATGGCCAAAGGTTAGAAAATGTTTTACATAGATGATTTGCAGTTGATAAAGCCTATTTTTTTTAGCCACTCAGCTCTGTGTGAGAAGAAAGAGCTTTAATTAAAAAAAAATTAGAAATGAGTGAGTATATTAGTTATTTTTCTGTTGTAATAAAATACTAGGACTGAAAGCAAGTTATAGAATAAAGAGTTTATTCTGTCTTCAGGGTCTGGAGGAAAAGTCTATACCTGTGGGCAGGCAGGCAGGCATGGCAGCAGGAACAGGAAGCCGGCTGATCATATTGCATCTCCTTCCAGGAAGCAGAAAGAACAGGAAGTGAGTGAGGCTGTAAACTCCCAAAGCCCACCTCCCTACCCCTGTGATGTATTTCCTCCATCAGGGTTCTGCCCTCCTAAGAATTCCATAACCTCTCAGAACTACACCTCCAACAGGGGACCAATTATTCAAAAACATCCGCCACCACTCTAATCATGCTTATTAGGAAGCACCACAGTGAGCATGGATGGGTTTGAATAAACGTTTATATGGGTTCTGAAATTCTGATCTTAATTCATTTTTCACACTTCATAAAATATTCTTCTTTTGATTTTTTTTCAGAAATTGAAATTCATCCTTAGCTTGGGAGCACAAAGGGCTGGAGGATGGACTCATGTGCCACAGTTTGCTGTAGTCTATTGGAGTTTAGACATAGTTTGTTCATAAAATGATTCTCAGAATATTTCTCTGAGAATCACAACTTAGTATTCCTCAGTTTTCCTCATGTTGTTTGTTGAGTCACCTTCCCTGATCAGTTGTCTAACAGTTTATATGCACCGCTTCTTTCTAGTAAGGAAGAAAACCAAAGGATGCATTTTCAGAGCAGAGTTGTCTCTCATGGTACATTAATTAGTTGGCTTTCAGATATAAATGAGTCTCATATTTGTTCCTTACCTCCCGCCCCCTCCACCAAGTTTCTATGACCATTCAAATTTCTGCCATCTCAGAGCTGAAGGAACAAAGGTAACAGAGGTAATGACAATCATTAAATTCCCAGACCAGACAGAGTCAACCAAAATCATTACTGTAAATTCTAGCATATCACATCATTATCTGCTCAAAAGAAGTCCAAATTAAGACAAGATAGGAGCTGGATTAATCTATCACTAGGCTCGTCAATGGTTATAATAAGACATAAATTGGGACCATAAAATTTTAGAATTTCCCAAACAACTACACAGGTATACAGGGAAATGAAATGTGCTAAGGATGTAGGTGGGGGTACATGCCAAGAAGAGAGAGATAGAGAAGAAAATAAATACCTAATAAGCACATAAATGATGACAGAAATATGTAAAGGTGAGCCTTTCAGAGCTAACTGAAGCTTAACTATTCCCCAAAGAAATACATAATAAATGAAAATTAAGTTAGCCTTTGCCAAATTGTGAGAATGTTGGCCAATCTATCATAGAATAATAGGAAGGTCCTAATTTCCCAGACCACAGCAGATAAATGATAAAGATAGGATCCATTACTTATTTTTTATCATTCTTGTCTTCCGAAAATGTTGAACCAAATTTATACAAGTCTTGTTTTTTTTAAAAAACATGAATGAAGCTTTGGTGACTCTCCTTTAAATAAGTTGCCAGTGTATCTGATCTAATAACTCTTTAGATACAGCGTTCTGAAATTCAGAATTAGAGTTGGAGAAGAATGTAAATAAATAAATAAATAAATAAATAAATAAATAAATAAATAAATAAATAAATAAATTCTGAAAGTGTTGACAGAGCTGAAAGTCAGACCTAGACCACGGAATCCAACTAGATGTGGAATAAATGGTTTTGCCTCCTGTGCCATGAGCCAAGGGAATAGCCAGAGCTTGTCAGCCTGGCAGGGATCAGGTCCTTCTCTAGCCAAAGAAACTTCTTTTAGAATGTGATTTAACACAGAACCCCAAAATATGAAGGTGAAGATAAATAACTATATCAGAAGTCCTTATTACACTGCCTCCCTGTGGCACCTGTAGGACACCCTGGGGCACCCCAACAGGGCTCTGCCACAGACCCCTAGAGCTGTGAAGCACTCTGCTCTTATAAATAAGGAAGCTGTAGTAAAAATGAATAAAGCCAAGCAAACAATGAACATAAACAATGACTATACACAGTGCTCAAAGAAGGCTACGTGGCTGCATAGCTTAGAACAACATAGATAAAGTCTCAACACAAGGGACTGCACTGGTATTTCTCTTCCAGTTGCAACTCCTTACCCATCAGCACTTTGGCAAAATTCATCAAGATAGACACCCAGTCATCAAACGTCTCTGTCCTTGGTATCATCCAAGAACTGGTTTCTGCTCTTGCAAGCCCTGACAATCAACCAGAATAAACTTGCCTAAACCCCCAAAGAGACCACTCCCTTAGTCTTCCCCAAGTGTGTTCCTAGTGGCCATTATCTCCACCATTGCATCATTACAGTCCCCATGTTGTCAAGAAAACCAGACAAGCCCCTCAAAATAGGCTAAGAGAAACAGTAGCTAAGTTCATGCTGTGAATTAACACAACACAAATAGAAGCTAATCCCAATGTCTATCTGACAAAGTGCTACCACGCCTGGATGTTCAACAAGGGCAGTGTAGTGGGTATAAAATATCTTTAGTTGAAAACCCTGGCTCATATCTGCCAGTGCCTCCCAGCTCTGTCTGTGTGATCCCTGCAACTCACGTCATCATTTGGCACAGCACCCAGTACATAGACAGAATCCCTTCAGGAATGCACAAGCACAGAGAACAGCCAAGGAATCACTCTTAGTCGAACTTAAGCACCAAGCACACCCAGATTGGCCACAGCATACAGTCACAGAGGCTGCCATGATGGCTCTAGAGCAGAAAGCCTGATTTCCCTTGATCCTTACATATAGAAGGATTTAACTTTCAGTAAATAAGCCAACAAACAAAAGCAAGATCTCGATACAGAGTGTAGGCCATCCTCAAACTCACTGTGTACATCAGTTTGGCCTTGAACTTTATACCCACCTACCTCAGCCTCCCAAATACTGGGATGACAAGCACATGCTACCATACCCAGCTCACAATTCACAGGCCTAATCCTTGAGTTTCATTGAGTGGAATCATCCCTAAAGTGCCACAGAAGAGCTCAGTCCATGCTTGGGTTCCATGTGCAGTGTCCATAGACACAGATGGCAGGTTTGTCTCAGTCCAGTTTTCACCACAACAGAACTGTTGATGCACAGACACCGGAATTTGCTCTAACTCATTACTGTCTTCCCAAGTTGAATCCTGACAAACATTGGAAGTATGCGTGGGGCACTGATAGCAATGATCACATTGGCTAAAGTCCTAGAAATGAGAACCATTTCAAACCCCAACTGGCTAAGTTCACACCTCTCCAAACAGTAAACATATTTCTGAGGACTAAATCTCCTAAATGAAGCTACCAATCCAGAGCCTATCCAGGTATGATAGATCATGCAGTCCAACTCCCCTTCTTCCCAGAATTACCATCTGTTCTGAGCCTCTGCTCCCCCTCCACAGCTAGCTAACACTAGTACCAGGTCTCTCTGCATGTACTCCGAAGGCCTCCTTATAGCATAGACCACCAAGGAAGCAAATGCTTTCTTTTGCATTCACTGGACTGCACACACTACTTTCTTAGGTCATCTCTAAGGGCAAAAATGACTCAAAGACAGCTGCATCAGCACAGCCCATGTCACCATGGAGGACAGATCAGAAAAGCTAGGAACCTAGAGCACACTGCACAGCCTGTAGCAGCTTAACAGGTTAGAGAGTGTCCTTTCCAGGTAGCTCAGTTGGCTTAGGTTCCTTAGATCATCTGATCAGGCTGTTTTTCTAGACAGTGAGGTATGTGTCATCTTCATCTTTGATCTCCAGGGTCATAAGAGGAATCTTTTAAAGGTTCAGTGGTTTGTAATGAACCCCCAAGCAAGTTTTTGTTTTCACAATATATTGAACTCCATCCATCCCTTCCAGAAAATGATAGTCTCTATATGAGGGTACTCACATGCTATTGCCCCATCCTCAGGCTTGCTGTGCCTATACATGACTGCTTCTCATAGCATCATCTCCTGTAGGACCCCAGCTCCATGGTCCAGATATGCTGACATGCAGTTCTCTCCACAAGAGTATGTTAACTCTTCTCTCCAAAGAGCTAATCTGTTACCTCCAGATCTCCAGAAGGCCTTCCCTTCTCCATCCTACCTTGGGCCAAATCAGAGCGCTCTCTCGCTCTCTCTCTCTCTCTCTCTCTCTCTCTCTCTCTCTCTCTCTCTCATTCTATGCAAAGATGTTGCACTCTATGAAGCTAATGTTGTGTGATGTTTCCTGTGGAGACAGTACACCACACACACACACACACACACACACACACACACACACACACACACACACACTTACCTTAAGGGAGTCCATAGCAAGCCAAAGAACAAAAAGCACCAAAGTCCAGCTTGGTGAACCAATGACCTTTATTGGAGTCACTTAAAAGAACAGAAATGACTCAAAGATAGATGCATCACCAAAACCCACACCACCACAGGTGACAGATCACCAAGCTGGAAACCTGGGCACACTGTGCAGCCTACAGAAAGCTTAACAGGTTGGAGAGTATACTTGCCAGGTGGCTCACTTGGCTTAAGTCTCTTTCAAGCTACTTGGCTGTTCTCTGCTTCATCCAGATCTCCCAGTCTTCTTTTGCAGCTAGTCTTGTCTGAGAGTGACTCTCAGGAGTCTCTACTGCCTACTCTTAGGAGAGAAGGACCTAGTGAATCTGTTCAATTTCAGAGACTTCCTGAAGCTATTTTGAGTTGTTCTTTTTGTCTTAAGGAGCTTCTCTGCATATGTTTCAATCTCAAAATAGGAGATTATCCCCTCAAGGGCTCCACTTAAAACTCATTTGGGCACCTAGAACCAAACCACAGTGATTCTTATTTAATTGCTCTAGGAACCAGTACATGGAAGACAACGGAAGAATGGTGATATCAAACCTACACAGTAAATCTGAGACTGTTCTGAGCTACATGATGAAACCCAATCTCAAAGACATAATAAATAAATAACAAAGACTACAAATAAAGATAATTTTATTTTTATTATTTTAATTGTATTCTATTTTACTCCACTATTGTAGTGTTAACTATATTGCATTTACTCCACAGATTATTTCCACAAAATAGTCAAAAGGTGGAAAATTGGGAGGTTGGGCATCTTCAATCAGTTAGAGGTTGCTTAGTGGACCATTCTATTAAGGAAGGCTCGTTGCTAAATCTAAGCTTGGTGGAAATGCTGGCAATGGATTCGTTCTCGGGGGTATTTGTTACACCTCACTTTATTCCACAAATGGCAGAATGGTGAGCGGTTTCACCTGAGTTACTCACTATAGACTAACAGAGGAAACGGACAGCAATGGCAGATTGTAGATACAGACATTTCACAAGTACACAAAGATATGCTTTCAGTAAGTGTTGTATGTCTCTGCTAATCACCCCCACTCATCCTCTCTATAACTAGCGGCTAAAATATATGCTATAAGGAGCATGGCTGGGGTGCTCTCTGCCTGTGGTAAGCTTTGACCATTGAACACCCTCCAGTAAATGTGATTGAAGAAGCAACAGCAGTGTTTCCCTGGACATCTGCCTGCAGGGCTGCCTCAGGCTGACTCTGCTCCTTGAGTAGGCACTATCCGGCCTACCCTCTATGAGCTCCAGTGACAGAAGCTCTGAATTATACTGCAGTAGCCTCACTGGTTCTCTTCACTCACTCTTGAACAAACAGTTCCTTTTAAAATTAAACTCCATACAATTTTATAATAATAAAACAATATTAACGTCCACAGACACACATATGCTAGACAGCTGTCTCTGTACACAGAGGAGGGTGCATGCACAGCAGGGGGGGATGCAATGGTCTAGAGACAGCACAGATAGGCGTCATACCCATTTCAGCATCTCCCTCGGCTACCGAGCTACAATCCAGACCTGTCTTTGCCAAGGAGTACTGACTGACTGATCAGAGACAGCCCTGGTCACCAAACTCCAGTCTGACCTGTGGGACTTTCCTATTTCCCTGGCTGGGAAATCCAGACTCAAATTTTATTATCTGAATGTCAGTGACACTAAGCAGTGAAGCATGAAGAGGCTGCAAAGACTATGAGGACAGTGTGGTCTGCCCTTCCTACCTGGTGCTGGCTGTATCAGTGTGCCAGGTCCCCACACCTGGCAGAATTTGGACATCTGTGGTACTTATTTTTTTAAAAAGTCAAAGACAACTCTATTCACCACCTCTTCTGTGATATAAGAACCTCCCCCAAGACATGATTAGCAGCAAAGATAAAATCAAGAGATGTGAAACCACAAATATGCCCCTCCAAATACTGTCTTAGTTAGGGTTTCCATTACTGTGAAGAGACACCATGACCAAGGCAACTCTTATAAAGGATAACATTTAATTGGGACTGGCTTACAGTTTCAGAGGTTCAGCCCCTTATCACCATGGTGGGAGGCATGACATCATAGAAGCAGACTTGGTGCTGGAGAAACTAAGAGTTCCATATCTTGATCTGAAGGCATCCAGGAGACCGTGTCACACTGGCCAGACTTGAGTATATATATGACCTCAAAGCCCTGCTTCCATAGTGACACACTTCCTCTAACAAGGCCACACCTCCTCCAATAAGGCCACACCTCCCAATAGTGCCACTTCTTATGCGCCAAGCATATTCAAACCACCACACACACCCTTGATCTTCTGGGGCCTTGTCCCTGAGTGTTTCCTTCAGAGACTTTGTGAATCATGTGCTAAGCAGTCAGGCATTAAAAACTTCACTGGAATAAAGCACTTCTTGAGGGAATGGAGGCTACACAGAACCAGTAAGCTTCTTCCCAGCATTCAACATTCAATAATAAGGCCTCTGGAACCAGCACGGGCAGCACAGAGCATTACAGACTGACCCTCTCCTGCACAAAAGAAGCTCATAAAACCTCCAAAGAGAAAAGGCAGAACAAGATGCCTCTGAGAAGACAGGTTGTGAGGGAGCAATCAGAAACTATTTAGGGGAAGAAAAGAAAGAGGAATTAGGACCGCAGGCCTCTAGCCTTTAAGCAGGAAGAACACTAAAGCACACCCCAATTCCATTTCAGTCAGACCCCTTTTAAGCTTCCCCAACTCTCCAATTCACTGTCTTCAATAGCCTTTTCATCTCTCAAGGTCCAACTCAAAAGCCTTCCCCTCTGTGGAGTCTTTCTACTCCCAGAAAGAATTAACTGTTCTTTTCTCTGACACTTAAAGCATGTCAGCCCTCTCTGGCTCCTTGCACTGTGTAAGATATGTATGCCTTTGCCTCCCCCAGATGGTTTGTGAGCTCACTAGTGGCAGGGATCTGCCTTGGGAATCTCTGAATAAAAGCAGGCCTGGATCAAAGTAGCTGAATGTATAAATATTCTCTGAGCCTATCAATTATAGACTTTTGATATCAACAAGACATTGAGCATCCTTTCTCACCCACTCACCCCAGCTCTTTTCCCATTGGTGGGAAAATAAAGGAGACTGAGTACAAGTAGGGATGATTGAATTCTAGCCCATCTTGCATGGATACCCCCAAAAGTGGAACCAGAGACAAGGGTTTATGGGTGTAGGTAGGATGACGGGTAACAGAAAGTAAAATTAAAAAGCAGAAATAAGTTGTGTCATCAAGCTAATTCCTTCTTGCGTCACCAGGATTCCCTCTCATGGGGTCACTCTGAAGAAATTCTCTATAGACATTACTTAAAATATCCCTTGTGGCAGATGATGGGAGAATTAATCCATATGCTTTCTAAATTAGCCACTGGTCAAAGGTTGTAGGCTTTTCCCTTTACAGGGTGTATAACTGAAAAATCAAGAGTGTTTCTTTGGGTACCCCGTGAGAAGCTGGTAGAGATGCCACAGAACAAAAAGCAAGTATTGGAAAACACAGTTGAAATCGGGTAAGGCAAGTGACAACTGAGCACAGCTGGTTGCCACAGCAACTACATGAGAAAGTCAGGCCAACAGAACAGGAGGCAGGAGTCAAGAAGGGCCTGGCATACTTGCTCACCTTAGGATAATTTTTTATCAGCTCTAATTTTTATATACTCTGTTAGAGAATAAGCCATACTAATCCTAGGATTATAACTGTTGTTAGTAAAAGCATCGGTTATATACTAGAATTTTCGAAAGCCTCACCATCTGAGTACAGTTATGATAAACACTTGGTTTTCCATCACATTGACCCTTGAGAGAGTCACATTCTTTACTCCTAATATTACCAAGCCAAAGCCTCCAGATGCCTAAATAGCACATTTCTTTCTCTCTCCCTGTACTAGAGCCCCACCATGGGTCAAAGAGAAATGCAAATGTTTTCCCCCAAGGTCACATTTTAAGCAGAGAATATATGTGCTGTCTACTTCAGTCTACAGCTCAACCATACAGACCATTCCTTCAGCTCCAGCCCTAGTCCAGCCAACTCGCTTCTTTATCCAGTGTCCATTCTTCAAACCTCTACAAGTAGTACAAACAACATACTTTCATGCAAATGAACTCCAAAACATCAGGGTCTCCAAGTCCATCCTAGCAATGCACCAGACATGCTCAGGCAATCTGAACTCCAGTGTGTCCACAGTAAACCCAGGTTATGTCATAACTACAAAAGTAACTATTTGAGTGTTTCTACATGCCAGGAATTCTGTGCATTATGCCTAAGAATCTTGAGGGTCCCAATGTTTAACACTGAAAATCCCAAGACTTTTTGGTTGGTTTTCCCCTCCTGATCTAAAATAATCTGATTCAATGTCCTGAGCTGCCTTCCTCCTGGCATTCTGTCACTCACTTTAAAGAGGAATATTTTGATTTTCTCTGTCACCATTGTTCACGGAGAGGTGTACCTAGCCTGTAAGACCCATGTGCCAAGACTAACTCAAAAGTACAATGTCATCAAGAATACTCTTAAATGACTTAAGCTTACCCCAAAATAAACTTGGACATACAATATCCATCTTTAATTATGCCTACAAGAAAAAAAGAAAGATATGTTTAAGCGTGCTACCATATTTCAGGCTATTTGAAAAACAATGACCGGGGAAAGCCAAAAAAAATAAAAGACAACAGTAATAAGATAAGGTAGTATATTGACAGCTGAGATCTTGTGTGACATCTGTGGGTGGATCTGTGACTCCGAGATTAGACTGTTCCCATTTCAAAAACACCATCCATGAACTCTGTCAATCAGTCACTCACTCGTTCATACTTAATGTATTTCCCTCCCCAGCACTCCCTCAAAAAACATTTTTAAAGATGGTGCTGAGGAAACAATGCATAGCTCATGCACACACATGTGAAAGGCAATGTTCTCCCCCTGACTAACTTCCAAACTGAGCTTGGATTTTTATCGGCATTTGCTGTGCCTCACTTCTACAAAAGAATTCAATTTATTATTCTCCTTGGACTGCAAATAAAAAAATAACATCAAAGTCTAGCAGAAAATAAAAGCTCTGGTTCAGACATTATTTTGTTTCCCTCGTCTAAGTAAATATTTGCACTTCCTGGAGGAGCTTATGCTGATGTGTCTGCAAATTGGATGCATTTTTTTCTCTATGAGACAGTAAGTTGCTGGGAACAAAAGACCACAAAGAAAATTCCCCTGTGTTCTCTTCCAAGTGACCTCCAGCCCACTGTGCAGATGACATGTGTAGAAGGAAGATGATTTGGTCTCCATGGAAGCTCAGTTTGTGGTCTCTGTCTTGGCAGATTGACAGCTGTGCTAAATGATGTTGAAATTACATGTAATAGATTTTAGATTATGACTATTGTCCTCTAGGGACTGAAGAGCCCCACGCAGTGAGAGAGGACTCTAGTTATCTTCTTAAACCTCATTCCAGAGTAAAAAGGCATGGGCTTTTCTTGTTACAACTTGACCTTCCTGTTTATTGGGGGAAGTGCTGAGCACCAAAGGAACTCAGCTAATTTGAAATCACAGATCCAGCATGACACTGTCACCATTTCATGGAATGAAACGGCCTTGACCATGTTTAATACAGGCCTCAATGCTATCTTTCTCCAATTCAAAGCTAGTAATTGCTCTGATTTCCAATACCATAATAGTAAATTAACATAGAATTAGACCAAATTGGCATTTATATTTCACCCTTTGCACAACTGGTACACTGATTTATTGGCAACACAGCTTGTGTTCTCTTCTGTTTGTATAAAGGAGACTGGGATTTGTATACTGGTGACCAACTGGCACAAAAGAAGACAATGGAGCTGATGCAGGTATCCACTGCAAGGAACTGGAACAAACAAGCAAGAACTGACCTGAACCTGAGCACACCTGAAATGGACCCCAAAAGATGACTGGGATAGCTTTCAGTAAGAATGAGGCTCCTGAGTGAAGATATAGAACTGTAACTCCTGGGGAAGTAGAGTCAAATATTGTCATAGTTGGACCCAAAGGCCAAGAGGTTGGGGATCACAGCTTAGCCTAAGTGCCTAAGCCTTAAAGTGGTGTTCTTTTAGTCACAGTACAATATAAAATAGGTCACATCCAGTTTGTTCAGGTTTTTGTTTTCGTTTTTCATTTAGGACAGTATTGATGTATTTGTTCTATAGCTAAACCCTCTGCTCAAAAACAAGCATTTTACAAATCAACTGGACAGAGAAGCAGCTAGGAATCAGAAGGAGAAAATTATTGAGGAAAATTTTTATGTTTCATCAGAATATGAAATAGCATTTCATGCTCATCTGCTCCAGTAAATCTGACCACCACCCAAAATAAAGTGTTTGTCACATGGATGAGACAGGCTCCCTATCTCAAGAAAACACAGCAAATATGGCTATTGTTTCCAGAAAGAAACGTTCAGGAACCCTGATGCAAACAAGCAGGACTATCCTGATGTCTCATCCAGCCTTACCCAGGACTAGCAGCAGCATCCTGCTGAGTCTGCAGTTACAAGGACCCAGGTAACTCCTGTGCACACTAAAGTTCACACGAGCTGAGGTGGCTGCACCTCACCTGTAAGCACATTGGGAGAGGTACATGCACAACGTAGAGAGAAGAATTCTGTACTAGAGGTGGCAATGTTTCCTTCATTGCTTGCTTTCCCTGTAAGAGTCTTCCAAAAGGATAGGAGCATATTTTGCATAAGAAGTAAGTTAGAAAAAAACCAAAGAGCATACATGCATATGTTTAGCATTTACAAAAAGAACAAGACAGATCAATCAGAAAACAGTGGACCAGGGTATTTACAAAGTATGAGATCAAAGAAAGAGGGGAAGGGATTCAGGGTTAGACTCACTTCCCCCAAGAACAGGCTAGTAAAGTTTTGACATGTCACTTTAATGCTCTATATATTAAATTTTTTAAAAGGAAATCAACAATGACACAAAGAGGGAAGTAAAATCCTAAAACCCAAAGCAACAAAACAAACCAATTATATCTCAAGTGAATACCATAAACAAGTGATGGAATATAGAACAAGGTATTGATCCAAGTAATTTATTGGTTTGGTATTTGAATACCCCTGGTCATAGACAGACTTAGAATAAGAAGAATAACTAATAAATTTGAATCTCCCCCAACACTTCCCCCCCCCGTGTGTGTGTGTGTGTGTGTGTGTGTGTGTGTGTGCGCGCAAGTTCACACAAATAGCAAATGTGAAAGAAAGCTCCCCAACAGCCAGAAGTGAAGAAGGAACATAAAGCTGAGTACATAGACTGATGAACTCAGGATAAGGTTTATCAGCTAGTGAGAGGAAGAAACTTAGCCCCACAACACCCCAGGAAGAGAGTAGAAACTGGGACCATAAAACCAGGGTTCCTGAAGGACTGTCCTTCAGGAAAGAGCCTAACTCCTATTTTATAGGCAGGGAAGTGACAAAAAAAACAAAAACAAAAAACAACTCATCTTTATGGGGAAAAGCCTTCACACTAAAAACAGCAGGCCTTGGCCAGTTCTACATACAGATGTAGAGCCTGAATTTCTACTCCCTATATGTTCTAGGAATCCGCAATGAATAGATTGCTGTAAAAATGAGCCCCAAAATAAGTGAAACCCCTGGGTCTTCCAGCAAAGAACAATAGAAAACTGTTCAAACAAGCCTTTCAAGACACTAAGAAATAGTACTTTCTAAGGCAAACACACACACACACACACAAGCACACACACAAGCACACACACACGCACACGCACACACGCACGCACATTCTAGCTGGAAATGGATGCAACACTGTGGAGAGCAGTAACTGTGAGGAGGGGGTCTACAGTCATGCAACAAGAACCTGAATGGATCTTAAATAATACTACTAATGACAAAATAAGAAAACTCTGAAACACAAGGAAGGGGGGTCCTCTGAGAATGGAGGAGAGAACTGACCAATGAAAACTTCTGATTGAAATGAGAAATTTAATAAACAGATTAAAGAACAGATTAACGATGGCTGTTGGGAACACTGATATGAGGAACTCATACAAAACAAAACAATGAGACATAAAAAGAAAATAGGAGAAACTTAAATATACATCTCACTGGAATTCCAAGAGTAGAGAAATTAGACAAGAAGGAGAAACAATAACCAACATATAATGGCTGAGAATTTGGGAGGACTGATTAAAAATTCGGAGAACATTTATTAGAGTCCAGAGTCACAAACAAAAACTAGACAGCATATGCAAACCAGCTCAGTGAAGTGATGGTTTTGTTTTATTTTTATTCTTTGAGAATTTCATACAAGGTATTTTGATCATACCCTCCTCTCCCATCTTTCCAAATCCACCCCTTTCCCTACCGAGCCAAGTTTGTAGTCCCCTCTTCTTAATCCCTCAAGCGGCAGTGTGTCCACATACCCTTGGATGTGTTCCCTTCCACTGGAGTGTGGTTGACCTACCAGGGGTCTTTTCACGAAAGAAAACAAATTGTTCTCCAAGCAGCTATCAATTGCTATCAGCTCTTCATTGAGGAGTCAGATATTGCCTGCTTCTCCTCTCCATGATGGGATTTTGTCTGGCTTGAGTTTGCAGATGTCTTAAGCATCCCATCATAAATGCTGTGTGTTCATATGTACCACTGCCCTGGTGTGTCTAGAAAACAGCATTTCCTTGTGGTCATCCACTTCTTCCAGCGTACAGTCTCTCTAGACCCTTGTCCACAATGAGTCCTCAGCCTCGGGCAAGGGGGTAGAATATAGATGCTTCATTAGTGCCTTGATGACTTGTAATCATGACTGTGCTAATCCTGGTCTACTGAGAAAAAAAAACTTTTGTGATGAAGGCTGAACAATGTGCTTATTTGTGGGTAAGCAATAAGTTATAGCAAAAAGGTACAACTATTTTAAAAGGCAAAAAGCAAGGAATACAGAAAGTCAAGAGATGGAGAAACTGGTAAGATGAAGGAATCACAGAGCATGAGAAGAGGTCACTCAAGTCCAAAGAGCTGGGTGGAGAAGTGTGCGAGAACAGCAGCAGGACCCTCCATGTACTACAGCCAACCCCAGTGTTCAGCTGGGTGCAGAAGCCTGAAAGCAGCACCTACTTCAGCTTCCATGCCCTCAGAGCTTCTGCCACAGTCTGACATTAAGGAGACTCAATCAGAAGACAAAGGGCAAGACACATCAATCCACCCATCAGCCTTCAGGAGAATGTCAGTCACAGTGGCCACCTGTATCCCAAGGCTTGACCTATTTTTTCTTAGCCCTGTTTCACCTTTGTGAATAGTCCTAGGCCATGTGAATAATCAGTGTGCCATCTGCCTTCTGCCACACCAGGACAGGGGGGGGGTGTGCGTGCGTGCACATGTGTGTGTGTGTGTATGTGTGTGTGCGCTCATTAAGAGGATAGAAAAGTAGAACATAAAAAAGCAAAGATAAAGATTAGAAAACTTAAAAGCTACCATTTGAGTTTAATTTACTTTTTTTTTCCTACCATGTAGTCTAATTCTCCTACAATGGATACAGGGTATAAATGACACAAAAATTAGTCTTTTAATAATATTTAGTCTGACATAGAACATAGATTTATTTATTTATTTGCTACTAGATCGACATTATCCCTAACTCAGAATCCACGCCCTGATATCAGAGAAATGGGGGGAGGGGGTGTTTCTGGGGTATAAATAAGAGTCATCCAAACCCAGTACTAGATAATAGCTTGTAGGTAGTGAATTATTCTGTAAGTTTATGTATATCCTTCCTTAGGCTCAGTAAAATATAGTCACCTAAAACTTGATGTCTAACTTTGTGGGACTGACATTTACGTCTATAAAAGGAAAGGAAAAAAACCCTATAAGACACAAGCTGTAGCTTATGTTTTAAATACGTGGGAATAAATTTTGGATTTTAAAAGGTTATACTAAAATTGCCCCTCTGACTATCCAGAATGCTGGAAGAAATAGCTAGGCCTTCACTTGGCCAGTGCAGAAATTTGAACTGTCCTGCATAAATCCTTGCCAGATAACTTTAAATCTACATTCATAGCTAATCATTACTTGAAACACGTCCATAAGATAGGACATGGGTGAAATCTGGCTTTCGATGAGTTAGAGGGCAGTCTTCCCTTTATCTCTTGCTTCTGGACGTGGAACCTAAGTGGACCGCCTTCCTTTTGAAGACACACAGTAGTCATAGATGGCCAGCAGGAAAGAGCGCCATCTACTGAAAGTGAACGGTACCTTGAGCTTCTGCCCCAAGGCCTTCCAGGAGATTGTTCAGCTCAGACTAGTTTGTGAGAATTAACAAGATTTCAGCCAGGAATTGGAAGGACAGGAACCTATGGCCACAGGCCAAAATTTAACTATATTAAAATTCCCAAGCCTTATTGAGAACTATTTGCTATTAACAACGTAACGGTATTATGCAGGGATAATGATAGATGAAGTCATTTCACGAGGCCGTCAGATACAAGCGTCTGTTTCTTGGCGTTTGTATGAGAAATGACATCATCCCAATTCTCTGGTGAGGAGTGAAGGAAGATATAAAGTCAGAAGAGACAGCTATGAGCCTTCTGGAACTGCTGGTATCAGAGTCTGCTACTCTCTCATACCCTGCCCACGTCCCTGGAACGATTAACAGAAATCTGATCTTCATCCTTTATCTGATGTCAAAACCCATGTTGGGATGAGGGAGAGGAGAGGAGACATTGCAGCTACATATATGGTGATCTTCCATGCTGCACAAAATACACTTCTGTACATTTTTAAGGAGGGCAGAATAAGAGGCTCACATTTGGTCAGTCACCGGCCATGGCACTATGGTTTGGGCAAGGACCCTTTGTTAATGGACAGAAAGCCTCTGGAGGGACCAGCAGTCAATCTCCAGGAGAGAAATTGCAAATGAAGCTTTTGCTTGGCACATACTTAGAATGGCATGCCAATGTGCACGTATTCCACCCAGCTACATAATTCTATGCCAATTTACACAACGTACATTAAACTTTGATAAAATACAGAGCAGCATCAGAACCAGGGAACCCTGGCTGCTTGATACATCCTTACTCGATAGGCAACTGTCCCTTTAGGGCTACGCCCTTCCTATATCCTTCCTCTCACGGGCTCCTCTGAAAACTGGAGGGTAAACAGAAAAATAACTCAGTGCCAACACTGCAAAGTACAGAATCCGAGGAATAATTCTGGATGCCACTCTCCATATTCTTTCTTACCGCCGGGTTAAAGTTGCTATACCTTACGTTTATTTGCTAGGTTTTTCAAGACATCTGCAGTAAATCTCACCATCCACTGTCAGGGAGCAGGTGGGCATTATGGGTGTCTAACACAGAACAAAGCCCTTCCTATTTTAATGCTCTGATTTATTATGCTGTTTTTCTTGCTTTTTTTAAATAAAAATTATTTTATATAATATTTTGATCAAATTTCCTCTCCCCCAACTCCTCCCAGATCCTCCCTACTTTCCTACCCACCCAACTCCATTTTCTCTCTCCCACTTTCAAAACATAAAAAATAAAATCACAAAACAAAAAATCAAAACAAACAGAAGACCAATAAGACAAAAAATGGCAAAGCAAAGCAAAAAACTCCCCAAAATCGTGGAATCCATTTTGTGTTGGCCAACTACTCCTTGGCATGGGACCTGCCCTGGAGTATAGTTGATATACCCAGTGATACACTCCATTGGAGGAAGCTGGTTTTCCCTTTGCCAGCAGGTATCAACTGTAGGCAGCTTCTTGGTTACAGGTGGAAGCCCATGTCGATTTCCCCATCTCAGAGCTGGGACCCTGTCTGGCTTGAAACAGTGTAGATCCTATGCTTGTTGTCAGTCTCTGTGAGTTAACATGTGCATCAGTGTGACTGTACCTGGAAGACATTGTTTCCTTGGAGTCATCATCACCTCTGGCTCTTACCATTTTTCTGCCTACTCTTCCACATAGAGCCCCAAGCCCCGAGGAAGGTTTTGATGAATGCATCTCATTTAGGACTGAGAGTTCCAAGGTCTCTCACTGTGGTGGTTTGAATAGGAATGCCTCTCATAGACTCGTGTATTTGAATGCTTGGTCCAAAGGGAGTGGTACTATTAGGAGGTGTGGCCTTGTTGGAATAGGTGTGGCCTTGCTGGAGGAAGTACGTCACTGTGTGGCAGCCTTTGAGATCTCAGAAGTTGAAGCCAGTTCTACTCTTGCTGCCTGCCCATTCAGATGTAGGACTCTCAGCTCCTGCTACAGCACCATGTCTGCCTGTGTGCCTCCATGTTTCCCACCATGATGATAATGGACTAAACCTCTAAAACTGTAGGCCAGCCCAATTAAATATTTTCCTTTATAAGAGTTGCTGTGGTCATGGTGTCTCTTCACAGCAATAGTAGGATACCCACTCTCCGCACATTGCCCAATAATGGGTCTCTGTGTTAATTCCTATCTAGTGCAAAAAGCTTCGATGGTAAGAGTTGAGCTGATCTATGAGAATGGCAATATGCTCCTTTAGCAGAATAATAACACTAGGTTTTTCTCTAGGCTCCTGACCTGTCTATCCTCATGTTCTTGATAGCAGTATCAGGCATTCATTTCATCTCATGGAATGGGTCTTATATCTGATCAAAAAGTCTTGATTACTCCCATAACATCTGTGCCACTATTCTCTGTTTTAGAATTAGACTTTGAAGAAAGTCTGTCTCACAAACCCAGCTCAGCAGAGACCAGTGCTACTGAACACCTCCTTATCTATACAATAGAACTGTTAGCCAGTCACAAACACACACACTTCTTATAGGTAGTGGAGGAAAAGGAATCAAAACTCCTTAGCTTTCTGCAGTGATTTTAATCCCTTCTGTGTGCCCTCTTCTCAGTCCTCACATCAGCCATGGCTGCACCTTATCTACCTTTCTAGGCCTCTTGTCTCACCATCTCCATTCCTTCTACACAGAGGAGAGAATGGGAATACAGGCACGATGCTCCCATCAGAAGCCCCCACATGTGGGTGTATGCCAACCTTTACTGTATCTCTCTCTTCCCACTAATGCCCATGCTTTAATCTATACTAAAACCTTTTCTTACTAAACTCCAACCTTGCTTTATAAAAACAATACATAAATTCCTTTCTTTTTCTCCTCCCCTGACCTTGCCACTTAGTTGTTTTACTCCTTCAGCCTGCTTTCTTACAGAACTCAAGACCACCAGCCTAGGCATGCCACTGCACACAGTGGGCTGGGCCCTTCCATATTGTATAGAAGTTCACTAGGATTGTAGTCGTGTTATATTATGGAAAATAAACAATGAAAGAAACAGAGAAACAAAATAACTACTTATCGACTACATGGATTGTTTCAGAAATGAATGAATGAATGAATGAATGAATGAATGAATGAATGAATGAATACTCCAAGGAGATAATTTGAGTCTAAGGGTTGAGAAGGAACTAGCAATGAAAATAACGGGCACAAGAACAAAAGGAATTGAACTCTCATATTTCTGGTTGTGAGCCTAGCCTTTAATGACTGAGCCATCTGAGCTCTTATCCCTAACTGGGCTGCCTTGTCTAGACTCACTAAGAAAAGTTCTGCCTAGCCCTACTGCAACTTAATAGGCTAAGAGGGGTTGATATCCATGGGAGGCTTTCTCTTCTTTGAAGAGAAAGGAGTTGGAGGAGAGGAGGTGAGAGGGAGGGACTAGGAGGGGAAGAGGGAGAAGAAGCTTTGATAGAAATGTAAATTTAATTAATTAATTTTAAAATATCAATACAATTGGACAAGAACTATATATAGCAAGACCCTACCTCAAAAATGATAACATGTAGTGTTTAACTATGCTTTCTATTTATACATATGTAAATTAAAATACACGCGCCCCATTCTCAAACACTATTACACAAACCAGAATAAAAAGAAAGGAAACATGTGAATGTACCACTTAAGGAAATGACTATTTAATAAGGGGAGGAAAGGAGGGCTGTGGCCAGAGAAAAGCTAAGGAAAATGGCAGAAATTTTGCAAACTTAGAGCCTGATCCATCTCCATCCATTTCTCTCGGGCTGGCTTTCAAAGCAAAATTGCAAAGTAATTAGTGTTTATTAAGTATATAAACTTAGGGAACATTAAGCTGATATGAAAGCTAATAGCCTTCTTAAGAAGGTCATATCTTTTACCACACAGAGAATAAGCAACACTTCAACCAACAGAAGTAATGCAACAGTGGTGAGAAGAACCAGAACCAAGACTGGGACATGTTGATAGAACGTAGTTATTTGTTTTCTTTTGTTTTTTCCTGAGGAGTCAAGTCAATTAACATTTGTTCCATCGGTCATGGATAAACCTCCATGGGAAACCTCCAAAGAGACTTAAAGTTAAAATGTATGTATAGAATACTTTGAATTAAACTTTTCTCAAGCAATAATACACAAATAATTATGCTCTATAAAGAAGTCTGCATGAGGAGACTCAGTTCCACCACAAAGCTAGGAATTCTGCATACTAGCCCAATTTCATGTGCTTGAAAGTGGGGTAGCAAATCCATGCTTCTAAAATGGTCATTCTTTTTGCTTACACGTACAGACTGATCTGTTTCTAAGCTGGCCAAGCCAACGTTAAAGGGTCCATTCATCCACTTGGCCCCTCTTAGACAGCAAGTCTATCTGATTATCTAAGACATTGACTCTTGGGGATACATTTGAAGCAGGAAAGTGAGGAGTGAAAACAGATGCAATATTGTTGTTTTTAAGGTCACATATATTTGAATTTCAGAAGATAAATAAAGGAAGGAGAGAAGAGCAGGATTGGGGAGGTGTGTGGTACCCTTAGGAAGCACATCAGCTCCATGGGATGCCCTCCCTCCCTCTCTGAAGAAGAGGCCACTTGCACCCCAACTTCTCTCTCATGGCCTGAAAGAGCCCTGCTCAACACCAAATATAGCTCATTCTGTTACAAGGCATCCTTAAACCTCTCGGTGGTTCCTATCCTCTTTCAGAGTCATTGCCCAATCTACATGATCTTATGTGATACCCACAAAGGAAGCTGCCGCAGGAAACCTACCTCTTTTGGCTCCCAACATCTGTCTAGTCATCCAGGTTGAAGAAAATACTCTATTATGACTCTCAGCAGAAGGTTATACCTACAGAGAGGAAATGGGACCAGCCCAACAGTGCTCTTTCCCAACTCTGCCTTCTATCAGAGAGTCACATGACCCTCACAGGCTAGTCCATTTTGTGTTTTTAAGTCAACCCTTTAAGATTAGAAGCAGAGACTGTTTTAGGAACAAAATCAAAATTCCTGTGGCAACAGCATCACCACAGCAGGAGTCCATCCCCACTGGTACCCACAAGAGCATCCCAACCAGACTGCTTCTTTCTTAAACTTTTGTTTTTTTTATTGATGTATACCCATTGTACATAGTAATGGATTTCACAAAGACATTTTTCCTTCAATTATGTGCTTTGACATATTCAACTCCTAAATCTTCTGCCTATCAGCCCCCTTCCCACTAGTCGCTCCTCTTCCAGGTAACTTCACATCTACTGTGGAGTCAGACCAGGCTGATGGGCTTCTCTTGTCTGCTGCCACTTCCAGAACCTGGGTCAACAGCCTCTCCTTTCATACTGAGAGTTGTTGTGACCTTCCAGCAAATGTTATCTCTGGTTAGATTAGCAGAAATTATTTTCCATTGTTTACACCGAGAATCCTGATCTGAGAGGTGAGCTTTGCTGCATACTGGAAAAAAAATCATCTTTAAATGTGAAGTAAGCCTAAGTTCCAGGAGACAGAAGGCCATCTTAACTCTGAATTGTGTGCCGAAAAGGAAGAGGTGACCTGGGTGGAAACCTGGAGAGGAGTGGTCCCAGCAAGCACCTGTGAAAGATCAGGGGAAAATTCCAATAACCGCAAGAGGTAAAGGTTAAAAAATAAATGAAATGACACAGAAATAAGAATACAGATTTCTCCAAAACCAGGGTCTCATTCACATAAGCAAGCTCTCTACCACTGAGCCCCAACCCCTACTCCCCAGAGTTTACACAAAGAGCTTTGCTCTTCAGGTCTCACACATCCTGCCTAGCATCTCTTCTATTCATGTTTCCTTTGTTCCTAAGACAGTTTTTCCTTGAGATTTGCCCCAGTGGGACGCCCTTTGTTAGCCCCAAATCAGACAAACAAAAAGCAGACCCCATGTAAATCTGACTTAACTTTTTTAATGCAGTGGGATATGAGAAGTGTTCCCTTTTCTCTGGCAGTAGCCACAAGCCTGTCCTTTGCTCAAGTAATTAATGTATTTTTATCACTTGCTGGCCATTTTTCAAACATGGATTTATTGAAATTTCAGACTTCAGAACAATTTTTAAAATGCTATATTTATGACGTATATGAAGTTCGTAGGGACGGGAATTCCACAACCCCCACAAGTAGTGCAACGTTAGTCCCAGTCTCACCTTCCAGACTTCACTGTGCCCTTCCTAGTCTCCTCCACCTGTGTGTGTCTGTATCCATCTCTTCGTTGGCAATCTCTGTCTTATGTCCAAATGGATTTGTCGCATACATGAAAGCAAGATGATTTAAAGTCAGTGTGGGTGAGAGAAAGAAGAGAAAAATGGAAGACACCGAGAAAGACCAGAAGCAAGACTAACACCACGCTCACATGCGCATGCAGGCACATCCCATGCTCCGAGTGCCGTAAATTATGCTCTGCACTCTGGCACTCATTCCAAAGATGGAAATACAATTCAGTGTTCATAAGAGAGAATTATACCAATTGCTTAAGCTTCCTAAATCTGCATAGTGACATAATTTATGAAAAGAATGCATCACAATGACATGATTTTTCCGAAAATCCCTCTACCTCACAAATGGCCTGCCATGCTTAATGAGCAGAAATAAGTGGCAGGAAGTTCAGTCACCTTCCCTGCTGGAAGAGCTGGCTTCCCAGCACACCTGGTGGGAACATTATTTCACACAGCAGGTAATAAATTTGTGGAATTCATTACCCACAGGAAATAGAAATAGGTTCAAAAGAGGGTTGGTCAAATTTATAAATGGCAAAGCCATAAATAGCTCTATTCCCTTTGTATTCACTAATATTTTACACTGTGGTCAGCCCTGCCTCTCAGCTGCTGCCTTTACACACATCTGTACACTCTACCCTCTCTTACACACATCTGTACACTCTAACCTCTCCGGTAGAATTTGATGAAATGTGCAACATTTCATGTGGAACTATGAGTTTTACTTTTTGTTAGTGCACTATGGTTACATTTTGTCTATTTAGGATAAAATTGTGTGTGTGTGTGTGTGTGTGTGTGTGTGTGTGTGTGTGTGTGTGTGTACGTGTACATGTTTGCAGAGGCCAGATGACAAACTTAGCTATCATTATTCAGGCACTTTCTACCTTTATTTTTTTCTTTTGAAAGAGTTTCCCACCAGCCTAAAACTTGCCATGTAGGCAGGCTGGCAAGTGAGACCTAGGGATATGCCTTCCTCTTTCATATCCTGCTTTTTTCTTACCGTGTCCTGGGCATTCAAATCATGTGCTCATGCTTGCTTGCAAGGCACACTTTACCAACCAGGCTATCCTCCCAACCCCTAAATAAAATCTTTTAAGTTTTTATACTTCCATATTGTTTCATAACACTATCCAACACATAACGAATGTAATTATTCCAAAATCCAATGATACACTATTTTAGAACAAATTAATCCTATTGGGAAAACAGATGAAGTAAACATCTTAGAAATATTCTTGTTGCTCCAGGCACTTGCAGAGATGAGGGAGGTGAGGGTCGGAATCAGAGCAGTTAGGCTTGGGCATGGTTGTGTTGGGACTCTGTTTTCTATAGCAACTGGTGCCTCGCTCCTAGATTCCTGCCTGCCTTGGAATGAGAGGGGAGTGAGTCAGTGGTGGGGAGGAGAGGAGAGGAGAGGAGAGGAGAGGAGAGGAGAGGAGAGGAGAGGAGAGGAGAGGAGAGGAGAGGAGAGGAGAGGAGAGGAGAGGAGAGGAGAGTGCAGGGGAGAGAGAAATGGAAAGGCGGAGTTGGCTGTGAAAGGTGTCCGAGGCTCCTAAGAACTTATTTTTCTTAGGTAGCAGGAGTGGAACACTCATCTCACCAGAGCATTTCTGGGAAATGAGAAGTGTGTCCAGGCATACTAACCCTTCACTAAGCAAGAGTCATTTAAAGGTGGACAGGAACCAGCCCAGAGGAGCTGTGGAAGCAAACAGGCCTCTTCCTTTCTTTTCTCTTCAAAATGAAGATAAAACTAATACCTACCTCCAGGTCTGGACCTTTCAATCCAACAAAATTCTGTTTAGCTCCCACATTATGAACACTGAGGTGACAGCTATTGTAGGTATCCACAGAAGAAAGGGCTAAAACTCAGAAAGGTGAAGAATATTTCACAAGGTCACGTGATTAGGAAGTGGTAGATCTGGGTTTAGACATGCAAATTTCTATGATCAAAACTTAGGCTTGTAGCCAGCATATTCATGATTTATGTGCTGTCTAGATTTGCAGTTGTCGACATATGAAGAATTTGTAGTTCGTATGAACCACCTTTAAAAGGTGACTCTGGAAGAGAGGTTGGAAAGCGTGTAAGAGTCAAAGGGGTTGGAGGATACCAGGAGAACGAGGACCTCTGAATCAACTTAGCAAGGTTTGTATGAGACTGAAGCAGCAGAGGGCATGCAAAGGTCTGCACAGGTCTTCACCAGGTCCTCTGCATATATATTATAGATTTTAGCTTAGTATTTTTATGGGACTCCTAGGTGTATGGGTCTCTGACTCTTGTGCTTACTCTTGGGACTCTTCCTTGTGTTGAGGTGCCTTGTCTCACCTCAATGTGATGGTTTTTACTTTATTATATTTTATTTTGTCGTGTTTGGTTGTTATTTCCTAGAAGCCTGTTCTTTTCTGATGAGAGATAGAAAAGGAGTAGATCTGGAGGGGAGGGGAGGAGAGAGGTGGAGAGGAGAGGGGAGGGGAGGGGAGGGAAGAGGAGAGGTGGGAAGGTGGGGAGATATTGGGAAGAGTGGAGGAAGGGGAAACTATAGTCAAACTATATTGTATGAGAAAAGAATCTGCTTTCAATAAATGAAAATAATTCAAAAATTAAATAAAATGTGACTACCACTTATAAATAAGTGGTGACCCCAATAGACCAACTAATCTTCCTGGAGCTTAGTTTCCTCATATATGAGATTTTACATGGATTCACTACTTTTTCTTCTTCTTGTGACAAAGTTCTTGACAAAAGCAAGTTAAAGAAGGAAGGGTTGACCTTAGCTCATGATTTGGAAGGACAGAGTTTATCACGATGTGGGAGTCACGGTGGAGGAGAAAGATGAATTCTGGTGCTCAGCTTTCTCCTTTGTTTCATTTTTATTCAGTCTGTGGGATGGTGCTTCATACATCCAGGGTAGATCTTCCCTCTTCTGCTCAATCTCTCCAGAAACAACCTCACAAATATGCCTAGAAGTGCAGCCTAGGAGACTGCAAATGGCAAGCTAGCACCGATGCTTAACCGCCACAGCTCCTGTCCCAGATGGGGGTTTTATCCCCTAAAGGACTTAGATGTAGTGGTTTATTTGTGAAGGGATCCTTAAAGTACAGATAAGGAAGTGGGAAGAAGATGCAGAAGGGGGAAAGTCAATAGAGGATAGGTTAGTGACCAGATAACGGCTGTGAGCAAATGGGGCTCATATGTGGAACAGCTCAGAAACGACCCACATGGCAATTTCCAACGTTTGATAAGCAACAGAAACACCTAGGGTGCTTCTAGGCTCTACCGTGCCTGGTCACATTTCCAGGACAGTAGATCGGGGAAGTAGCAGGTGAAGAATATTTTCAATACATTTCCAAGTGAGGCTAAGCTGCTGGGCTGGGTCTTGCTTTTGAGAGCTTCTGAACTAACACTGGCCTTTTCCCTACTTATTGAGAGGATCCTTGTTTCAGTATTATCCTTGGAGATGATTAAAACATTCCTTCACACACACACACACACACACACACACACACACACACACACACACACACCTCCCAGTTGGCCTGCAGTAGTACAGCAAGTTTAAGCAATACCAAGGAAAGCTATAAGGCATAGCAGAAGAGAAGCAAGTTCTCAGCCTGCAGGCTACTGCCAATCACAGCTGCTGCTGAGACTAGGTAGAGCAATGGTTCTCAACCTGTGAGTCTTAACCCCTTTAGGGTTGAATGACCCTTTCACATGGGGTCACCTAAGACCATCAGAAAACACAGAAATTTATATTATGACCTCTAACAGTAGCAAAATTACAATTACGAAGTAGCAATGGAAATTTTACTGTTGTGGGTCACCACAACATGAGGAACTGTATTAGAGGGTCACGACATTAGGAAGGTTGAGAACCTCTGAGGCACAGTGACGATTAGGGATGAGGCATCACCAGTGTGGGCTTATGCCTTCCTTCCTTAGGACTGCTGTGCCTGAGGTTCTTATTTACTCACTAAGCTGAAGAAGGGCTATGGCCCCTAGACTTCCCTAACCAATTGTTGGTGAATGTGGGAAACTCCCTTCATCCAAAGGTCACATCTATGGTGGAAGACTCTTCCACATTAGTGATTTCTTTAGCATATCCAAGGAGTGCAGTCTAGAACCATTAACCAAGAGTGAGTGTAGTAACCATCAGATGCACTGTGCGCAGTAGCCAAAGCAAGCACTTCCAGGCTGCAAAGAAGACACATTTCACATGCAAGTCATGCAAAGCACAGAGCCTGTGCTCTGTCGAGAAAATGGGTAATGCTGGCGACAAATAGGGTAGCTCCCGTTCATTCCGTTCCACTTGTACATTTAATTGTCAACATTGCCATCACTTTAGCTGCAAATAAGCACAGTTGTGTTGCCCATCAATTGTTTGATGAGAGGAGAACAGACACTTTAGACATGATTTTTATTTGAGAAACACCATTATTATCTTTTTATATGATGTTCTATTTTCATCCATCACTTCCCCGTCCTCAGCAATTATATTTCCCCACAAACTCAACATCAGCATACAAGTCAACACAAGATATTCCAGCATTCCTTTCAGTCCTGGGGCCTTCCTATGCTACCTCCAGATGCCTGTACTAGCTGGGGCTTTGTTTTAATCTTCCTCAAAGCACTTATATTATTATCTATCCATTGAGCCAACCAGAACTTAGGGAGTTGGTGGAAACACTATTTGCAGATGAGGAAATGAGGCACAGAATATCAAGCTGGAACTGACTGGCAGTGATTCCAGCTCATGCCTGCTGACCAGCATTGGAGATCACAGTTGGTTTTATTCCAGTGGTTGGAGAATTTGGGGAAATACTAACAGAGGGCGCTTCCCACACTCCTTTTCCCTTCACTCAAATAAGTTAAAAGCTCTCTGTCCTGTTCATTGCCCCAGGAAAGGCATTGGATTAACCACAAAAAAAAAAAAATTAATTAATTAATTCTGTATGGGTTAAATAATAAAATTAATTCTGTATTTTAAGGTGGTAAAGAGAACATAGCAAATGTTCATCACAAGGAAATGATAAATGCTTGATGCGACGGATGTGTTAATTGCCCCAACTTGACCATTACAAAGCATACATGTATCAAGAAGTAACACTGTAGAGCAGAAAGTTTTACTATTATTATGTGATAATTAAAAATACAAATAATAAAATTAAATTACTTTTGGAGAATTCTAATGGACTTCTGGAAGAAGTGGGAAAATGGGAGAACAGAGGGATACTAAGGACACACAAGAATGTGGAGAAGCAGGAAGACAGTCATCAGACTTGAAAGAACTTTCTGACATGTCATAGAAGAAAGATGGATCTGTGACCAAAATCAGTAGGAATCCAGATACTAGTTTCTGTCCTTATAGTCAAGCAAGGACCCAAAAGAAAATGCTCTAGGGCGCATGGCATCTTAGGGACAGGCTTCAGGCACCACAAATGACTAAAGACTCAGAATGCTCAAGAAGTAACAGAATGCTCCAGCCTCAAAGAAAAAATGCCAAGAGGACAAAGATGAAGGGAGTCTCAACATAGATAAGTTCACTGAGCCCAATGCCACCATGTCCCAAATTTGGCCCACAGTAATAACATTTGGAACCTTAACCCACATCCATTAAGTTGGTGTCAGGTTGTAGTGTTAGGAGGGGAAATCCTCAGAATGGCTGAGTATTAGTTGTCTCCCAAAGGAAATGTGGTTCTGGATCACAGAAGATTTTTAAAGTGAGTGAGATTTTACGAAGTGGAGCTTCACCCTATGGAGACTATCACCAGGGTGCATATTGAGTGATGTGCAATAAAGGGCTTTCTGGAATCCGGCCAGGAATGCTAGTTCCACTTTTGGGTTCTTCCTCTGGTGGATTTAGGGTTTCTTCTTCCGGTGTCCTTGCTCAGGACTCACCTTCCTCTGCCACCATTAAAACACTGCCCTGCAGATCTACCAAATTTCCTATTGAGCATCTCATCTTCTACTAAGCAAATCCCCAGAGATAAAAACACAAATCATATTAGAAATAAGAAATCATTCAGGACACATTCTTGAGTAAGGACACGGGGATTAGAATAGAAAGCTGAGGGAAGGCCTGAGGTATGAGACTTATGTTGGCAAAGAAGACATGGATTTCAGCTTCACTATCTCTGCATAAAAAGGAACATTTTCAGAATCTAGATATGGTTACTGGAGTGCTGTCACCATGGAAGCCTCTCAGAATAAAAGGTTCATAACTGAGGCATTTAATAGAGAGATGGAACACAGAGGGCAGCTTACCAGACAACACAGTAAGCCATCACTGTCTCACAAGGTAACCATCATCGACCATCATGGGAGTCATCTCCACTACTCCCTGTCCTAATGCTTCCTGGAATTTTGTCATGGGATGGGGATCGCCCAAAGCACCTTCAACTTGCATGTAAACTCTGGGCTTTTATCCCTTAGTTTGATCTAAGAAAACTGCGACTCAACTTTCCCTGTGAGACAGTGCTTTGAAGAGGAAACCAGAATATGGATGGGCGCTCTGAGCCAGTCTGACATACAGGGGCAAAGGCGATTGTTAGGAGAGGCTTACATATGATAATTGAAGACTATGTAACATATGATAAATGGTCGTACAAAAGAATATAATCATAGGAGAGGTGGATTTTGTTATAAATCTCAGTGTTTTAGCCAGGATCCTTAGCTGCAAATGCCCAATATATCACTGATAAATGATCAGAAAAAAATATCAGAAAAGGAATTAACCTCAAGGACGTTGAGAGACTGATTCACAGAACCATAGAATACTTGGTAAACAAGAGAGGAGGGCAGTGTGGGGGGTGAGGCTGAGTGAAGACCTAACATGACAGTAAAGGACTATAGACCCACCTACAGCACTGTAGCTGTAGCTATCCATGCGGTCTCTGCAGAGCTTGCTGCACTCAGACACATGCTACCATGATGCGGCTCTAACTCAGTTATAAGCTGACTGACAACTAGCTGCCCCACGGGCATCTGCCTCTCTTTCAGGTTTTAAGGAATCAGTCAGAAACAGTTGGTTGGCCACATTTGGGTCCGTGACTCACTCCATACACAGACTTTTCTGACTGTAGGTTAACTTGTGTGGAAGGCTACTTCAGACCACAGTGGGGTCAGGTCAGTTCCACATATCCCTCCTTCTTTTCAGACAAGAGTCTAGATAAGAATGTTTTTCTCAAGTACAGTGTCATCAATACAAGAGCATAAGCCAACAAGCTATGTTACCTCATGAAGCTATACTTCTATTTCCATGAGTCAAAGCAAATTGTGTGGCCAACCAGATCAGTAGACTAAGGATGCTCCTCACTTTAATGGGTGGGCTGCAAAGTTACATGACACTTGGCATCGCTGTTGGATAGTTAGAGTAAGAAATAGTACAGAGTTGTGAAATCACTCTATCTCATGGATCAAAAAAGAAGGAAGATGGTTTTTTGTTTTGGGGGGTTTCTTTATCACATATGGTGTTCAACTTCTGGTAAGCCAACTCAAGTATCTACTACTTATTTTAAGGAAGAAGCCCCCTAAAAACTAGAGGAGCAACCCAGAGAACCTCAAGTCAATAAGGTCCCATCTCTTCTCCTGATTCCTCATAATGAGTTATAATCCACACAAAAAGTTCAGCTTAGGGTCAAAATTCACTATAAAGTTCTTGAAGATATGTGCTTATTTGATCTCAGCCTGGGATCCCCATCCATTCTGTTATTTCCCCAGATGATGTTTTTTCATTTTTTATTAGAAATGACAGTTCTTTTATTAAAAAGCAGAAAAGATTATATTGAAGAAAACTACCTGTAACTGTAATCAGGTGCTAAAGGCTATGAAAGCTGCATCTTGTAACAGAGGGGGACTAGCTGTGTCTTTAAAGGATTTAAAGTTTGAGTGATTTATTAAATCTGACACGAGGCCTGCAATTACTACCAATTATTTGGTCATAGTGTCAGTTCCATTTAAAGTGAGAAAGTTAGTGGTAGCAACAGCTTATTTTTAATAACTGATTTCAGAGAAAACCACTCTACGTTCACTTGCTTCTTTCTGATTTCCTGACCTCCAAATAAAAGCCATATACCTGTGGGGTTACCCTATGAATCCACCCCTGCTAGATGCTATTAATCCCTGACAGTGGGTTATATATCCAGCCAACCATTCATGTGTGGGTACAAGTAGACACGCCCACCAGCTGTTAGCCCCTGCTGTCAAGCCTTTAACATGCTTCATCCAATCTAAGAACTCCAACACATGCTGATAGCCAGAAGACTCACAGATGCTGGGCTTCATTTATATGAGCAAAAGCACTCTCCCACTCCATAGACCAACCCACTCCACTCATTTAATAAAGAGCTGAGAGAATGGCTGATTTTGTGATTGTTGAAGTGAATAATGGCTCTCAAGTGCCGGAAATACCTGCAGGACAGTGTCTCACCCCTCACAGATTAAGCTACAGGGAAGTAACTCCAATTATGAAGTTACCCAACATAGACAAGACCACTTTTTCTCTTTTAAGACACAATCTCAAACAAATCACATCTAAGATAGGTAATTTGGGCATGGTTTTACACCTTAATATCCTTCCTTTCTTATTCTTCTAAGTGCTGGTTTAAAAGCATAACCCCTCAGCTCCTTCAGACCTTCCTCCAACTCCTCCATCTGGGACCTCACTCTCAGTCCAGCGGTTACTGTTAAGTGAAACTTGGGCATTCTGAACTTTTGGGCTAATATCCGCTTATCAGTGAGTACATACCATGTTCCTTCTT
>CM052701.1:51855551-51870976 GCA_028551405.1 Uromys caudimaculatus
TCTGTTTAGCTCTGTTCCCCATTTTTTGATGGGGTTATTTGGTTTTTTGGAGTCTAACTTCTTGAGTTCTTTGTATATATTGGATATTAGCCCTCTATCGGACATAGGATTGGTTAAGATCTTTTCCCAATCTGTTAGTTGCCGTTTTGTCCTATTGAAAGTGTCCTTTGCCTTACAGAAGCTTTGCAATTTCATAAGGTCCCATTTGTCTATTCTTGATCTTAGAGCATAAGCCACTAGTACTCTGTTCAGGAACTTTTCCCCCGTACCCAGGAGGGAATTTGCAGCCCCATGGAGAGAGCAAGAGCGTCATTGGGCCTGACCACCCCATCCTCCCCCGGTTGTCCTGGAGTTTGGACCACCAACCAAAGAATACACATCTATGGACCCATGGTTTGGACCACATATGTGGCAGAAGATGACCTCGATGGCCATCAGGGAGAGAGGAGAGGCCCTTGGGCCTGAGAATGTTAGAGGCCCCAGTAAAGGGGAATGTCAAGGTGGGAATATGGGGATGGGTGGGCGGGTGGGTGGGAGGTGGAATTCCCTCATAGAGGCAGGGATGGCGAGGGGATAGGGGGTTTCCAAAGAGGAGACCCAGAAAAGGGGAAACATTGGAAATGTAAATAAAGTATCAAAAATTAAAAAAAAAAGAAAAAAAAAGAAAGAAAAAAAAAACCAAAACAACAACAACAACAACAAAAGATATAAGGTTGCAATTTCCTATTTACTTTGATTTGCAGATCTTGAATGGCATAAGTCAAAAAATATGTTTTCAAATCTTTTTATTTTCAAATATTATTAACATAAAGAACAGTTTATCTATACAAATAAAAAATATTTGTCTTTTCTAAAAAAATAAAATAAAATAAATAAAAGCATAACCCCCTCCACCTTAAAAGCATAACCCCTCCACCTTAAAAGCATATCCCACTCCACCTTAAAAGCATATCCCCCTCACCTTGAGGGTTTTACTTGGCTTGCCTTCTTTTGCTCTCTTCTTTCAGTTACTGTTTTGGTTCTTTAATACAAACAATAACAATACAGAAACCATACACCTAGGACATTTTAACCATGTAATTCAACAAAGTATCTAGAGTGTGTGTGAAGAATGACAAAGATTGGCAAGACAATAGTCTGGGGTCATTGTTTTCAAATTCTGTCAGCTTTTGTGGGAGGGGAGAGCAACCAGAGATGAAGAAGAAAGAGGGTTTGGAAAGCGGTGCATTCTTTTATTTGAATAGACAAACCAATGAAGTCCAAGACAACTTTCCACCTTTAGGTAAAGACTTCTACCTTGAGGTGTCCCGTCTTCACATTCAGAATCTCACTGCAGCAAGCACAGCTGCTTGAGGAATGGAGACTAAAATAGAAAGCTAGTCACGGTGATGAAATGTGACAACCTGCCTCCAAAAGGACATGTTTGATGTGTTTGCCAACTAGATGTTTCTAAAATTTGTGGCAGTTTCAGACAAGATTTCCAAAGAAATCCCTTCTCCTCTCCATCCAAGCTTCTCCATCCATAACATCCTTATCGCTGCAGCTGAGAGGCACCAAGGGCAAAGATGTCCCTACCATGCTTCACAAATCATAGCTCCCAATTCAGAAGATGCACCTTCTCTCAGCAGGCTCCAGCATCTCTCTCAGACCCTTCCTCCTCACCTCTTCCAGTAGCATCGCCTCCTTACTGTGGTAAATTGTCCACCCCCCCCCCCAAGCCCTCTCTGTTCATCTGTGCAATAAAGAGACTCAACAACAGTCTTGGTTTCTACAATGTGCAATATTCAAGGACTTGTATTTTCACTTTGAGTGTTCCAAATGACACATTGTGCCCTTGAGAGTGGAGGGATGGACATCCCAGGGACATGAAGAAGATGAAGTGGTATTTTATGACTGGGATTGATCTCCTACTAATGGTTAAGTAAATACTAAGCCATCTTTTGATATATACTAAAAGATGTGGACATAAAAATCATCTTAACTGAGGTACAAAAATGTGAATAGGAAATTCCAGTGCAGGGTCCATGAAGCACTGTAGGTAGTAGGAGTAGGTACTGGTTCTTCTAGCCTGAAGACAGAGTCAGTAAACACACAACACAGTAGGCACGTGTTCTGACTTGGAGAACCAAGGTACTGGTTCCAAGGTTACTACAGTCACTGAAGAAAGGGGATATTTTGAAAATTATTATAAAGAGAATTTCCAGAATCTGTCTACCCACATCATGAGCTGCGTGAGCAGTTGGAAAGACCCCAGCTGAAGGTGAAAGTTCTGAGGTGGAGAAGTTTGGAAGCAGCACTGCTTTGCCTGTGTGCCATCACTCACTCCTCTCTGGTGGGTGGGTGTAAGCACTGGTGCTTACTTACCCAACCAGGATCTCTTGATATGGTTGGTGGGAATAAAACCAGGCCAAGCTGGAGGGGTCTCAGCAAGGCTGAGCTGAGACAAGTTTATTGCAAACTCTCAGACTTTTTATGTCCTTCTCAGTAATCCTGCAGACCTTCAGTACCAGACTGGGACCGCCAAGGCCCCCAGCCTCCTGGACTAAGCAACAACCGGGTTCTCAGCTCCTCCAACACACGGGCATCTGTTGGTAGACTTCCTCAGTTCATATCGTGGACCAGTCTGATGAATCCCCTTTCGTACTCTGTACTTACCTTATCAGTTCTTCCCCTAGGAGCCCTGACTAGTAACAGTAATCTAGCAGAACAGTTCACTGCAACTTGTTTTGTTCACTGATGATAGAAGACTGTACCACGTATCACCGCCCTGAGAAAACATCATAATCAAAGCGTCATCTCCACTGATTGTGTAGCAGTCACGCACTACTAGAAAGCAGACAAATTGAGGCCATCTATATTTGTATTATGAGCACCTGCATATCAATCTAGCGTTTTTTCTTGATAGAAAAACCAACACATTATTTAAAAGGAAGGAAAAACTATGGTGCTAATATCCAACCAAGTTAATTGTGTATTAAAAAATTTTTAAATGACTCATCAAAAGAAATCAATGGAACCCAAAGTCTCTAATGACATTCATTATGCCTAGTGCGTAATCAAAAGGATTCAAAATATAGTAAATCAGGCTAATAGGATCTCTAATAACACTGTCAGAGAGCCGGTGGAGAGGAAGCCCATGATATTTATCCCACTGCCTCTCCTCCTAGGAGGCCTGGTGTGTCAGATCATCCAGCCATATCTTAAATTTTCTCTAAATTTGTGTTTAATGAGCTTTTCATTCTAGATGACCACAAGAAATGATTCCCCACTACATGCCCCAAGCTACAAGAAGAGCATTTCTTTGAAATACAGGGCTGCTTTATCACCCCTTGCTCCATCTAACAAGCCTGGATTCCCCATTTTCCCTGAGGCTCTGTTGCTTGGATTCTTTTCCCAGTCTTGATAACATACCAGTAAAGGTTCATGACTGCAAACCATAGAAATGAATTCTGACTGACTAAACAGAAAAGACTTGTACAAAAAAAGAAACATATTTCATAAAATGACAGGGTAGGGGCAGTTTCTTCCCTTCAGCCATGACAAACCCATTTTTATTCATCTTCATTGAGAAATAATCTTATCTGAGTGTAAATATTTCTATCTGTTTAAGGCACACACTACTTAATATTTTAATATACACATGCATCATGAAACAATGACCACAATTAGGTTAATTAACATATTCATCACAGTCACCTTTTCATGTGTATAGATGTGTTTATATAAAGACGGGGTGTTGAAAACATAAAATCTACAAGAGTTACATAAAGTAAGTAACTTATGAGGTTATAATTACATTAATGCAACATAACAATACTATATTATAACTTCAAATTTGTAAGAGGCTAAATACTAAAAAATATGCTTTAAACATAAAGATACAGGTAAATTTTAAAGTGGATGGGTAAATTACCATGGAAACATTAAACTTAACAGTGTCTGTATAAAGATCTAACAAAGTAGACTATGAAGCAAACACTATAGAGAAATAAAGATGAGCATTTCATACTGGTTGAAGTGTCACTTAAAAAGAAGTGATTGGGGCTAGAGATGACTCCTTTAGTAAAGTGTCTGCCACACAAGCATGAGGACTTGAATTCAGAACCTCAGCAACCAAGTAAAAGCCAAAAGCAGTGGTACACATCTGTAACCCCAGTTCTGATGGTTGGCAGAGGCATATAGATCTCTGGAGCTCCTTAATAAGCCATCATAGCCAGATCTGTGAACTCTAGATTCAGTGAGAGATCCTGAGTCAAAACATAAAAATGTGTGTGCATATACTGCACACGAACCTTCACACACATGTGTGAGCAGTCTGCAAGCATACACATACACCATATACACACAGAAAGAGGTGGAAGGAGGGAGGGAGGAGAGGAGGGGAAGGAGGAGGAAGAAGAGGAGGAAAAGAAGGAGGAAAAGGAGGAAGAGGAAGAGGAGGCTGCTATAGAACCAGTCTTAGAGTGGAGAGACAAACTATCGAGAACCTCAGTGGAAGCAAGGTCATGGTCAACCAGAACAACTTGTGCCACCTGCATGCAACACTCACCAATTCAGTGGCCTCTGATCATATCACAACCATTGGCACCATATCTGCCAATCTCCACCCCATCCCACCACCTGTAATCTCTAAGTGTCACCCAATCTTCAGATCTATATGCCTCTCAGATTCTAGCTCAGGACACCAGCATTCCACAGCAAGACAGGTTTCCTATATCCGAGCTTTTATTGCCAAAGAGTAGAAATGAGGGGTGTTTCACAATGAGAGGCATTTGGGTATGTTTTTATGTCTTTTTCTTTTTCTTTTTGACAAAGTAATTTTATTCTGTGAAGCTATCTTTGTAAGGGCAGGTAAGGCAGCTCAGTGGTAGAGCACTTTCCTAGCATGTGCAGAGACCTGGGTTCAGTCCCTGGGGACAGAGAACTGTTAACTCCTTTAATGGTTTTCTGAGATAGGGTCTATCTTACTATGTAGGTTGTCCTTTAACGTTTGAAATGATGTTATTTCTAGAAATTAGATCTGTGTTGTAGATCAGTCAACATCACAACAGAAAAGATTACACAATAAAAAAGGATGTTGACATGACTATTTATGAAAGTGTGTAGACACACCACAACAGAGAATGTAGTGATATTTCCCAAATTACATTAGTCTAAAAGGATGTTGGAAGGGCTAGTTCTCAAAAGGTAAAAGCCCCATAGAACTAGCCTTTGGTGGAAGGACATAGTCAACCTCAAAATAAAATATAAGGCCCCCATCTCTTGCCTGTGTCTTCCCTCATCAACTCTTCCCAGAGCTCTACATTGGCTTAACCCAAAGGAAGCACCCTTGAACATGGTCATGGAGCCAGCTGAGAAACAAAGAGGAAGGCACAGAAGGGTGGATAATGAATAAGGAAGGGAACATGGAAACCAGAAAGAAAATTCTGTATAATGAAACCTTCAGACCAACTAAATAATATTTAGAAGATTATTTAAAGGTAAAAGAGAATATTCTAAATACAATGTCAACTAAAAACAGGATCCAAATTATCAGAAAATTATGGTACCAAATAAAAAAGTAGACAAGTATGCTCAAGAGTAGTGATCCAGTTGCCTAGTAACATCTCCCCACAGACACACCAATTGGACCAGCCCTCTGTGTATTGTCCTACCTTCACAATAAATAGTCAAGGAAGACAGAAGAGAGAACACAGTACCAGGTTTTAGGATAATGGACAAATAAGACACATGGAAGGAGACAGGAACAGTTGCCTATAATTCTCCTTCTCAATTCCAGCTAGCATGAAGAAAAGTGCTCCCCATTCAGAGAGAGAAAGAAAATCAAGTCAGCATGGCCTGTCTTAGAGTTTCTTTTGCTGTGATAAACACCATGACCAGCCAGCCTGAGGAACAAAGGATTACAGGTTACTGTCCATCATCAAGGAAAGCCAATGAAAGAAGGAGCTAAAGGCAGGAAGCTGGCATTGGGAACTGAAGCAGAAACCATAGAGGAATGCTGCTCACTAGCTTGCTCCCTGCAATTTGCTCAGCATTCTTTCTCATATAACCCATGAACACCTTCCCAGCGGTTGTGGTACCCATCTTGGGCTGGGCTTGCCTACATCAATCATTATTTAAGAAAATATACCACAGACATGCCCATGGGCTATTGGATGGAGGCAGTTTCTCAATTGAAATCTCCTCATGTCAGATAACTCTAGTTGTGTAAAGTTGACAAGAACCAAATAACACAATAGATCCCTCCATCTGTGAGACTCAAGTGCTATCCAGCTTAAAGACTGCCTCAGCAAGAAGGTCTGTGAACACCAATCCCCAACCTTGGGCTACAAGTCCAAGGCCAGGTGGAGAAGTTAGAGTCTCTAATCTCTTCCAGTACCAGGCAAAGACCTGTGCCCAGATGCGGCTGGCCCAGCTGCAACACTACCAGCTATGGAAGGTACATCCTAGATACACTCAATGATCTCTCTGATACTTGCAATTCTAAGTCTCAGGTAGTGCCTTCATAAACACTGCTCAAACTGAGCAACATAGAGGGAACTGAGGCCCTCTTTATCCCCTCTGCCTCGCTCCAGTATTAAAGAGAGGCATTGATAGATTGTATCAAATTTCATTTCATTTCCATCCAACCTCAGGTATGCCTGGACACAGGAATCTTTGGCCATGAGTCTTCCTCATCAGTAGGCAGAGCACAGTTATATGAGCTTGGTCCTACGCTGGAGCTGTTTTGGTCTCGACCACAGAGAATTGCTGCATTGTTAACTACAGGAAAGACATTAAGTCCAGAGTTTTCCCCTCCCAGACCCTGGTAGAATCCTACAATACCTGCCACAAGGCAATAACTGTGAGTGAGGTATCTGACCCTATCTTGGGCAACTAGGAGAGGCTTGTGGAAGCAGAGAGCCCTTTCTAGGTCCTCCCTTAGTTTATTTGGAACAATGCACCAACTGTGGATTCAAGATAAGCCTGGGCCTGCATTGCCCTCTAGTGTTTAGTGAGAACACACTGATAACAAACCAGTGGCAAATTGGACTTGGAGCCCCATCTGGTACTGCAAAAAAAACCTACTACAGGCTCAGGGGCAGCATGCAGCCTGCTGAGAATTTCCGAAAAGACATACAAAAATAAAACCAGATCATAAAGACTGACTTAAATACCTAATCATTTCTTACATGCATCCCATATTTTTTTAAACATCAAGAGCATTCAGAAAATCATGACTTCTCATCTGACAATCAAAACAAAATGCCAGAAAACTTTCAGACAGGAGACAAAAGAGGAGGAAAGTCTGTTGGGGGGGTTTAAAGCAACCATTTTTGTGGAAATTCCAAAAGCTTCAAAAACAAAACAAAAACAACAAAAAAATAAAATAACAAGTCAGTAGGAGAAATCTGGACAAAATGGAAGTAGCTTTAGTGGTCAGCACTTAACACATACAAGCAGTACTAAATAAATTCAGCATAGTGTGTGTGTGTGTCTGTGTATGTGTGTGTGTGTGTGTGTGTGTGTGTGTGTGTGTATGTGTGTGTAACAATAATAGTTAAAGAAGAAGAGCTCTCAAATTTGAAAGGGAGTGGGGAGGACACAGGAGGAATTGGAAAGGGAAGAGAATGGGGTAGAAATTGTCAGCATCAGGACCTCCGAAACTGGTGACATCACACCTAGGCAACAGCACGATGCACACACCTGTTGCCAAGGCAACAGCCACCATATTCCCAGAATCCACTTGGCCCACCTCCCAGCTTTACCTGTCACTATCTAAATATAAACGGAAAACCCTCTGATCTCTCTCTCTCTCTTCCGCCTTTCTCTTTTAACCGCCACCTTGCCCCCCCTCTCTTTTAATAAACTTCATGTGGAACTGTTTGGCCTGGTGTGATCTTTCTGGAGCCACGCAACCATCACAAGAGAAATTATATACATATTATATTCATGTATGAAATTCTAAAATCAAATGAAAAAATATTAAAACCATAAAATATTAGCTAAAAATAAGCAGTCTATGATAATATGTGCAAATATTTTTATTAGCTGTTTAAGTTTTTCTGTTTTTTAAAATAACCATAATGTATATGTATCCTTATCAGAAAAAAATAGCTGAAAAGATATTTCAATTAATCTGTAAATAATTATAAGAGCCAAGAATCTTGTGAAAAGATAAAAATCAATATTATGTTTTTATGGATTTGTTATATTTGCTTCAACAAACAATTATTGATGACTTGCCGCCTGCCCAGCACATTCTGGGGAACATAATGACAAGTAAAGTTGGCCTTGGGGAGCTTTTCTGTCCCAGAATTTGGTGTGCAGAGTGAAGCTATAGGGGGAGGGCAGCTAGGACATGCCTGTCTGCAGCCACACTTGCTTTATGTCTCCATGGCTTTTTATGAGCACGTACCTCACAGAGGCACACAGAGGCAGCACAGTGCCTGGGAAGCTGGCTGGAGACTCTGACTCATGTCACAGAAAAATACAAGGGTTGAAATGTCTTTAATATTACTACTATTCTGAGACCTAAGCTCAAAATGTTACATCTGGCCACAGTTTCATCACCAGGAGATACATCTCCAACAGATTCTCAAGGACTGAGGACTTGATATCTGAGAGAAACGGGGGACGCTGCAAATGGGGGGGAGACAAGATGAAATTTCTGTATTTGTTATGTAATCAGTCAATATGTTTGATATTGATTAAAAACAGCAAAGAAACTCAACTGTCACATTTATTTTTTTAAAAAATGGGCATTAAATACAAATCCAATCCCAGAGCTGAAGTGTTGGATAAATATGATTAGTTACCAGAAATTTTTTAACAGCGGGAATTAGATATACTTTTTTTTAAAAGTTGTAGGCTTCAGAATGTTTTATTGCAAAAGCATTAAGAAAAAAGTTAAGTCACAGGACATCTGAAAAACAATCAAGCAAAACCGATCTGGCTGTGTGTGAGGCCTGCAATTACAGAATGTAGGCAAGCCCCGTTAGCATGAGGGCCTGCACTAAGTCCTAATTACGGTCTTCAGGTGCCTCAGCAAGAAGCAGAGGAGCCTGTGTTTGAGGGGGAGTGTGATTATATTAAAGAGCTGGTACAGAGACAGCAGCAGCACTAGGCATGGGTTGGCAACTGATGAAAAGCTCAGCACCTCGGCGGGGTGTTCCACACCACATGCAGTCCAAGTGGAGAAGCCAGTGATCCAAGGATGCGTCTTCAACTTAAAGGATATTTACATAGACGCCACTCAGACAAAGCCCTGGATCTTCATAGGTACCGGATCCACACTTTGTGACACTTGATTTCCACCAAAATGTTACACTGTTTAAAAAAACTCCCACAATGGATACTTTTTTAAAACTATAGAGTAGATAAACATTTCTTACTAGACTCCAAAGTAATAAAAATATGTATTTTTAAAGCACTGGGTAATTTTTAGATATAGTATAGAGCAATTACCTCTATGATACAAGGGCAGAGAAAAAACATAGATCAAGGGTAGGATTTAGCAAGGTGACTGAACTTCTAAAAAGGTTAAGAGACCAAGGAAGTCAGGTCTCTTTTGCCAAGGTCAAGACCCTTTTAAAAAACCCAGTACTTGACACACAATGGAGACATCTGGACACATTTTTCTAAAGAGTTTGAGTCCCTAGACATCTCTAAAATTCTGGCCAGTAGATATAACCTACTGCTCCTTCTTTAGCCCCACCAAATCTAGGGCTGAAGCAACCATGGATTGAGATGTCCCAAACTGTTGTGAAATGGAACCCATTGGGATTCTGAGGAAAGGGGCAGAAAATGTTTTAGAGTGATTGGTCCAAGGTGTGTATTAGAGAAGATAGTTTAAACAGTACTATCTTCTCCAAATACAATAAGAGAACAGAGATGCTCTTCTGAACACAGCAAAGGGTATGTGTGGAGATGAAACAAGGCACTAAGGAACCTTGGCTCAAGGCCAAGAGCAGTATCTTTCTGGGAAACAAGCGTAATAACATCTTTATCAGTGTCTGGGAATATTCAAGGACTTGGCTTAGGCTCAAGCCTGCTGGGAAAACCTGCCACTAGCTAGGCCATAGGATACTCAAAACACTGTGATTCTCAACCAGACACAAAAAGAACAGAGAGAAGAGCTGAGGTCCAACACTTCAGTGCTACTGCCCTGTTCAGCTCATCACAGAAAGCAATACAACTGCTGTGCCTCAGCAGTGCCACCCCTGCCCCAACCTCTAGGCCTGTACCTGAGGTTAAATCATAGAGTAACCTGGCTAGAAGGTGTTGAGACTACTAAGAAGGTCAAAGGGCCACCTGCCAGAAGAGCTGTTGATTTAGCCAGTATAATTTGTTAGGCTCCAGAATGTACAAAGGAAGCGCCTGTGAGACCATACTTTGATGGCACTAAATCAAGTGACTGGAACATAAACCTAAAATATAGACGAGTTCACCAACCTCAGGGACTAAGGAAGTCTCTCAGGATATAGAATTGGACACTTTGGCAAGATCCGCAAGAGGTGGTATAAGCCTACTATGAAAATGTCTCCTAAATCAAAAGTTCAGTTCTCCCTGATCAAAGCAGAAAGCCAGCACTGTCATGATAAAGGAAGAAGAAAGGATTTAAACACTCAAGGGTGCAGCTGGCTATGCAGATATACAATTTAGGACCGTGAGCTGTGCTCAGATGTTATGTTCCGCTAAAAGGCCCACAGAAGATCCCATTTACCAAAGTTATAATAATTACACTCAAGAGAAGGTTACTAGTGTCCAAATGTCCATTTTTGATCTTCCCATCTAGGTCAGAGGTAATAGTAGATGATGTCACAGAACTTGGCTCGCTAATAGCCTTGAAGATTGATCAAAACCCTAAATAGTTATGGACAAATGTTAAATGTAAACAACTTAAAGTCAGAGGTTTGCAACATTTATGAAAATAGCAGAACTGGCAGTCAGCAAAGGGACCTACTACAAGTGTGTGGGGTGGCGGTACTCATCACCCACATGCACACACAAATGCTTATGCTATGTTTCTTTACACAATTGCAAGATCTGAGACCAAGTGAGTCTACCCTGCATTGATTCTCTGATTGTTTTGCAAAGGAACCTATTGCCATTTGCTTGTACAAATGTACTCTGTCACAAATTTAATAGGCTGGACTATGAGGCATACCCAGGGTGTAAGCTTTTGAGATAATTCTTGGCAATGTAAATTGTTACCATGCACCCCTGTTAAAGTAGGGACATAAACATGACAGCAATAGATGAAAATATAACCAAAGCCTGGTTATTCACAGAGTAACCTCACGGCCTTGTCCTCGTGGTGAGCACATAGCCAGCAGCCTCATACACCAACTTAGAGGGAGGCTAAGCAAGAAGATGGAGATTAACATGGCTACTAGAGAGCAAAAGGATCACCAGTAACTGCCCCTCTGGCTACCTCAAGATGGATAAAGCCGGGATCTTCCAGCTGTGTTATAAAACACTAGTTAATAAATATTTTATATTTTGTGGACCACATAGTCTCTGCCACAGACAAAATTCAACTCTCTCATCACATGAAAGTAGTCACAGATAACCTATGAATAAGTTAATAGTTACTGTGTGTTCCAATTAAAATGAATTTCCAAAACTAGACAGCACTCTGGATTTGGCCAGTGGACTTTACTAGTCAGTCAACCGATAGGAACTATCACAAGCTTGACCAAACAGTATTCCATTGGTAGTCAGGTGTGACACCTGGAAGGACAAATGCATACTGCATCAGATAGGTGGTCTGTGGCTATGGATTTGGTCATTGAATCAGAAAAGAGAATGAAAAACAGCTTGTGTGAGGTGAGCATTACTTATTGCAATTTCCTTCTGGTACTATGCTAAATCTGTTCTTATCATACTAGAAACATCTGGACATCCCATATCACACCGCTCTATCACGTTGGCAGCATGCTGATCTACTGACTGCACAATGGATAGCTAGCACTTGGACCCAGAGCATGAGAAATAAAGCTGTGAGCTATCATGTCAGTAACAGTTTTGGAGTACTGGGTTTGCGACATTGAGGGACACCTTCTGCAAAGTTTAACTGAGTCATTGCCTTGTACTTCTACTGAGTAGAAGAAAGCGTCTTTGCTCAGTGTGAGGAGAGGCTCAACAGACACATGTTTTATAGCCACAACTGGCATCATGTTGGACAGTAGCTACCGAAGGCTGTGTAAGCTTTAGGTCATACGAAATCAAATTGGATCAAATTAAAACTGCAGTTTCTCAGCATCACTAACCACATTTCTATTTTTCAATAACACATGTTGATAGTGACTGCTACAGTGGTAACAAGTATAGACTATTTCCACTATGTTAAAAACAACAAAACAAAGCACATCACAAAACAACAACAACAACAAAACACCTTCTATCATCAAGTGCTACGCACCCAGGAACACAGAACGTTGCTACACCTGCATCCCCGATGATCAAAGAGTAGCCAGCTTTGAGTAAAGATTAGAGAAAAGCAAAAAAACTACAGCACAGAGCTCAAGCTGCAGTGGGTACAGCCCTGTCAGGTAAGTCACATGTTCTAGCAGACTCCAGTGATAGAGGTATTGATGTTATGCAAATATTCATAGATATTTTCCGTAGGAGGGTCACAATGATTCTTAAAAGTTCAAGAGCAAAAGTATGCCGATCTGCATTAGACACTACAGGTGAGACACAAATCGAGGAAGGAACCTGAGAACAGGGCTGTAGCGTCTGATTCCAGAGAATTTGATGTGGCTTGAAAACAAACCTGACAGGCTACCAGGATCCCAGGGAGCCAGGATGTCTTTCGGTTTTCTCTTGTTCATTCTAGAGTATACCACTTCCATGTGGTAACAGCTGAGTTCACTTTGTAGTCTGATAGAAATTGTCTACCAGTTTTCTGATAGAAGATAATTCGTGTTGGGCAGAGCCAGGTGCATGGTCACTGAATATAATATAAGAGATATATTTTCCTCTCTCCTCTCAAACTGCATCCTTTGAAGTGATTCCTAAGATAGCATGCACGAGTCCAGAAAACTCTTCTCCATGATCAATGACTATCTCGGGGTGTAGGCGTATCAGCGTGGGTGTAAGTCACATCCATGTCACCTCAGAGATGGTAGTGGTCAAGTAACATGGAGTGACCCATACGGCCGCAAGAGTTAAGCAAGCCAAGAAGGTGGGGCCACTTAGCTGACTCTTTCCATGGCAGGGCAATGACCCAAACTGACTCCTGGGGCTAAATGTATCTATGATTTTCTTTTTTAAAACACTTCAGTTAAGACGCTGAGACAAAAGATTGGCTAGGTTAGACAGGTAACGAGACAGATAAAAGGTAGTTGCTGTGGTGGTATTTTAGGGCCCAGACAAATTTAGCTAGAATATTTACAATGCAGTGCTAACTGGTGGTAGAAAACATATAGGCAGATTATAGAGTAGCATGCTTAGCAAAACCTCCCTACTATTGGCTATGTGTCAATATGTTCACAGGGAGAAAGATTGGATGGACCAAATGTCATTAACAGCTATTACGTCAGGATGAGAGGTTACAGGTAACTTACTGTGTTTTCTTTATTTGTATTGTCTCGGTTTTCTGTGGTCTTTCAGAAACAAGCGGGACAGTTATTGCTTGAAATTTACCAGAGCAGCAACTCCGTTCTCCCTCAACAGCTTTCTTGTAAGAAATGTGCACCCTTCCCTTGCCTTCATTTAAGATAATTAGAATGGAGCTGCAGGGGCTGTTTAGATGTCAGTCGACAAATTGGCCCCGAAAGGCAGGGCTGGAGGTGCGCAGCATTGTAATTGCTCTCCTCACCTGGATTACAGAAAGAGGACATTTCCTCTGAGATTCGAACTTCTGAAGAAAAGATGGTGTGGCCAAGGGCTCGGATGCTTCTCCCATACGTGTTGGGAAGAAAAGATAACACAGAGAACTATGGGTTAATAAACTGGTGTCATGTTCCTGTTGTGTGTTCTTCCAAACCAACAACCAATCCCTTTCCACAAGCTAACAGCTGGCCTTGCAACATCCACTCAAACATCTGAGAAGTAAGCCCCACTTAGGGGTGTGTGTGTGTGTGTGTGTGTGTGTGTGTGTGTGTGTGTGTGTGTAAAATAATTGTGTCTATGTGAGTTATATCTACCTTGAACAGAAAGGGTCTGAAACTAAATCCCCACGTTCTCTCCAGACACAGTCATTTTTGTGTTCTGCTCTAAGCTCTGCCCCAACGACCCTGTCACATTTCTCCACATCAATAGCTCCTAGGACTGTGCAGATTCTGCAGTAGCTGCTCATTAAATACCCATAAAATAACTAGTATGGGAATAACAGGTGCATAGTGATTTTCTTTAAAACTTTAGGTCCCTTGGAAAGCGTCTCCTTTGATCAGCCTGTCTATTCAAGTTCCGATCCCTCCTTTTGACTGTGACCCTGTGCTGTCTTGGACAATTGGTTTCTATCAATTCCCTTCTGCTAATTATCTCAGAGAGCACATTTAAGGTTGTCTATTTCAAGTACCCCGTTTGGATGTCAACATTCTATGTGCAGTCAGAGCCTTCTGTTACCCCTTAAATCTGATTTCACAGGAAAAGGCATTTTTAGATTTAAAAGTTAAAGAGCAGCTCAATGTAATAAAAGCCTAGTAATGTGAACTTGCATGAAGAGAGGTCACTCTGACAGTGAAAGTACAGATTACAAAAAATGTTCTCAAATTTTGTTCTATTGTTCTTGAGTATTAGAATATTATGACCAAAACCAAAAGTGTGCCTTTAAAAAAAAAAAAAAAAAAAAGAGCTTGGGCCACAGGGCCCCACAGCTAATCAGTGCCGGGACAAAGATCCCTCTCAGGACATCACAAGACCCAGCAGAGGGCCAAAGACACGCCCCACAGCTCACCAGGTACTGCCCCGAACCCGCGAGACACAGGGACCGAGGTAGGCGGGCCTAGAAACCCCCCTGGATCCCAAAAGCGGGCGGCTATGGCAGGAAACTTCTGCCTGGGACACTAGGATTCCATAGACAAGCAGCTCCGGGAGGAACGCAGAAAAGCCCATAGCAGGGGCAAAGCATCCCCAGAGCTCACTGACTCTGCCCGCTTTCTGCGGGCCACAGAGACTGACGGCCAGCAGCTTCCGGCAACTGCCGGAAACCTCAGCTTGGGCCACAGGGCCCCACAGTTAATCAGCGCCGGGACAAAGATCCCTTTCAGGAGATCGCAAGACTCAGCAGAGGGCCAAAGACATGCCCCACAGATCACCAGGTACTGCCCTGAACCCGCGAGACACAGGGACCTAGGTAGGCGGGCCTAGAAACCCCCCTGGATCCCAAAAGCGGGCGGCTGTGGCAGGAAACTTCTGCCTGGGTCAATAGGATTCCATAGACAAGCAGCTCTGGGAGAAAATCCTCTCTCTCCCAGGAACAAGGAAAAGCCTCT
>CM052701.1:51877528-51914024 GCA_028551405.1 Uromys caudimaculatus
CCCCCCGGTCGTCTTGGAGTTTGGACCACCAACCAAAGAATACACATCTATGGACCCATGTTTTGGACCACATATGTGGCAGAGGATGACCTCGATGGCCATCAGGGAGAGAGGAGAGGCCCTTTGGGCCTGAGGGTGTTAGAGGACCCAGTAAAGGGGAATGTCAAGGTGGGAATATGGGGATGGGTGGGCGGGTGGTTGGGAAGTGAAATTCCATCATAGAGGGGGGAAGGGGGAGGGGATAGGGGGTTTCCAAAGAGGAGACCCAGAAAAGGGGAAACATTGGAAATGTAAATAAAGTATCAAAAATAATAATAATAATAATAAAAATAAATAAATAAATAAATAAATAAATAAATAAATAAATAAATAAATAAGAATATGAGTAGGCCGTGGTTGGTGCTGTAGATGGCACCGGAATGGCTGGGGAACTCCCTAGCCAGCTCTGCTTTCTACAAGGATGTCAGCTTCTAGAAGTTTATCTAGAACTTTGCTAAAAGACAGCAGAATAAATAACCCTTCCACCGTACAAAGGCCTTTAAAAAATTAATACCCACACCTTCAGAGAACCAAACTTTTAGCAGAGCCATGAGACAGCAGATCTGACTACTGCAACAGCAGTGGGGAAGGATAATGGAGGACTTGGACAGATGCTTACAAGGAACCATGATCCGCCAAAAAATGATACCCCAGACTCAAATAGTATACAAGCGCAAAGAGCATTTATTCAGCAAAATGTCCTGCATGCAGGGCCCTCCCCATTCAGGAATGAAGACACCCAGTGGACTCACAGGCCCAGCTTCTATTGTCAGATAGGGGAATTCCAGGGAGGGGTATGTGCCATTTACCTTGATTGGTTAGCTTTATCTCTAGGAGTGTGACTGATTCTGTAATTGGTTAGAGCTCTACGTACTTTCCAGAGTGTTTGCTTATTTATAATAGCTGCCTATGTTTGCTTTAGACCAGATGACAAGGTATCCTCCAATTGGCCACCTGCAGCCATGGTTGGCTGCCCACAGGTTCCTGGATCCTGGTTCTCATTTGAGGGAAATCGGAACTTAGGCCTACTCTCCTGAACTATCAGTTGGCAGCCTATCATGGAGTCAGCTTGGCTTTGTCTAACTCAGTCCTCTCATCCCCCCATCCCCTCTGATTTGTAACTGAATCAAATCATTGATTTGTCAGTTCTTTCCAAGATCCAAGTTATTGGCCAAGGGATAAATTGGGATCTGTGAACCATACATTTTATTGCTGAAATGCAGGCCTTTTTTACTTAGCATCTCAGATGGGACAATAGATGCTGTAATTTTCTTCTCTAACTACTTCCTGCTGACATTAGAGAGTTGTCTTTTGAAGGCCCAGGAAGGCTGAAATGCTAGTCAAAGGCTAGACAATGGGGCATTTATCAGAAGCATCTGATAAGGCGATCCAGCTGAAAGACAGGGAATGATCATATTGATCAATTGTTAATCATGAGCTTTCAGCAGGTCAAAACTCAGCAGTTTGCAGTCCTCAGGTGGACCCTGGATGTCAGCCAGGTGAAAATCTTTTTGGGACATATATAAACTAGAGAGAGAAGTTAAAATTTGTCTAGTAATTGGGCAAGGTAAGAAAATCCCAAAACCAAGGGGAAAATCCTATTTTCAAGAACAGGCAGATACAACCATCTGAAGTCCATCTGGTCTATGGTAAGTAGATCCAAATCTTCCTGAAGCTTATGTGAACTTTAGTTACAAGAGGATATACATCAGTATTTATCATTGCATTGAAATCCATATTTTAGAAAAAGCAATTAACAGGTGTCTGTAAGACAACAGGAATAGACTCATGTTTTTGAGACCTAGTAAAAGCTATACTTCTGGGTTAAATGGCAGGGAACATTTTTTCTTCAGTCCAAAGGGCTAGATACACAAATTGAACAGAGATGTTTTCAGCATGATGAGAAACACCTTTAATTCTATATTTCAAAGACAACCCAAAGGGAATTTAAAACCTTGAGCTACTAATTAAATTGTTAGCAACCAGTGCTCCATTTGTTTATTAGAACTCTATTGATCAATGATAAAATTTTGAACTTTTGAAATCTTAGTATAAAAACAGCACAGATGAGGGAAATAAATCTGAAACATTTCCCATTTTTCAGATACCTTAAATCATTTTTTATACCTCTACAACTTGCATTTATACACCTTAGATAATTTTCAGACCCTCAGAACTTACCTCAGCTTTTACATCCTCAAACCTTTATAAACATTCGAATACTCAGAACTTGCATAAACTTTAAACCTTTCTCTTTCTATCTAATCATTTTTCAGAGACATTAGTAGTTATTACTCAGAACAGCTATTGCAAAGCAAGTTTAAATAAAGGAACAAGAAAAGGCTACATCTGAAACCAGTTTATATTTTAATTTGAACTCTGATAGCAAGGCAAACCTGTCTGCCTTTTTAAACAAGAGATCTAGTAGTTTTAACTGATAAATTAATCAGTGAGCTAACACAGTGGTAGATTACCTTGATGGAAGGAGCTAGCTGCCTGTTGTCTAGCTGTTGAGCTACAAGTAATTTAGCTATCAGTGTAATCGGAGAACTTGGAAGGATAAATTGTAATAAACTGACTATATATCAACTAAAATGACAGATTTAACCATTACCAAATGGTCACCCCATTATGTTGATGACTTCATTGGGGACACAGGTAGCAAGGCAGGATCAATCGTCAGCTGCCAGGCCTGGCAAGTCTGAGAGGCCTCTTTGAGGAGGAGGAACTTGGGAGAGATGACATCACCTTGTCAATCAATTCTCCAAGTGTCCTCTGTTTTTCACAGTTCAAAGGAGGCCCAGGCAGTGTGTGAGGCATTGGGGCAGTTATGTCCAGTGGTTAGCTTACCACAATCCCAGTGGTGACCTTTATCATTCTGCCCTTCTCTTCTTAGAGACCTTGGGGAGCATCATTGTCAGGATTTGGGAGTCTCTGTATGTCATGGTAAGTTTAAATATATTAAATGCCATATTCAGTAGATCTCTGATTGGTTTGAGGGCTAGTATCTACCAAGCATATCTGAGTTAAACAATCTTTGTCTGTTTTTAGTTATCTGTTCCAAATTGTACCTTATAAACATAAAGCAGAAAACGAAATAAAACTTAGTCATATAATTAATTGTATCAATTCCTAGCCTGACTTTAAATATATTTTGAACATGTTAAAGGATTTGATCATTTTTAAGGTTACTATCAATTTCTGTTGTTTGAGCTATAAAAATCACAGTTTTGAATTGAAGCTCTTCTAGTATTAAAATAAACTTTTAAACCCATAAACATATTTTATAAAGAGATTAGATTTTGATCTTGGCTGAGAGAGCTTTCATCAGCACTTTGGGCTGCTGGAGCCTTGCCAGAGCTCAAGCAAACTGAAAGGAAGGGGGACGGATTTCAAGAGCCAGTGATACTTTTAACCTTGTTAATATTTTAACCCTTTAATATAGTCTTAAATTATCATTTAATTTTTATTTCTAGTGTCATTATTATAATTTACAGAGCGATATATTCTCCTTAACGTTAGAAAAAGGCAAAGCTACAACAGATGTAAACCTCAGGAATATACACCTAGTCGATATCATATTGCATTAATCAATAGCTGTGTTTTTTTGCAAACTGTGGCTATGACAGTCCCGACCGAGAAGGGTTTCCTGTTTAAGCTGCAGTAACTTTCTGACTGTGGATCGTCGTTTTTTCTGTGGCAGACTTTTACAGTTCCTCTCTGTCCTGGGATGATCGTCTCAAAGTAACCTACAGTTTTCCTGATTTTTTTTCCTCCTGCCAAGAACTGTAAACCATTTCTGTTTTATTTTAAAACCTTCTGTCATCATATCCACTATTTTCATCACCAGACCATAGCCATCATCATTGGGGCTGCCTGAGCTTTTCCATCAAAATCGTCTCTCCCTCTAGGTTTATAATCTGATTGTTGTCCAATAAAACTGTTTTTATTGTAACCATCACACCAACAAAGGCATTTTAATTATTTAATAAATTTCAAAATGCCCCACAGTTTCATGTGCATTTAGTTATAATCTCTAAAAGACAGTGTCTATAAAATCAAAACCACATGTATTACCTTTATGCCATAAATTTGTCTGCGAACAAGGAAAGCTCCCACATACAAATGCACGGATGTGCAACTTTAATAACTTATTAAAGAAAATTTTTTAATTTTTATATTTTATAAGTCTGATTTCTAGGACAGAACTGCAAAAAATATTACCCCAATTTAAAAATATCTTTAGGGATCTTGATTGGCCCATGCCATGTGTTATTGCCCGGGTCGGCTTTAACCCTGAGTTATTTTAAATCAACTTTCTGTTACCGCTATTATAAATTATTAACCATATATCATAAATTATAAATCAAAGTTTTATAACCAAGACATGAAAACATGTTAACTCATATATTTAAGAACAGTCTTAAATAATAAATAAACATTTATATATTTAAAACAGACAGACAACTTTTTTTATTTCTTTTAGCTATAATTTCAAGCGAGGAGCACCTTGCTACTTGTTAAATCCAATTCTCATAGCCATCAACTTTCTTACCAGAGAGGCTGAGAAGATGCTGGCCCATTTAACAGCAGTTTGCACAGACCAATCTGGCTTTCTGCCAGCTTGGTCCAGGCAGGAGGTAGAATTCAAAGGGCAGCACCAGTTTATCAGTATTTGTTTTTCCAGTTCAGCTGCTTCTTTCTAAAAATTTTGAAATGAGTTCAAACTAAGTCAAGGAACAAACAGCCAGCAAATGAAGTTTTGAACATTTTTCCCTGGACCCAAATGTCCTGCCAAAGGGACCCAGACATTCCACAGTGCAGGAGTTAAAGATAAAAACAAGAATTGGTAGACCTGCTGGCCATTTGTTCCTGCAAAAGATGGTTGGTCTTTGTCTTAGTCAGGGTTTCTATTCCTGCACAAACATCATGACCAAGATGAAAGTTGGAGAGGAAAGGGTTTATTGAGCTTACACTTCCATGCTGCTGTTCATCACCAAAGGAAGTCAGGACTGGGATTCAAGCAGGTTAGAAGCAGGAGCTGATGCAGAGGCCATGGAGGAATGCTGCTTACTGGCTTGCTTGCTTCTCCTGGCTTGCTCAGCCTGCTTTCTTATAGAACCCAAGACTACTAGCCCACAGATGGTACCACTCACAAGAGGCCCTCCGCCCTTGATCACTAATTGAGAAAATGCCTTACAGCTGGATCTCATGGAGGCATTTTATCAACTGAAACTCCTTTCTCTGTGATAACTCCACCTTGTGTCAAGTTGACACACAAAACTAGTCAGTACAGTCTTCTTGACTGTACAGTTAAGCTTAAATTCTCTTCCAGGCATCTGAGGTCCTTGAAGTATAATTGGACTAGGTCCAATAGAGTAGAGCTGGCTGGTTGCCCATGGTGTCTTTCAAGATAAGAGAGGAAAACAAACAATCCACAAGCTCATAAAATACACAGAGACACAGAAAGATGTTCCTGAGAAAGAAAAAACAAAAAGAAAAGGTTGTCTCAGACAGTCTTCCTTCCTGTGCACAGAAGGCCCACAGACCCACAGCCAAGTCAGAAATCAGATGATAACTAGCAAGTTCTCCCAGATGGGGTACAGGAGAGTTGTCTGTAGTCCAGGGCAAAGTAGCAGAATCCATGCTGTCCTTCTTGGCCTCCAGATTAAACCAGAACAAGAAAACACAGACACTGGGCTGCCAGACTTACCAATCAAAAAAGAAAAAAGTGCTCAGCTTCTTGGGTTGGGAGCAAATCCCAGATGAGCCCCTAAATGTAAGGGTCCATGATTCACCAAAGAATGATACCCCAGATAGTATACAAAGGCAAAGAGCATTTATTCAGCAAAATATCCTGCATGCGGGGATTCCCCATTTGAAAATAGAGACACTCAGTGGACCCACAGGCCCAGCTTCTATTGTCAGTTAGGGGAATTCCAGGGAGGGGTATGTGCCTTTTACCTTGATTGGTTAGCTTTATCTCTAGGAGCGTGACTGATTCTGTAATTGGTTAGAGCTCTAGAAACTCTCCAGGGTGGTTGCTTACTCATTCTAGCTACCTATTTTTGCTTCAGGCCAGATGACAAGATGTCCTTGAATTGGCTTCCTGCAGCTATGGTTGGCTAACCACAGGTTCCTGGATTCAGGTTCTCATTTCTGGAAAACAGCAACTTAGGCCTACTTTCCTGAACTGTCAGTTAGCATCCTGTCATGGAGTCAGCCTGGCTCTGGATAACTCAGTCCTCTCAGTGCTACTTCGGTGAAGTAATTCAAGAGTGGCCATCTCTTGTGAGAAATGCAAGCAGAGTACCCTCAAGGACTCACCCCTCATAGCCATCTTGGTACAGTTGCTGGTATTTAATATAAAGGTCCCACACTGCTAATTTGTACTCCCTGGAAGGTGTTTACTCTTTCTAGCAGCCTGGTGTTGAAGTGGACATTATTTTCTGAACTGCAGTGGGACAACCAGTAGAAGGTCTAGGAGACTTCAGAGACTGAAAGTGTGGCAGGCAAAGACCAGACAGAACTGGCCATAAGGTAGAGAAGACACTGGCTGCCTTTGTAGTAGAGTATTCCCAGACCAAAGACAGTAGAAAATGCCTTAGGAACCTGTTCAGGAAGATGGTAGATCCGGAGAAAACATAACCTGGCATAATCTACTGCTAGTACCACCAAAACAGCTTTGTCAAGAGCCAGGAGAAACTGGCCTTCAGGCTAGGCAGTGCAAAGGCTTCTGCCTCCTCACTGTGGAGGACAAAGGACCCTGAAGAAGTAGCTTTCAGGAGCTAAGATCAAAGGGAAGAGAAAATGTGAAGAGGTACATGCAAGTGAATTGGCCAAGTAGCCAGAAAAAAAACCAAAACAAACAAACAACAAAAAACAAAGACACATGTATTTATTACTGTAGCTCTTTATTTGTTCACCTGGGAAAATGCCATTAATATTTCCAGTTTTATTGAGGCATAATGACAACTTAAGGTTAAGATGTACTATGTCAGACTGTCTCTGACCTGAGAGCACCCAAATAATTACACAGAGACCTATATTTATTTATGAAAGCTTAGGCCTTAGCTTAGGCTATTTCTCAACTCTTATAACTTAATTAGTGCATTTATTCTAATCCAGGTTTGCCATGTGGCTCTCATTCAGTCTGGGTCCACCAAACTTCCTCCATGACTTACTGGCCAATCCCCCACTTCTCAATTCTTTCCCAGAGTTCCTATCTCTCCCAGAAGTCCCACCCTTCCTCTCCTGCCCCAGCTATAGGCCATCAGTTCTTTATTAAAGCCAACAGAGAATGTCTTAGGCAAGTGAGGAAGGACAGAGACATACCTTCAGACAGTGAGCAAAAATGTTACCCCAGCAACGTGCAACACAATGTTTAGAGAAACACAATATTATTAAAAGATTACCACAATCAACTTAATTTACCTGTCTGTTGCTGTGGCTGTTTGAATAGGAATAGCTTCCATAGATTCGTGTGTTTGAATGTTTGGTGCTGTAGGATATTTGATCACACTGCAAACCCCAAGATTGTGCTATTTAATGAAAAAAAAAACTTATTTATAGTTGTGGTTTGGTTCAACTTTTAGCACACACCTTTAATCCCTCTGGCTGGAAGACAGACAATGCTTTTAGTACACACCTTTAATCCCAAACAATGAAAGTAAGGTAAGTTTGTAGACAGAAGCACCTGTGTTTGAAAGTGATATCTAATTAAATAGCAGACAAAGTGACGAATCACAGAAATATTTGAGAGAATAGGATATATGTCCCGGCCTGCAGGACCTTCGACCACTGAGGAGGGAACTGCCAGATAAAGGAAAGAAACAGGAGACAAAAGATACCGTGGGAGCAAGATCCGATCAAGCTCCAAAAAAAACTTTATTTCAGGGCCGTATATGAAGCAATTAAGAGGGGAAGTAACAGGGGCGGGGAAGCTCCAGAAGGTCAAGTTCCGGCCAGAGGTCTCGTACAACAGGATAACAAAACATCACAAGATCTCCCTTAATCCGCAGGTGGGGACAAATGGAATGTCTCTAAAACCGCAGGCTGGTCACCTGATTTCTGAGGAGCCTGAGGCACCAGGTCCCGGAAACTAAGACTCAGGCCTACTAGTCAGGCCAAAGCCTGTTGGTTCCCGACAGATATACCCAACTCTCACAAGAACAAATAGGAAAGGAAGCTACTTAAGAAAGCAGTGAAGAGAGAAAGGAAAGAAAGAGGCAGGCAGTTTTCCCAGGGGAGTTTTATAGAGGCAGGTTGAAGAGGGAACAAACTAGACACAGGTGAAGACAGAATGAGGCAGAGAAGGAGAAGAAGATTAGAACAGATTGCCAGAGTTAATTTGAGGCCAAGCAGAGCAAACTGGCAGAGGCCAAGAGAGAAGCCAGACGGAATTAGTCAGCTTGGAGAGGAGTTTGAGCCAGAACAGCTGAGTTGAATCAACCAACCAAAGTTCAGAAAGAATAAGTAAGGGTTAGCTTATTTAACAATAAGTTTCAGAGTCTGAAAACATTCTAGGCCTAGATAAGATTGTACAGAGGCTAGAAGCTTCCAGGAGTAGGTGTAGGTTAGCATCCTGAGGCAGTAAGCCTCAAAGATAACAATTAGTACAGAAGAATAAAAGTTATTTTTAAAGCTTAGCCAACACAGGGTGGCACTATTAGGATGTGTGGCCTGTTGGAGGAGTGTGTCACTCTGGGAGTGGGTTTGAGGTCTGTACTGGCTAGTTTTGTGTGTCAACTTGACACAAGCTGGAGTTATCACAGAGAAAGGAGTTTCAGTTGACAAAACGCCTCTATGAGATCCAGCTGTAAGGCATTTTCTCAGTTAGTGATCAAGGGCAGAGGGCCCCTTGTGGGTGGTACCATCTGTGAGTTGGTAGTCTTGGGTTCTATAAGAAAGCAGGCTGAGCAAGCCAGGGGAAGGAAGCCAGTAAGTTACATCTCTCCATGGCCTCTGCATCAGCTCCTGCTTCCTGCCTTGCTTTAGTTGCAGTCCTGACTTCCTCTGGTGATGAACAGCAGCATGGAAGCGTACGCTCAATAAACCCTTTCCTCCCCAACTTGCAACTTGGTCATGATGTTTGTGCAGGAATAGAAACCCTGACTAAGACAAGGTCTCAGATGCTCATACTAGGCCTAGTGTCACTTTTAGCTCTGTTGTCTGTTGATCCAGGTATAGAACACTCGGCTCCCTCTCCAGCACCATGTCTGCCTGCATTCCTCCATATTTCCCACCCTGACAATGCCACTATGTTTTCCTCCATGAAGATAATAACTAAAACTCTGAAACTGTAAGCCAGCTCCAATTAAGTGTTTTCCTTTATAAAAGCTGCATGGTCTTTGTTTCTCTTCACAGCAATAGGAACCCAGCCTAAGACCATCACTCCATCCAGGTACTATTTGTTTCATTATATTTCATTTGGGTGTGCATCATATATGTGTGTATACCTACCTCCCTCTCTCTCTCTCTCTCTCTCTCTCTCTCTCTCTCTCTCTCTCTCTGTGTGTGTGTGTGTGTGTGTGTGTGTGAATGTCTCTGTGTTTGCATGTGTTTCTGTGTGTGTATGTCTGAGGAGAATCTGTATGTGTATCTGTGTGTGTCTCTGTCTGTGTATGTTTATAAATGTGTTTATCTCTCTGTGTGTCTCTGTTTCTTTGTGTGTATATGTGTTTATATATGTTTATCTCTCTGAATGTGTCTGTGTCTGTATGTTGAGAACACTTGTTTACTCTCAGTAAAGTTCACATATATAATGTACCATTATTAACAGTAGTCATCATGCTGTATTAGCATATAATTAGCAATAATCCCCAGGAATTGTCAATCCTAAGAATGGTTCTACTTTTATACAAAATCTCTCTATTTCCATAATTCTCCAAACCATTATTCTTCTTCCTATTTCTATTAATTCAACCTATTCAGATCCCATATGCAAATAAAATCAGAGTATTTGATCAGGGATTTGTCTGGTTTGTTTCACTCAGTATAATACATCAAACACTATTTCTGTTGCCACAAATGGCAGGACTTTCTTCTGTTATGGTGGAATAATTTTCCAGTCTGTTTTTATGCAATGATTGAGAAGACATGGGGGTGGGGTTAATTCTAATCTGGTTTTGGCAATGTTTCTTGGGATGGGGGCAGAGGTGCCTAAGATAACAAAGTATAAGCAACAAAAGCAAAAACAAGCAAGTGGGTTTACATAAAATAAAGCTTATGCTCAGCAAATGAGTCCATGCACAAAGTAAAAAGGAGCTTTGTGCAATGGAAGAAAATATTCTCAAACTGTATATCTGAAAGGGATTAATATCAAAAATAACTCAATAACAAAAAGTAAGCAATTTTTAAAATGAGGAACAAATATAAATTAATATTTTTTCCAAAATATTAAGATATGAACATGAGCAGCAGGTTCGTGAAAAGGTGCTCCACACTGCCAATCATCAAGAAAGTAAAAATCCAAGTCAATGAGATTTTACTTCACACCTGATGGAATAACTGTTACTAAAAGACAACAAACAGCATGTGGGTGTGGCTGTGAAGAAAGTATCCCTAGAGCCCTGCTGGTGGGAATGCAAGTTGATACAAATGTATGTAAAACAGTAGAGTGTGGCCTCAACATTTTACAACAGAACTATTGTCTTCCCAGAAATGCTGCTTAAGAATATATACAAAGGAAACAAAATCAGTAGTCTGAAGAGAGACCCTCACACCCCTGTTCACTTCAGCACCATTTACAACACAGAAGCCACAGAAACAGTTCCAATCTATCAACAGGTAAATGGATAAACAAACGGTTGTCATGCCATTCAAGATGAGGAAAACGATGTACAGGTAAATAATCATCTAATCCTAATTTTGGAAATATATGCATATATTTTCATGAAATAATGTTTAGATACTATCTCTATGTTATAGAATTTGTATAGTTGCTTTTCTAATTTTTAAATAAGCACTTGATGGTTATGAATAATAGCTGACATCTATAGAACCCTGGAAAACATCTATAGAATATGACAAACATTGGAAAAGATGTAGGATGGTTTTCTTATATAAATAAGCATTATAAAAATTCAGCACAATAAGTATAATTACCTGTATATCACAACTAAGAAAACCAAGAAGTTTTCTTATCCAGAACTATATCCAAGAACAGAGAGTCAGCAAAGTCATTATTTAGCCAGGGTCAGTCCAGGTCCCCTGAAAACACTCCTTTCATGTGGTACAGTGAGGGTAATCAATATTTCATAGCCAGGTTTTAACCCATCTGTTGCTCATTTTAAAGCAAGAAACTGTATGAGTTCACAAAGCAGCACACACAAAAACCAGCTAATGTAAGTTTAAACTCTTGATAATTCTATTTACTAGACTAGGGAATTATGATCATCAGGTCTGATGGCTTGGTGTGTATTATTTCATCTACATTTCATTATCCTTCACTAGGATGGCCCCAGCTACTTGATGCTTCTTGAATTCACATTTTAACATCTAACTATGTATTTGTTGATCTTGCTTCCTAACTTAAGGACCAGGCATACAAATGGACTTAAAGACAAATAGGACTGGGGAAACATCGCTCAACTTAATATTGGCTATATATGGCAAACTCAGAGCCAATGTTTTCTTAGATGGAGAAAAGTGCTCATTAGAATCAGAACTGAGGTGGGACTGCCCACTATCCTGGCTCCTTTTTAATACAGTGCTCAGAGCAGTAACTGGAACAAGAAGGCAAGAAAAGAAAATTAGCCGGGTATAAATATGAAAAGAAGAAGTCAAAGTAAGCCTATCTGTAGATGATATTATATCATACATAAAAGATGTCCAAAAAATCCATCAGAAAACTCCTAAGAAACAATCAACAGTTTCTAAAAAGTGGCAAGAAATAAAATCAGTAGCTTTTGATACACCAACAACAAACACACAAGAAAGAGATCAGAGACACACTCCATTTACCGTAGCTTCAAAGGCAGTAAGACATCTTGAAATAAAGCTAACCAAGGAGGTTAAAGATATCTACAATCAAAACTTCAAGTCTGTGCAGAAAGAGATTGATAAAGACACCAGAAAATGGGAAGACATCCTATGTTTATTAATCAGTAGAGTTAAGATTGTGGAAATGAACTTCCTACCAAAAGAAATTTACAAATACAATTCAATCCTAATAAAAATACCCACAATTTTCTTCTCGGAAATAGAAAAATGCTCTAAAATTCATATGGAACCAGAAAAGACCCCACTTAGCCAAAGCAACCAGTAGCAGTAGTAGTAGTAGTAGTGCTAAGCACAGCAACAATAATAATTAATAGTGGAAGGATTGCTATTCCAGACTTCAAGATATATTATAGATCTTACTAATACAAACAATCTGATGCAGGCACAAAAGAAGGCATGTAGACCAGTGGAATAAAATATAAGGTCCAAAAATGTATACATATAACTATAGGTATCAGACATTTAGCAAAGAGCCCTAAATCATACACAGGGGGAAAGACAGTATCTTCAACAAATGGTGCTAGGAAAACTGAATGTCTACATTGTGGAAGAATTAAATTAGACCCATATATATCACACATCAAGGGGAACAAAACCTCAATATGAACCTGGAAACTGCTAGAAGAAAATCTAAGCAGTAACTCACAAGATATAGGTATAGGAAAGAATTTCTGAATAGGAACCCACTTTCCCAGTAATTAAGACCAACATTTCACAAGTGGGACCTTATTAAACTAAAATGCTTCTATCCAGCTAAGGAAACAATTAATTGTGTGAAGAAGAAAGCCACAGAATGGGAAAAAATATTTTCAGGTTATACATTTAATAGAAGATAAATATCCAAAATTAAAAAAAAAAAAAACCTCAAAAAACAGAGTCAAGGAAACAAATGATCTAATTAAAAACTGGGCTAGGGATCTAAACAGTTAGTTCTCAACAAAAGATAAAAATGGCTAAGAAAATTTCATCTTACTTTTCAGAATTACCCCAGTCATGTTAAATTCAGTAAGACAACTGACAACCAATTCTGTCAAAGTTGTGGGGAAAGGGGAGCCCTTATTCACTGCTGGTGGGAATGCAAAATGGTTCAGCCACTCTGGAAATCAGTATGGGGAATTCTCAAAAATAAATAAACAAACAAACAAGCAAACAAATAAATGCACCATATGGCCCAGCCATACCACTCATTTGCATATGCCAAAAAGACTCACCCTCCTGCTCCACAGACACTTGCTCAGCCATGTTCACTGCTGCGCTATTCACAATAGCTAGAGAATAGAAACAAACTAAATGTCTTTCAAAAGATGGATGGATCATGAAAGCGTCACACATACATATACGTACATAAAAGGAGTGATATTTAGCTGCAAAGAAAATATCATCATGAACTTTGCAGGCAATGGATGGAACTACAAACACTGTATTCTCTCTTATCTGAGGTTCCTATCTCTATCCTCAAATGTGAGTATACAGCATGGAGAAGCCACAGAAACCAGGAAAGGACCCCATGTGTGGAGGTTGAGAGGAGAAGAGAAGTATACAGGTGATTTGAAGGAGGAAATTGAAAAATTGGGAGGGAGTTCCGACTAAGGAGGGGGAAGGGAGAACAATACAGACAGAGAAAGAAGAGAGACAAATTACACTAAGGCTGTTAGATAAAGCCTCGAGAAATCATATTATTTTATATTTACATAAAATTATACTGTACACATATAAGATATATAACAGAGAGATATAGATTAAAATATCACTTAGGCTGACAATACTCCCGGCAAGAGCCATACACTAGCAAAACCCCAATACCAGGCAGAAGAAGCCTCCTTTAGAGTGGTTGGTCAGGGTAGTTAGGACTCCCCCCAACAATGTGAGCTATTGCTGCTGCCTTTGGAGGCTTCTCAAGAGTTAAAGGTAAAATCTATATTGCTGGACATATAACACACTTAGGATACAGGATGATTTGAGTTAGATCTAACTTGAAAGATTTCCTCCTGTGGTCTAGCTTTCATAGTACTTAGAAGATTTGAACAAGCTGCCAAGGAAGGGAAGCAATCAATAGCCCAACTCATCTGTGACACCCATGAACCACAACAATGACAATCATGACAAAATACTGTACAGGTGCAGTAAGTAGCACCTTATTGTGGTAACCATCAACTGTCGTATTGGACTTTAAGCCCACTCACCAAGAGAGAAATCATGCCTGGTACGGAAACCTAGCCAACTACCTAGTGTTAGTGAGATCCTGGATCTTACAAGGGAATCTACTGCCACCACTTTACTGGATGAGCATAATTCCTAACTATATTCTGAATCTTACCCTTTACCCAAAGAAGCTTCCCTTTACCACAAATAGAGACCATCACAGAAAACCAAAACTGTATACAATGCAGACCTCAAATCTCATGGGGACTGTAGATCCCATGGATACATCTGCAGCCCAACTCCCTCACCTATGGCTCAGGAAACATCTTTTCAGGTAGTGGGGAAATTGTAGGAGCCTGAATACCAGAAAGTCTGCTGTGAAACCATCTCTCCTAGAAATGGCTGCACAAACAAAACCTGAACAATGACAAAACCAATAGATATGCTAACATGGAAAGGGGAAAAGCTCACCTAGGTAAGACAACTAATGATGCCGAGAGAGAGGAAGAGTGAGCCTCTCCCAGCAATAAGTCCACTAACTGGTTACCCAGTACAAAGTGGTCAGCCCTGAAACCCTCAAACCATATACATACAAACAGCAAAAATGGACTCAGTAGATTACATTTATACAAATAATTATTATTATTGTTATTATTATTATTATTATTATGGCTATCAGTTTGAGAGTGGATGACCACATGGAAAAGGTAAAACCATATAACTAATAAATGATGTGACAGGATTTTAACCCAAGACCATCATAATCCAGGAATTGCTTTTAATTAACATTTTGTATGTGTGTGTACATGTGTGTGTAAGTGCGTGTGTGTCTGTCTGTCTGTCCTATACAGATGCATACAGATCTACTCCTCAAGCTATGAGATTAAGCGGAGCTGTGGCAGGGTGCATGCATGTATACACACACACACACACACACACACACACACACACACACACACACACACTACATGCAAATCTTTCTCCACAACTGCTCACTGACTAAAGATTTAAATTTTGGGAGTAGTATTTGTGAGTTGAATATCTGAGCTGCATTTGTCACTTCTAAAAAGCCAACTAACTGTATGTAGCCCTTGAGTTTAAACAGTTTTGTGCATAGGGATTCTGGTATTTTCTTCCCACGTATCCACTCTTTTTCTGCTCTTCAGGCATTTAATTTTACAGAGATCCCTTCAGTACTGACAGGTGTCCCAATATTAATTTGTGTGCTTCAAAGATTTATGCTAAAAATGCTGATGATACCAACAGACGATGTAAAATTTGACCTTCACTCACACAATGATTGGCATTGACTGTAATTCCTTATGAGATTTCACATAATCAGCATGCTGGTGTGTGTGGGTAGAGTACATAATCAGTTGCTCTCCATCAAAACTCACCTTTCTGCTGGTCCAAGGAAACAAATTCTCATATTTAATGGTCAGGAGAATCAGTTGTTAGATATATAGCTCTCAGCTATCCACGGTCCACATGAAGATGTTCAGAGATAATAATGGATAAATGATGTCTACCCAAGTGTTTCTCTCTTAACAAAAATCCTTGTGATTGAGGGATTAAACAGCAGAGATCTGGGGTGGTTTGATGGTGCAACCTTGGAAGATGTTGCACACAGGCGAGTAGTGTAAGAACAATATGAAGACAAGGTCTCTGTCCCACCCCACCTCAGACCCATGGGTGTGACATCTTCATTTGACCGTAGGTCGCCTACCACCTTTGCCTACCTTACGAAGGACCAGATGAATATTGCATGGACATGAAATTGCATGGACTTCCTCACATCTGATTTTCAGTTGTTTCTACTGAACATGGAGCCTTGGAAACAAGGCAGAGAGGCAGAGAGGAAAGCAGAGGGGCTTACTCACCAGGTGTCTCCCTGTGGTATCTGAAGGGATGTCTACATCCCTTTAACGAAAGTCGGGGCTGCTTCCAAGAGTTCCCTCCACATGTCCATCCTTAATGTAGGTTCTGATCATTGAATCTTATATACCAGAAGCCATAGATGCTCAACTTCTTATAACTCAGCTAGGACTCTGCCTTCTCATGATTTCCCCCACATCATATGCCAACCATCATGGGTAGTCACACTGTTAACCTTCCCAAGTCATCTGACTTGAGTGTCATCAATCTGATGCATGCCTTTAGAAAAGTCCTCTCATGGCTCCTAGGAGCCGATGTTGATGACTTTAGCCGAAATGCCCAATAAAGGGGACATACTACCTGTAGAGACCACCTCCAGTAGAGAGTCATGGCCCCCAGTTGAGGGATAGGGCCACCCACCCATCTCAAAATTTTTAACCCAGAAATGTTCCTGTCCAAAGGAAAGACAGGGACAAAAAATGTAACATAGACTTAAGGAAAAGCCATCCAGAGACCACCCCACCTAGGGATCCATCCCATCTGCAGGCACCAAACCCCCACAGTATTGCTGATGCCAAGAAGTGCTTGCTGACAGGAGCCTGATATGGCTGTCCCCTGAGAGCTTCTGCCAGCACCTGACCAATATAGATGCAGATACTCACAGCCAACCATTGGAATGAGCCCGGGGACCCCAAAGGAAGAGCTAGGGGAAGGACTGAAGGAGGTTGCAACCCTATAAGAAGAATGATATCAACTAACTGGACCACCCAGAGTTCCCAGGAATTAAACCACCAACCAAAGAGTATACATGGAGGGAGCCAGGACTCCAGATCCATACATAGCAGAGGATAGCCTTATCTGGCAGGAGTGGGTGAGTGGGTAGAGGAGCACCCTCATAGAGGCAAAGGGGAGCGCAAAAGGGGGAATGGGATGGGGACGGTTGTGGAGGGGTAACTGGGAAAGACGATATCATTTGAAATGTAAGCAAATAAAACAATTAATAAAAAAGAAAAAAAAGTCCTCTCATGACACATCATCTCCTTACAGTAAAGGCAGTAATGGAATGGGAAAATTTAAATGGGGTGTGGTGAGAGGGCAGGATACACGCAAGAGTTTAGGGAGAAATTACTAACGCTAAAGACTTTTGAGAATGCCACAATGCCATATGGAACCCTACTACTGTTGAAGCTTCCCAAAATACATACACACACCGACACACAGACACACACACCGACACACACACACACACACACACACACAGACACATAGACACACACACACTGTGTGTGTCGGTGTGTGTGTGTGTTTTGGTGTGTGTGTGTGTGTGTGTGTGTGTGTGTTTGTGTGTGTGTGTGTGTGTGTGTGTATCGGTGTGTGTGTGTGTGTGTGTGTGTGTGTGTGTCTGTGTGTCTGTGTGTGTCTGTGTGTCCAACATCCTTGGAAGGATTGCAGAATATAAACACATTGTATAAACTCAGCTTATGTGATAAGCCCTCTGTTTGCTGAGAACAAAAAGGAATTGTGATGGTTTGTATACCCTTGGCCCCAGGGAGTGGCACTATTAGGTGTGGCCCTGTTGGAGTAGGGGTATCACTGTGGGTGTGGGCTCTTTTCCTAGCTGTCTGGAAGCCAATATTCTGTTAGCAGCTTTCAGATGTATGTATATGTAGAACTCTCAGCTCCTTGTGCACCATGTCTGCCTGGATGCTGCCATGTTCCCACCTTGATGATAATGGACTGAACCTCTGAACCTGTAAGCCAGCACCAATTAATTGTTGTCTTTTATAAGAGTTGCCTTGGTCATGGTGCCTGTTCACAGCAGTAAAACCCTGACTAAGACAGGAACAAAATGCTAGATATATAAGGAGGAATAGAAAAATGTGAAACATTTGACACTGGGATTTGGTTTGTTTTTAAATGGGGTGATGAAAAGGAAGAAGCAAAAATTAGACCTTCTCTGAACTAGTAGTGTTTGTGTGGCTGGTTCAAATCCTCGTACTCGTAGCTAAGTCTATCCATCTTCTGGTACTTCTTAATCACACCTCCAGTGGGAAAAGGCTTTGTTTTGTTGGAAAACTGTGGTATATTAATCTTGCTGACACAAAGACAAATGAATATACTTGATGCCAAAAAGTCTAGAAAAGTAAAAACCACTCAGATCCACCTGTTGACATGGTAACCTGTTCTTCTCATTCCCAGCATTCCCTTGATCTAGGGTGTCTTGTCTATGTCTCTAAAATGTGGCTCAGTGATCTTGATGTTAACTGGTGATAAGTCGCTGATTCGATAATACTTATTACTCATCTTGTGTATTATCTAATTCTTGTATATCATATCTAAGTCTGCTAGGCAGTGGTGAATAAGGACAATTTTCTCTTCTCATTGAGATTACATTCTAATGCCATGGCACCTGGGAAGAAAATCTTACAAAGCTGAAAACACACACGAATGTTGGCCTGCCATGTCACTTACAACATGGACATATAAGAGATTTCTCAGTATCCAAGTACAGGATTTCAGCCATTCATGGACCTTGAAGCCTCTGCCCATCCCACTCTCTACACACAGAAGCTAAGGATGTGAGGTAGCCTTGAACAACTCTCACAGCCTCTCCATTCCTCAGCTAATGGCAGAGCTAGGGATAGGGTCCAGACTTCAGGACACTCACCATGCTTGTCTCTGAGAGTCAGTTTCTTCCCCTGTTTCCTTCCCATTTTTACCCTTGTAGCTGCTGAGACATTATCTCAGAAGGCTTTCTCTCCTTGGGCCTGCTGTTCTCTTAGACAAGCCACACCTCCAGGGAGCTCATCAAGGAGCTTGGAAGGCATCTCTCAAAACTCCCAGAGCAGGCTGCGCTCCTCTCTCAAACACTGCAGTAACATCCTCTCTGTCAGTCTCATGGACCACAAGTATCCATCTATATCCATCACTTGCACTTCTGGCTTCTCGTTCCCTACAGGACCCTTTGCCCAGATCATGCCAAGCATTCGGAAAGTTCTGCACACAACTGAAGCCCTTATTTATTCTATGACAGAATCACCGAGAACACTCGGATGCACAGACAGAATTCTACATGATGGGAAATCCCAAAACCACAAAAGTTCTACACTTTGTATTTTTTAAATATAATAAAAGACTGCTTCTGCTTTTTTGAGTCAAAGAAAGAAAGAAAAAGCTCTCCTCCCTAGCCCCAGTCACTGGGAACTGGATCCCTCCTGCTACTTTGTTCTTATTTTCATGTATTGATCATGCCTGACATCACAAAATGTCCTTTCCCTCCCCTTCACACACACAATGCAGGATGTGTCACCCAGCTTGAGAAAGCAAAATGTCCTCCTGGAGTGGAGGAGAAGAGCGGGTCCCTGGGAAGAAGACTTGCTCCACCACACACCTGGGGACTGCACAGATGGCATGCTGATGGCATGCTGGCAGTTAGGCAAATTAATGTCACTGTATCCTAGTAAAGTTTCAACTGAGATCCTCACATAATTCATGCAAATTCAAAGATAATTGAGGTTCGTGTTTCTAGGATAAAACCATGGCATTTTGCTTTTTACCTGAACTAGCCCAAAAGGGGGTCATTTTTATTATTCCATATTCAATTATTCATAAGCACACACTCACAGATCTTAGAATCATAAAAGGTCAGCCCTCTTTGATTCGGCAATTGTTTTCTTCTGAAGTCGGAAAGCTGCCATGAATATGCACGCACACAGCCCTGACTCTTCCCTCCCTCTTCATTAACACTGTGTTCACTGTATATTTCAAAGTCAAACAAATAATACCTGTCATGAACATGAATTTTTAATATCTCCTATATTTCATTTTAAATGAAATGTCAAAATGATGGAAAATATTTCTGTGGAAGTTTGGAAAGGGCAGCATTTGCCAAGGCTGCTCTGCAAAGCCGCCGGCTGGGGCGCCAACAGCGCTGGAGCGCTGGGGATCAGCCTGTGCTCTGGTATTTTACTGCCATTGTCGTTCCTGTGGTAGCTGCGAAATGTCACTGTGCAAGCTGTTTGCCAAGTCAATATGCTGTTCGGGCTGATGGGACCCACTGTCCTCCTTTCATCTCGAAGTGGATGCGGCTTATTTACAGCCTGTTTCAACTCCCTGCTTGGGGGCTTGAACTGCATTTTATTTGCATGTGACGATCCCCTTAGCATATGTGCCTTCTCTTCAGGCTTTAAACCCTATGTCCTAGTTTTAATGGTAGAGGAATCAAGCTGCTCTGGACTCAACACTCAATCAGAATTTCTTCATTTCGTGTTGCTGTTTATTCTCCTAGGAAGAATCCGTTTCTTTTGATAGAAATTGTTCCTGGAGAGCGAGAGTCTGATTTGGTCAGGTGACTGTGGCCAGGTGCTATGCATCTCTGCTCTTTTGTAGTACAACATATTTGACCATTACAGTTAATGTGTTTGTAGAGGTGGGAAGCCTGGGGTCAGGGCTGGAGGATTGATTTCTGAGGGGACATTCCTCCTAAGCTGACTTAACCGCTGCTAGGTCACAGGCTCTCTATAGCAGCATCCCTGGTGCCTCTTTTATGGTTCAAATCTCCTCTTCTTATAAGGATACTGTTGGGTTGGATTGGATTAGAATCTGCATAACGTCCTCATTTTAACTTCATTAGCTCTTTAAAGGTCCCTTTTCCAAACTCAATTATAATTTGAGGGACTAAGGTTGGGGGTTCATATGTCTCAAGCATGCAGCTAATCTTGTGGAATAAGTATATGTGTGTGTGTGTGTGTGTGTGTGTGTGTGTGTGTGTGTGTGTGTGTGTGTTACATGTGTACATACATATAGGATGAAGCTAAAAAATTCATTTCCAAACTGAGTATGTTGGCACACAAGTCTATAACCACAGTCCTTAAAAGTCTGAGGCAAGAGGACTTTCAAGGCTATGTAACAAGACTCTGACAACAATACTACTTCCAATAATAATAATAATAATAATAATAGTAATAATAATTTTATCCTACCTCAACATGAGATCTGATTGGGGAAAGAGGGGTTTTTTTACAGATGTTAATTACAACTTGATAAGAATCAAAATGAGAGCATACAAGATTAGATACAAGACTATTCTAATAAGATACTAGATAGACAACCAGGGAAGGTGCTATGGAGTGAGGCAAGGGTTGGGCCTATCCATCTATAAAGCCATCAACCTCCCAGCATTGCCAGCAGCCTCCTGGTGTCAGGAGAGTGCTTCAGGACCACTTCTCATTCAGTATCCAAGAAGAACAAATCCTGCAGTGGCATGGTTTCTGATTTTTGAAGCTCCTTTAAAACACTTCTGTTGTCTTAGACACCCTGGTTGTGATCATTTGTACAGCAGTGCTAAGAAACCAGTGCTATCGCTTTGTACTTAAGGAGTAGGGTGTTCCTTTTCCCTCCAGTTGTGGAGGCTTGGGCATCAGGAAACAGACCATCTATAGCCTCATAATGTGAACTGATAGTCACCTCTAGCAAATCCCAAGCCCTCTGCTAAGAATCACACACAAGGGAAGAAGGCTTGATCTTTTAGGCACAAGAGGATTGCAATTAAATGGCCATAAAAGTAGTCAGAGGACAATGACCTGAATTTAAAGGAAGTGTTTCCCCTTCTACTTCCTAACTTCTAAATTTCTATCTACAATAAGCTTCTTCCCTCAGTTGTATCAGATCAAAGGTCTGGATGAAAAGCCTAGAGCTCCGATATGTGAGTCACACTACCAGCAGAACTCACATGCCCTTTGCTCCTGATCACATTAGAAGACAGACATTCAAGGATGTTTTATACAGGTCTACCAAGGTATATGTGTACAATTACCCTCATGGAACACCCATATAGAGAAAGACTAGGTAGCTACAAGATTTTCTGTCCCCAATAACAGAACTTCACATGGAAAGATAGAATGAAATCAGAGGGGAAGGTGGAAAGCTATGCATGTTTACTTAGCAACTAGTCTTTTCAGGGAAATTTGAACACAAGTCAACATTGCCTGGAATAGACTGGGAACATTATCACAAAGGACCCATTGTAAAAAGAGATATACTGGTGGATCATGGTTGAAGAGATGGGTTAAGAGGCAGAGGGTCATGAATAGGAGACATTGAAATGTACAAAGAGAGGAGGAAGCACAGTTCCCACGGTGGGATGACTGATGAAGATGGCAAATGATGGAGAGAAAAGCTAGAGGCCCACGGAGTGCCGTGTCAGCCCCGCTGTAGGACTGGTCCAAGTTTATCCACTGAATGGAACAGTTAACAGTTCATCAACAGAGAAAATCAAAATTTCCACTCTTTAGAAAACAGTCTCCTTACATAACAGCTCCGTAGGGAAGGCATTAGCTGTCATTCATCTATGTTCCCAGACACAGATGCTGCCTAGCATTAGAGTGGAGCACAGGAAATGACTGCCTCCATGATTTCAGAGAATGGGAGACAAAATCATGTTCGCTGGTGTTCCCAGCTTCTTCCTCAGGATTTCTTCTGTAAAATTCTCTACCCAGAGGAGCACTATAGCAGTATTTTAGCTGCTAAACTACATTTATTGGGCCACCAAGTACACCACTTTCCTATTAATCATTGATTCAGACCAAAAGTACACACAGAATCTGATTACTGTTGACAATCTCTCTTCTCATTGTCCACAGTGGGAAAGGAATGGAGGTGTGGGTTCATTCTGGTCCCGAACTCCATCTGAACTTTAGAGAGTCAGAAATTTGTTCATGGAGTTCCAGGAACATTTATATTCAGTAGACACCACAGAGTGACTTTGGCGACGTCTATAACCTAGCAAATCTATAGAGGAGTGTTCCCTCTGTGACCTGGTCTCTATGGATCTTTTCTTCCTGTCCTCTTCCCACCAATCATTCTTTAGATAGCTAGATTTGTAGATATTCTTATAACATTTTATACATATATACATAAACATCAGCATTTGAGATACTCAAATTCTTGGCACATCAATTTGTTTTTGTTTTTGTTTTTTTTACCATATTCATTTTTTAGTTGCAATAATTCTAGATAGTGTCTTAGTCTTAAGGCTCAAGGATTGATACATTTAGCTTTTCTCAGATTGGCCCAAGGTCTGTATCACCAGTCCAGCCTCCACTGAGTGATTCAAGGTCTCTGGGAATTTATACCATACAGAAAGAAAGCACTTTGGGCTTATTTTCTGAGCGGGGTGCATCCCTGGTACATGATGGGCTGCATTCCCTCCCTGTTCTTGTCTTCCTCTACCTCAGAGCAGTACTGTTGAGTCTTTTGAAGACTTCTGGTCCTGGGAACTTCACCTGTGTATATCCAAGTACCCCCACCACAATAAGCATCCTAGGCTCTAAATGCCACTGTAAATAGTTACTGATCAAGTTAGAGCCCTATGTGGTCATCCTCTAAGACCCTACTGCCCAAGAAGTACAATGCCACTGTTATTCAAAGCTGCCAACTTCCCAGCCATCTGTATGCTGTGAACACCAAACTACTCCTGCTTTCCCAAGGGTGTCTTTTTATTGAAACCAAAGTGTCTCACCATCATACTAGTAAGAATGTGGAGCCCCAAGGATCTGTTTATCCCTACGAAGTTCTGGAATATCAAACAAAAAAGACAGGGTTGATGAGATAGCCCATTAAGTAAAGGCACTTGCTGCTAAGGCTAACAACCTAGGGGAACTTAATGAGTCCAAGACCAACATGGGAGAAACAGAGAACAGACTGCTCAAGTTGTCCTCTGACCTCCACACATGTGCAGCAGCACCCCTCAAACACACGCATACACACACACATACATACAAACATACATACATACATACATACATGTATACATACATTCATACATACATGCATACATACAAACATACATACATACATTCATACATACATGCATACATACAAACATACATACATTTATACACACATACATTCATACATATACATGTACATTCATACATACATACATACAAACATACATACATACATTCATACATAGATGTAATTTTTAAAGGAGTTACATACATGATACATACAAACATACATACATACATTCATACATACATATATACAAACATACATACATTCATACACACATACATACATACATTCATACACACATACATACATATATACATACATTCATACATACATACATACAAACATACATACATACATTCATACATATATAGATGTAATTTTTAAAGGAATTACATAGATGTAATTTTTAAAGGAAATGAAGAAAAATGTTGATAAGCAGGAGAGAACTCTTTCCTCCTCTTCCTGGGGAGCCCTACAGGCAGGAAGATTTAGCCCTGAAGCAGGTTGAGTTTTTACCCTATTGCCCCCCCCACACACACAGTATAGACATATTACTGCCTTCACCTTATAAAAATCCATGTGAAGTTATTAATACCTTTTCTAGCTATATGTATTTGTTATAGGGATTTAGTATGCAGGGACATTTTTCAATAGGCTTTTGTAACTCTATAAACGTAATCAGATAAGGAAGTGCTCCTATCAGGAGGAGCCAATGGGATCTTCCACTGAAGTCCTGTCGAGAGGATCACCTTCAGACAGCAGTCAGCTGTGACTTGTCAGTGACTTTATGATCCTTCAGCCATAAATCATACAAACATCTCTAAAAATCAGACTCTTTCCTATAACCTACTTGGCATTGAAACTTGAACTGGGCTGGCATGGGGCTGCTTCTGGCTTTTCTTTATCTCACTTAGGATGAACATTCATGTTTTCCTACAGATATTTTGATGCATTCATTCTGAGATACAGCACCAGTCTCTTTGGAGGTATTCAGTAACATTCATGTTACAATTCCAGAATTGAAATAATTCTAAGCTCTAAAACCTACTACAGTTTTGGGAAGAAGATCATGCCCCAAGCTTTGAAGGATGGCCTCTTCTAAGAGGAAGGCAGGTAAAAGAATGCATATACACTCATTTTTCAAGACTTTAGGCAAGATGTTTTCTTTTAGGATTGAGAAAACACAAGACTTTAAACTGTTAAAATACAGCATTTTAATCACCCAGACATGTGTATTATAGACAGCCTGCTCCCCATAGTTCCCTTATCTCTGAAGAACTTCAGAGAGATGGTGAGACTCGGGGCAGGCTGAAATTGGGAGAACTTAAGGGCATCAACTTAGCTTTTGAAGAATTCAATGATTATTTTATATGGACACAAACTAGACATGGCTATAGCCATGGCAACCAAATGACTGTATCAAAATGTCATAAGCCCCATGAGAGAAGAACACAAATCTTTACAGCTACTAAAGAAGAAGCTACTCCTGAGAGGTCTGAGACCCCTGAGAGATAAATGGTACCCAGGAGCTTTGGCCAATGAAACATCAGAAGCCCAGAGGTCGTAAGTGGAAACGCACAGGCTTGCTTTGTTTGGTTGGCACAGCACCAAACCCCACTGGTTCTGTCCTTTTTGTCCCCAAAGTGACTAGCTTGCCGCTATTAAAACTTTGGTGTTTTCACTTAACCATCTGACTTCTCTTGAAAAATGCAGAAGAAGTCTGGCAACATTAGACTCACATTCACACATGGCCACATGTCTAATGCAAAGGACACACAACTGTACACATTTTAATAGAAACAGCCTCTCTCTTTAACCACAGTCCCCACAGCACATCTGCTCTGGAGTTTCACAGGGTCCCTGAAGGCATTTCCTCATCCTTGTCTCTCTAAGATGGATTCTGAGACATGTTTATGTTCCACCAGTGTTATACATGTCTATGGCCTAGCTGGGAACCAGGCCTTGCTCTATAGACCAACAGTCTCATCCCAAGACACACATTGGAGCAGCAGTGACTAGAGAGATGGGCCCTGTCAGAACTGAGAAGCCAATGAAGACTTTTGCTGGAGGAAAATAAGCTCTAGAAAATGTGGGTGCAAGGATTTGCAGTTGAAAGGAACAAACGTCTTCAACATTATGTTGTATGTATGTTCCTAATTCGGTCTTTATAGCATCCCTGGGAAACACATGCAACTATGTCTGTTCCAGAAGTACAGAACCCAAGCCTTGGGGATTTTCATTCACTCCAGCTTTTAACTGCTATATAACATTAGAATTATGATTTAAATTGTGACTTTTATGACATCCCTTTCCACCACCATCTCACACAAGGGTTCACTTTTTAGTGTGCCTCTAGAACAAAAACAAAGGTTTATCTTGGGCCTACCCAGAAAGCAGCTGCCCAATTAATGAGACTTTGTAACTATAACCGCTAAAAAAAAAAATTCTAAGAAAACTACATAGCTAGTTATACTTGGGGTGCAACTTAAGTTACTATGGAAACTTAAAGAGATCTGAAGGACTCTGCATCCAAAGGGAAACATGAGCTTTTCTGATGAGGAAGGGTTCCTGGGGTCACCAACATAAGCCATGGCCTTCTTTGTCCATACTGAGCAAAGCTCACCGTTTTAACCTGTGAAACCTGCTCAGGGTTTTTTTTTTTTTTTTCTATTAAATCCTAGTTATTGACACCATAGATAAAGAGATGTTTTTCAGAAGGACAGTGTTCATTTTTCAGGCAAGGTAAAACTCTCTGGCATCCAAGCACCTAGCATGCAATCTAGGAAAACTCAATTATTAGTATGAGTATATGAACATCATTTTGTTGTGATTAGATTTCACTTTAATTTAAATTTTGTCAAAGCCACAAGGGAGCAAAGAAGCAGTCTCATGAAATAAGCGAGTCCGTCTCAGTTTTATTTTTCATGTTTGCAAGGCAGGATTATCAGCAAATCTTATCAGTCAGGCGGTAAATTACCAAGAACTGCATTAAAAATGTGTATAGTCATTTTCATTTTTGAAAGATTCGAGACTATAAATAATTAAATGCATTAGACATCTGTTATTTATGAGCTAAAATGACGGTTTTAATTTAGTTCTTCATTTAGATCAGCCTGACATCTTGAGACTCTGAAGGAAAACATAGGAAATATCTAAAAATGACATCTTTGGGAACCTGTGGTGACCAGAGGTGCAAATCAAAGCCTGGTTATTTTCACTTCCCTTCAAGGCCTGTCAAGACACAATCTCCATTTGTGACCTTGTGTTGACCGGCCTAGGGAATTCTAATTGGCTGACAGATCAGACTCCTACATGGGCTAACTTCACAGTCTAACTCAGGAAGCTTAGTAGGAGCTGTGAACTTGCTGCAAATTAGTTGATCAGGCAGAACCCTGTCCGGAGCTTGCATCCCCAGAGCACTTTGGGGGGGGAGGGGTGGTGGCCAGGAACACAACCACCCTGTTTAGTTTCCCAAAGATTCGCAAAGCCTCATGGGTTACAGAAAGGAAGGGACAGGAAACAGATGCCTGCGTAATGACTGCAAAGCCAAGGAAAACGTGTAAATAGCTAAGATGCACAGTCTTCAAAAAGCGGAAGGATTCTTTTTTGGAAAAGGTGGTTGTCTCATAGGACAGTCTCTCAAATGCACAGGCATTGGCCCTGGGTTTCTGGTTAAGGGAAAGTGAAGTTATCTGTAGTCTGGGGCATATTGGAACCTCAGTGAATTTAGAGTTGTCGTTTTTCCTTGGGTTGTGGGAGATCCGGACATCATGGCTTCAGCCAGAGCTTCTGGAAGTGTCAAAAGTCTCACCACGTGCGCTTGTTCTACCAGGCATCCCATTGGCCTTGGGCTCCGATTTAGAAATTACTGTAATAGTCTATGTCTGCTACCTGCTTTTAGTGAAGATTTGCTTATTTGTACTTGGTTGATTTTTAACAGTTTTTTTTCTTGTGAATTTTCTTTTTGTACTGGAACTCCTGAGGGGGTCGGGGAAAACCAGTGCAATGTGAATTCTGAATCATTAGAATTGCTTGACATGATAGACATTCCAGAGTCGTTGCTATTAGAGAAAAGGAGCCAGCGTGGTTTTCCTGCATGCAAAATATACTTGTAAGAGGATATGTGTGCTGGCTGGTTTTGTGTCAGCTTGACACAAGCTGGAGTTATCACAGAGAAAGGAGCTTCAGTTGAGAAAATGCCTTCATGAGATCCAGCTGTAAGGCATTTTCTCAATTAGTGATCAAGGGGGCAGGGCCCCTTGTGGGTGGTACCATCTGTGGCCTGGCAGTCTTGGGCTCTATAAGAAAGCAGACTGAGCAAGCCAGGGGAAGGAAGCAAGTCAGTAAGTTACATCCCTCCCTGGCCTCTGCATCAGCTCCTGCTTCCTGACCTGCTTGAGTTCCAGTCCTGACTTCCTTTCGTGATGAACAGCAATTAGAAGTGTAAGCTCAATAAACCCTTTCCTCCCCAACTTGCTTCTTGGTCATGATGTTTGTGCAGGAATAGAAACTCTGAATAAGACAATATTAATGTATTCAAGTACAAGTGCTGGCCATAGGGTTGGGAGATGGCTCAGTCAAAAGCATGAGAACATGAGGTTAGTTCCCAGAACCCATGTAAAAAGGCTGGACACAGTGAGATAAGCTTGTAATTCTAGCTCTTGGGGGGCAGCAGCTAGCAGCCTAAGCCTACTTGATAAACTCTAGGCTGGTGACAGTCTGTCTCGGAAAGAAAAACAGAAAATAGGTGGACAGTGAAAGAGGAACAATTTCCAAGTTTGTTCTGTGGCCTCCACATACACATGTACACAAGTGCATGCACATATATGTGCATACACACACACGCATACACACACACATTAATACATGGTGCACATAAAGTGGCTCCCACCCCTGCATTTTTCAAAGCCACCGCTGGGAGCCTTTGTCCACCATGAGCCCTGTAACTGAAGGACTGCCAGGGAAGTCAAAGGGCCATTGTTGAACCTGGGATGGCCCCTCACCCAGATCTGTGAACCCCAGATCTATGTCCAAGCCACCTTCTGGCCTTGCTTTGTTAAAACAAAAGCTTTCCTTGTCTGCCAGTGTCCTTGTCATCCTTAGCTCCCAAACTCTTGCCCTTGTGTCTGCTAGTTCTTCAGGGACCTGAAATCTATGTCACCTGACCAGTTATGCTTTTCTCTCAGAAACTAGGTCCTATCCTTCAAACGTACTGCCAATACTGAGGTCAGCGGCTGCGGTGGACCAGCCTGGATGGTCCTGAGGCTCCCCTGGTGTCACCTTCAGTCCACCAGCCATGGTGGTTGCCTCTGATCCCTGCTGGACCACCCCAGAGTTACTGTCTGCCCTGCCCTCCGTGCTGTACTCCGCTCCCCCCTTATCGCTGGATCCCCAGCAGCCAGAGCTGGCCTTCCAGTTCTGATAAATAAGTATTTGCCTTTTCCCTCTGTGACATCCACTGAGCCTGATTGACAGCTTTCCAGGGATTTCTGACTTCCCCAGCTTCTAATCCTGCTTCTCATCCGGCTCTCTATTCCCCTGCTCAAATTAGTCTAGGCAGGAAGTGATTCAGCTTGTAATATGAGGTTAATTACAGAAGCGATAACACTTCTAAATAAAAACAAGCCGCTCGGTTTTAAAGACCTAAATTAAAATAAAACCAGAATGAAATTATTCTTGGTAACAAATCAACACCGCCGTTCCCAACTCATCGTTTTGACAGGACCAGCATCACAGATGCACAGCCAAGGTAGTCACACAGATCTGCCCTCAGAAGGCCTCGAATTTGCTATTCCTGTACAGACATTCTTTATTCTATCTTGGTACTTGTTGCTTTGTACCTCACACATGACAAAAGCAATCTGTTCAACGAGCGTCCCCCATTGCTCTTACCGTCTCTGCAGAGCATTCTCAGCCCCACCAGTGGGCAGAAGACCATCAGCAAGACCCCAAACGATAACAAGATGAGCGTGGCACTTCTGTCACTGAATGCACAATAGCCTGACATCCCCGAGAGGTCACACTTGGTCTTCAAGCCAGAAATTTCTCCCTACAGAAAGAAAGCAGTGGTATTCGAAAAAGCCAAATGACAAAGCAAGTCCCACCAGTCATGTCGCTTGGCAGCTGTTTGTGTTACTGTAAGTTGTTCCAGCCGCTTTGTCTGAACAGGATGATGTGAAAATAGAAGCAAGAAAAAAAGAAACAGGGTCGTCTATGCCTCCTTGCCTTCCCATCCTTCCTTCCCATCAGCAAAGTGAAGGCACATCTGGGAATATCGAGATGAGCTCATTTGTGCAGGGTTTCCATTTTCTAGCAAGAATACAACACACATGCATACATGCTCTATGAAATATGAGCTGTGTAATTTCGGTGATTCTGCATATGAACTTAATGTGATTACATTTGCTTTCAAATCTAACATGGCCCAATATAAAGTTGAACAATGAGTTTGTGTTATTTATAATTTTAGTTTTTCTTTACTTAGAAACAATAATAAATAGCAAAACAAAATTACCATTAGGAATTGTGACAGAAGACATAGAAGAAAAGTATGTTTGGGGGTTGTTGTTGTTGTTGTTGTTTTGGGATTTTTTTGGTTTTTGGGGTTTTTTGTTTGGTTTGGGTTTTGGTTTTTAGTTTTTTGGGGGTTTTTTGTTTTGTTTTGTTTGTTTGTTTGTTTTTGAGTTAATATCTGCTACCCTCATTTTGCACAAGATTCCATGAGTTCTGGGTTTGCAACAGGCCAGTTGAGCAAAGAGGGAGTTTGAGCAGTCCAGGGACAGCCTGCTTCCCACACAACACTGCCTCTGTACTTCCCTTCTGGTGCCCCAGTGCTATGCCTTCATGTCACCTGACATATTGTATTTCCAAATATATTCTTTTGTATAGCCACATTTATGATCAAATGAAAATTTTCTGAAATATAATGTTGCAATTCTGTTACCAATATCCACTCTATATTAAAAATTCAGAAATTATCTTGATAATATTCCTTATAGCTACTGATTTCTCTGGTCTAGGGTTCATCTGGGATCATGTATTACATTCAGTTTCTGTGTCTCTCCTTTTTTTTTTTTTTTTTTTAACTAAGAAGCAATTTATCATACTTTGTTTCTTATGGTTTTAAGGACTAAAACCAGGCATTGAGACTGTCCCTCAATTTGGCTGTATGTGATATTCCAGGCAGGAATTTTTGATTAAACTATAATAAAAGTATATCACATGAGCAGGAGCTTGATGTTACATTGTTTCATTACTGGTTGTGGTATTAACTTTGATCACTAACTGTGATAGCTATTGTCTTTTCCCGCTAGCTGCTAGGCTTTGCTTTGTGGTGAACACATTTTAGGGAGAAACTTCCCTGCCATTTCCTGAGCACTCTAGTTACGGCTGTATTAGTTACCTTCTATGCTTTACTTCACTGAATCTTCACAACAAACAGTAAGCTTTACGGCAGTCTTTCTTCCTGTCTCTCTTCATGCAGGTGAGAAAACTAAAGGCTAAGGCCACACTTTTGATTTGTCTTTAAAGGTGTCTGTGACTCCAGGATCCATTCCTGTGTTCTCATACAGAAGCTCCAGGAATGGAAAAAACTAGTCTAGAGCTCTTATTCTTAGGGCCCAGGGGGAGCAGCTTCTGGGGAGCACACGTGTGAATCTTAAACACATGTTCCTGAGTGAAAGAATCCACCTGGGCGGGGCACCCAGGGATGAGTGGGAAAGCACAGTGGTCACTCACGGCAGTGAAAACACATTGGCTGACTCTCTATTAGCCGTTGATCAAACCTATAGGACATTCAACACTGACGAAGATCCATAACAAAACCTATCAGCATCTGAAGATTATAATGTATCAACACAAGTTCATCAGTTGTACCAAATGTCCAGAGTGTGGGAAACACTCCTAGTGCAGGACTCTGCATATTCTGGGCCAGGCTTACCTGGAGCTCTCTGTCAGCACTTACCATCAATTTTGATAGAACGTTAAAGCTGCTTTTAAAACGAAGTCGATTTGCAAAGGGATCTATACCAACAGATGTGACTATTTTGCTTTCTGCAGTGACCATAAATTCATTATTTTAAGGTGTTGCATCGTTTCCTTTCAGAATGAACAGCATGATAGCTCAGTTCTGTTAGAATCAGTAGCCATTCTAAAATAATGGGAAGAAAAAGGAATTTTAAATTTTTAATTGAAATTTTAAATTTTAGATTTAACAAAGGAAATTAAGTTTTACAGAGAAATACCAAGGGTGAGAGGTAGAGAGGTAGAGTTATTTGGAGACAAAAATAGCAAAGAAAGAACAAATGCCCTTCGTGTGGCCTTTCCTGCTGGCAACACTTTGTATTTTCTATTGTTGCGAGCAGAAAGGGAATGAGTTGCCCTTTGATTCTAGCCTTGAGGGTGGTCTGGGATGACTGCTGATGCACTGCCTCTGAGAGCGAAGAGCTGCCTCTGACCCCATAAACTGCCCAGCTAGGCCAAGGCCTGTCCTGAGGCCAGCTCCTCGCCCTTATCTTCAATCTCCTGACTGACTGACTAACTGCTTAGAGATTTCAGATGTTGTCAGGAATCAGGCCATCTCCAGAGAGTGATGGTGGCAAACCAGGAGGGATAACTAGGACCCTGGGTATGGAGGGCACCTTGCAGGATGGGCTAGCCAGCCAAGAGCAGACGCTATGTGACGACCTTGAGAAGCGCTGCCTGCCTTATAAAGACACCAGGATCAGTGAGAACGAACTGAAGAAGAAACAGAAAGACTTTCTGTACATATCAATTACAATATTGTATGCAGACTGGGAAGCAATTACCTTCAAGAAAGAAAGAGAAGCCAAAATAACAGGTGCTGCACTGAAGTGTTTGTGTAGTGCAGTTGACAACGAGCTGGAGATGTGTCTGAGTGACAGTTGTTTCTTGAAATAGCCAACTCAGCAATTCCAGAGGCTTGACAACAAAATCAGAAAAGAAAAAAAAAAGAATTGGGCTAGTGTGATGGTTTCAATGCTAAATGTCCTGCCCAGGCTCCTGTCTCTGAAAACTTAGTGTCCGGTTGGAAATACTGTTTCAGAAGGTTATGGAACATTTAGGAAGTGGGGTCTTCTTGAAGAAAGTACATCACTAGGGGCGGGCTTGGAGGATTTATAGCTCCATCCCCACCCCACACCCACCACACCCACCCATCCCCATTCACCCCTACTCCTATGTCTGGATGAAAATGTAATTAGCCAAATTCCTGCTCCCAACAACTTGCCATGTTTTTCCCACAATGACGGACTATATCCCTCTGAACCATGAACTAAAATGAACCCTTCCTTCCTTAAAATGCTTTTGTCTGGAATTTTATCACAACCTCAGAAAAACAACTAATAAAATTTTAATCTTTTAGAAGCTTTCTCACTATGTAAATCACTCAGAGAAGTTGAAAGCTGAAGCAACACAAGAACAGGGAAGAGAGAAAGAAACAGGAAAATGCTGGCGGGGGATGAGAACCAAGACAGAAGGCATACATGCTCACAGTCAGCCTTCTTGAACTAAGTCCATGACCAGGGTAATTTAAATTAAAAGCACCACACTGACAGAGGAAGGTCAAAGGATATTGTATGCATGTATAAAAGTGTCAACATAAAATATTATTTTATGTAATTAATATGAGTTAATAAAAAAAGATTGGACAGACTGCTAAACAGTTTCTGTGATAGAAACATCTCTTTGTAAAACACAAACAAACATAGTGAAGCATGTGCCCTTGTTATATATTGGAGCATCTTTTGAGTATATGCCCAGGAGTGGTATAGCTGGGTCCTCGGGTACTACTAAGTTCAATTTTCTGAGGAACCTCCAGACTGATTTCCAGAGTGGTTATACCAACTATCAGTCCCACCAGCAATGGAGGAGTGTCCTCTTTCTCCACATCCTCACCAGCATCTGCTGTCATCTGAGTTTTTGATCTTAGCCATTCTGACTGGTGTAAGGTGGAAACTCAGGGTTGTTTTGATTTGCATTTTCCTGATGACTAAGGTTGTTGAACATTTCTTTAGATGCTTCTCAGCCATTTGATATTCCTCAGTTGAGAATTCTTTGTTTATCTCTGTACCCCATTTTTAATAGGGTTATTTGGTTCTCTGGAGTCTAATGAGAGGAGAGGCCCTTGATCCTGTGAAGGCTCGATGCCCCAGTGTAGGGGAATGCCAGGATGGAGAGGCAGGAGTGGGAGGAGGGATACCCTCATAGAAGCAGGGGGAGGGAAGATGGGGTAGGGAGTTCTAGGGGGAAAAACTGGGAAAGGGGATAACATTTAAAATGTAAATAAAGAAAATATCCAATAAAAATAAAAACCAGCAAACACCTAAAATAAGAAACAGGAACCACTGAGAGTGCTGATAATAAATTGAGTGTTTTGATAACATACATTTATCAAAATATATGTCATGAAAAGAAAATTTGATTCAGAACTTCATGCAGTATTCAGCAAGATGGAAGTCTGGAAACCTGGTCAGAGACAGAGTCTAAAGGGGAATATAGACAGGTTTCAAGTAGTGAGCCTAGGAAGGACTGCCCAGGGTGTGAACAGCATTCACAATCAGTTTCCTAAATGATGGCCTGCAGCTATGTGTTGTAGAAATTTTTAATCCCAATCTAGGATTTCTACCCCACCTTTGGCCATTTAGTCCCCGATAAAAGACACACCCAACGTTTATATTTACAATAAGCCTTAAACAGCACAAGAGCTGGGTAGATACTACACTCTACTCTGTTAGAATCTCCTTTTCTACAGATAACCCCCAGTTATTACTTACTATGTTCATCTGGGCTGCTCTTAACTCCAATTGGCCAGCCCTCAGAGCCATGTTTCATGACTCACCTACCCCATGGTGTCTTCTCCTTCCTGCTCCACCTTCTTCTCCCCTTGTGGTTCTCCTCTGAGCTCCAAGCCTGGGAACCCTAAATCCTACTATGTCTCTTCTGCCCAGCTATTGGCTGTCAGCATCTTTATTTACCAATCAGAAAGAGTTTGGAGGTAAGGTCACATAATGTCTATGTGTGGACTCTCTGTCTCTGGAGCAACCAGTATTGAGGAACCAATATTAGCATTAAAATACAAACAGCATCAGGTCAAACCAATACAGTTGTGACTATCAGGAATTTGACAATGTCTGGGGATTCCAGAAGAAAGAGCCAAGTCTCTGTTCTCTCTCTCTCTCTCTCTCTCTCTCTCTCTCTCTCTCTCTCTCTCTCTCTCTCTCTCTTTCTCTCTCTCTGTGTGTGTGTGTGTGTGTGTGTGTGTGTGTGTGTGTGTCAGTGTCTGTGTCTCTCTGTGTCTATATTTCTATCTATCATCTATCCATCTTTATCTCTTCTTTTTTTTTTTAAATGTCATACTATCAAAGAATGTGGTATCTTCAGCAATAGAATCTTACATTCTAGTTTGAGTGGGTGGGCAAGAGCAGGGTTAATAGCCTGTACTGTTTTGAAACCTCTGGACTCACCTGGACTCACTTTCCTTCTGACAGGCTGTCCCAACAAGCATAGGCCAGCTTAGATTTTGAGGCCCACATATCCCAACCTTCTGGCATGTAGAAAGTCCTACATTGCGTCAGACTATCTTTCTTGCCCCTCCATTTTCATGCTACCTTCATTCAAAGCTGCCTCATCTCACCTTTTGTCCTTATTGCTCACCCCTTCTATTTTCTCTCCCCTCCTCGACTTCTTTATCAACCCCACAGCAATCACTAGTCTTCTTCCTCTGTACTCATGACAACTGTAACTAATACCTTAGTCCATACTGTATTATTGATATTCCTTTACTTCCTAAAAGGATAGGCATGTAAGGGGTGATTTGACGTTGTTTGACTAGACTGTGTGTTCAGAGGGAACCTATCCTCATCTAGTGATGGTTTTCACAGTCAATGTTATACTTAGCAGAGTGCTGAGGACTGAACCTGACTTCCTGAACATCAGTTTAGTAGATAAAATGTGTTTCTCAACTTTCCTAAAACCTATACCATTTTAAACATTGCAAACAAATTCTCTGAAAAAAAATATGGGTTGTTTTTTACTTAACCACGAAATAAACTCTAAACACACAACACAAGAAACAAAAAACTAGAGGGACCCTTGCAGAACCATCAGGGCATAGGAACCAAGGGACAGCTGGGGACAGGATCTTTCCGATTTCCTTCTGCACCCCAGAGCAGACCCGGTGCCACAGCTCTCCAAACCCAAACACCTCTCAGAGCTGGTCTTCAAGGAGTACTGAAACAGAGGCCTGCAGGATGGGCAAGCCACAACCAGACAGAGTAAGATCAGCTAACATCAGAGTCAACAAGATGGCAAAAGGCAAGGGTAAGAACATAAAGAACAGAAACCAAGAGTACTCGGCACCATCAGAACACAGCTCTCTTACCACAGCAAGTCCTGGATACCCCAACACACCAGAAAAGCAAAACTCAGATTTAAAATCATTTCTCATGATGATGATAGAAGACTTTAAGAAAGAAATAAATAACACCCTTAAAAAAATACAAGAGAACAGTGATAAACAACAAGAAGCCTTTCAAGAGGAAATGCAAAAATACATTAAAGAATTACAGGAAAACACAATCAAACAGGCAGAAGTACAAGAAAACACAATCAAACAGACAAA
>CM052701.1:51914524-51943122 GCA_028551405.1 Uromys caudimaculatus
ATGTGGAGAAAGAGGAACACTCCTCCACTGTTGGTGGGACTGCAAGCTGGTACAACCACTCTGGAAATCAGTTTGGCGGACCCTCAGAAAAATGGACATAATACTACCTGAGGACCCAGCTATACCTCTCCTGGGCATATATCCAGAAGATGCCCCAACATGTAACAAAGACACATGCTCCACTATGTTCATAGCAGCCGTATTTATAATAGCCAGAACCTGGAAACAACCCAGATGTCCCTCAGTAAAGGAATGGATACAGAAAATGTAGTGCATTTACACAATGGAGTACTACTCAGCTATTAGAAACAATGACTTAATGAAATTTGCAGGCAAATGGATGGAACTTGAAAATATCATCCTGAGCGAGGTAACTCAGTCACAAAAGAAGAAACATGGTATGTACTCACTGATAATCGTATATTAGCCCAAAAGTTCAGAATGTCCAAGTTTCACTTAACAGTAACCACTGGACTGAGAGTGAGGTCCCAGATGGAGGGGTTGGAGAAAGGTCTGAAGGAGCTGAGGGTATTTGTAGCCCCACGGAGGGAGCAAGAGTGTCAATGGGCTCTTGCTCCTGGTCATCCTGGAGTTCGGACCACCAACCAAAGAATACACATCTATTGACCCATGGTTCGGAATACATATGTGGCAGAGGATGACCTCCATGGCCATCAGGGAGAAAGGAGAGGCCCTTGGGCCTGAGGGTGTTAGAGGCCCCAGAAAAGGGGAACGTCAAGGTGGGAATATGGGGATGGGTGTGTGGGTAGGTGGGAGGAGGAATTCCCTCACAGATGCGGGGAAGGGGAGGGTATAGGGGGTTTCCTAAGAGGAGACCCAGAAAAGGGGAAACATTGGAAATGTAAATAAAGTATCAAAAATAAATTAATTAATTAATTAAACAAAAAAAGAAACAAAAAACTAAGTCAACATAACAACTTCACAAATTATTAATCCCATGTTGACAGACTCTAGTGAGAATGAATCAGATAAAATCATCCCAGACAAAGAATTCAAAGAAATGATTATAACTATATTTAAAGAACACAAAGAAGAAACAAACAAACTCCTGCATAATTCCCAAAATAAAAATCAACTCATTGAAATAAGGAAGTCAATATAGGACATGAAAGTGAAAATTAGCCCAGAGACAGAAATACTAGGGAAGGAGATGAAGGACCAGAAACGAAAGAATCAATAAGTCAGTTACAGAGCTTTATCATAAACCTTACCAGCACATTAAGGGTGGGCAGGATATTAAAGCTTGATGATAAAGTAGAGGTATTAGAATATTCACACAACGATAAGTTAATAAGAAATGTCGTTGTTATCATCAGCTGTCAACTTGGCAGAAACCCAGAGTCACCTGGAAAGAACTTCCTCGATCAGAAAATTGCCCTGGAAACATGCCTATGAGACATTTTCTTAATTACTAATTGATGGAGAAGGGCCATCCCCACTGTGGGCAGTGCTCCTACTCCAAGGCAGGTAGGCCTGGGCTATAAAGACAGTTAGATAAGCAATCCACGAGGAACAAGCCTATAAGTAGCAGTCCTCCATACTTTCTGCTGTAGTTCATGCTTCAACAACCTTTATGAAGGACTTTTACTTGTAAGATAAAATAAACCTCCTGCTCAAGTTGTTTTGGTCATAATGTTATATCAAAGTAACAGAAAAACAAACCAAGAAGCTACAAACAAAATGTTCAACTGTTATGGTAAACTACGAAAAGAACAAATCTATGAATAATAGATATGGAAAGAGGAGAAATTTTTCATGCTAAAAGCAAACAAAAAAGTTTCAAGTAATAGCAAGAACTTACTGACATCTAGGAAAATAGATGAATGCCCTACCACAGGAGACTTTTAAAACAACAAACAACAAAGACAAGAAAAGAACTTTCCCATGTTGTGTTATAGTCAAAATGCTAAGAGTACAGGGGGGGAAAAGGAAATATATTGAAAGAAGCAAGTCATATATAAAGATAAGGCCATCAAATGATAGCAAATTTCCCAGTGGAAACTCTAACATCCAACTGGTGTTTGGAAAAAATGTATGTGAAACTATGACACGCAACTGGAAGACCAGACTACTGCATACATTACATACTTAGGCTATACACAGTAAATTCATTTGTTATAATTAAAGGAGAAAGAAAACTTTCCATGATAGAAAGCCTCAAGGAATTCACAGTTGCTACGTGCCTTCTCCAAAAGAGCTTCTACAGAAGGTGCTTAAAGGGACCCTGAGGGTTGCAGGGAGAGATGAGCACATCTATTCAGTACAGGAAAGAGCCAACCACATTCCAAGAGTACTTAAGCACATGAGGAAACAGAAAACAACAACTATTTCAAAACTCTCGAGAGACAGGGATTATTACACCATTTTAATAGTAACTCTGAATATTAATGCTCTAACGTCCATAAACAAAGACACAAACTAGAAAATTGGATCTAAAAATAGGATCCATTTATTTGTTTCCTCCAAGAAATGCACTTAATTATCAAAGACAGATGCTACTTAGAGGGAAAGAATGAAAAATGACATCCAAGCAAACAAAACTAGGAAACAAGCAAGTATCCCTTAACGCCATGGGACAAAGTAGACTTCATACCACAATTAGGCAGAAAAGGTAAAGCAGCCTTCATATTTATTAAGGGAGTAACACATCAAGAGGATATCATTTTAAACATACACTCACTGAATCCAAGTAAATCCAATTTCATAAAACAATTGCTACCAAATGTAAAGACACAAATTAATCCCAGTACAATAATAATGGTGCCTCCAATGCCCCATTCGCACCAATAGACAGACTTCAATAGTGGATGGATGGATGGATGGATGGATGGATGGATGGATGGATGGATGGATGGATGGATGGATGGATCTCTGAGTTATATCTGGGCTGGAGAGATAGCTCAGTGTAGAAGATAACTTGTTGCTCTTGCAGAGGACCCAAGTTCAGTTCCCAGCACATATCACAATTATCTATTACCTTACTTCCAAGAGATGAAACACCCTCTTCTGGCCTCTGAGGGAACCAGGCATGCACATAGTACACACACATAAATGCAAGCAAAAACACACATACACAAAAATAAAAATAATCTTTAAAAAGTGCCAAAAACCAATGCACTACAGTGAGTGCCATCCTGAGAGGTAAGTTTACAGCTACAAGTGCCTTTGTTAAAGATATCAGAGAGATCTCAAATAAACAGCAAATTACCTTAAGGCCTTGGGGAAAAGAACTAGCCAAACTCAAAATCAGCAGATGGAAAGAAATAGTTCAGAAATCGGTGAAAGGAAAATGAAACACAATACAAAAAAAAATTTAAAAACCCAAACACTTGGGTTTGGTTTTTTTTGTTTTGTTTTATTTTGTTTTTTTTTTTGAAATTTTTGATAGGTCCTGATCCAACTAACCAAAAGAATGAGTAGACCCAAATTGTTAAGATTAAAGATGAAAGACATTGTAAAAATACCAATAAACTCAGAAAAATCATTAGGACATACCTTTCAAATTTATATTCCACTAAAATGAAAAACATAGAAAGTAAATGGAGATCTAGATGAGAATGATCCACCAAAATTAAACAAATGTATTATAATCTATTTAAACAGATCTATAATAGACAATAATATTGAAGTAGTATTTTTTTAATTCTAGTAAGAATTAACAAGGTGATTTAGTGGGTAAAGGCACTTGGCCCAAAGCCTGACTATCTGAATTTGAGCTCCCACACCTACACGGAGAAAAAAAAATCTGACTCCCACAAATTATCCTCTGACTTCTATATACAACACAACATATGTGCATACACACACACACACATATAAATAAATAAATAAATAAATAAATAAATAAATAAATAAATAAATATTTTAATTCCACTTTAAAAAAAAAAAAGTCCTAGTATACCAGATCTGCTAGATTTTTTAAGAGCTACTAGATCTTAAAAGAAGAGCTAACACTAACATGTCGCAATATATTCAATAAGATAGAAAAGGAAAAAATGCTCTCTGAATCTTTTTATGAATCCAAAATCAACCTGATACCAAAACCAGATAAAGATACAACAACCAAAAAAGAAAATATACACACCAGTTTCCTTGATAAACCTAGATGCAAATGTTGGCAACCAAATTACATTAATTAAATTTGGCAAACCAAATTTGATAACACAGAGAAAATACAATTTACTATGATCAATTTGGCTTCATCCCAAATACTTAATGATAGTTCAACATACAGAAATCAAATATATATATATATATAAATGGACTTGTAGTCTGAAAACATGTAATTATCTTCATAGGAGCATAAAAGGGTTTTGATGAACTCCAAAAGGATTCATGATAATAATCCTTGAAGAATCTACACACAGAAAAATCATGACTCAGTGTAATAAAGATCATATGAGAGTTCTACAGCCAGCATCACAGTAAATGGGAGAGAACTCAGTATTTCCATTAAAATCAGGAGTGAGTGGTGCTCACTGTTTACATTCTTGTTCAAATTAGTGCCTAAAGTCTAACTAAAGCAAAAAGAAAAGAGAAGGAAACAAAGGTAGACAAATAAGATAGAAGTCGAGATGCCCTTACTTAAAGATGACATAATTTTACACATAAGAAACTCTAATGACACCACAGAAAACTCTGAGTAGATAAAGACTTTCAGCAAAACAACAGGATACAAATTAACATACAAAATCAGTAGCCATCCTGTATAAAAATAATAAACATACTGGAAAGTAAATTGTGGAAACAATCTCATTCATAATTTCCTCAAACAAATAACTTAGAATAAGCTCAACCAAGGAAGTGAAACTTCTACAATGAAAACTCTGAAACATTAAAAACAAAATTGAAAAAGACACAAGAAAATGGAAATACCTTTCATGCTAATAGATTAGAAGAATCAACATTATGAAGAGCTATGCTACCTAAAGCAATCTAAGGATTCAATTCAGTCTTCACCAAAATTGCAGTCCACTCTTTATAGAGATAGATAGATAGATAGATAGATAGATAGATAGATAGATAGATAGATAGATAGATAGATGAATAGACAGATGGATAGATAGATTCAGATACATGAAATATGGGCACAAAAGATGGGCAATCCTGTCCAAAAAAAGAATAATACTTAAAGTGTGCATCATCATACCTGATTTCAAGTTATACTGTAGAGTCATAATGACAAAAACAGCATGGTAATGACACAAAGCAGACACAGATCAATGGAATAAAGTAGACAACTTAGTTATAAATCTACACAACTAAAGCCATTGGTTCTTTTCACAGAGATGTCAAAAACATACACTGAAGAAAAGACAACTTCTCCAATAAATGGTGCTGGAGAAACAAGATGTCTGAAATTAGATCTCTATCTACCAATGTGTCCGATTCCAAATATATCAAAGACTTTAATCTGAAACTCTGAAAATGTAAGAGAAAAGGAAACACTTCAAACTTTGGCATAGCCAAGGACCTTCTGAATAGGACTTCAGCCACTTAGGAATTAATGCCAACTGCTCACTAATGGGACAATGAGGGATTAAAAATAAAACTTCTGTACAAAAGAAGGAAATAATTGAATGAAGACACAGGGTGGGCGAGAATCCTTTCCTAACCACCACATGGCTGACAGAAGATTAATATTTAGAATATACAAATAACTTAAAAATTAAACAAGAAGTCAAACAACACAACAAATAAGTTGAGTAATTGAATGAACAGTTTTCAAGAGATAAGCTACAGTCGATGAACTTTTGAAAAACTGTTCAACTCAATTCCATCATAGAAATGAGAATTAAAGCTACTTTGATATTCCATCTCTTTCCAAGTCAGAATGTCAGTCATCAAGAAAACAAATAACAACAAATGTTGGTTAGGATGTGACTACTGGGAATGGGATGAGCCCAGGCACTGTGGAAGTCTGTAAGTCAGTTCCTCAAAAAACTAAAAATGGGGCTGACGAGAAGCTCCCTGGTTCAACAGGTAAACGCACAAGTATGTGAATCTGAGTTTAGAGTCCTAGAGTCCATGTAAGACCAATCACATGGTGCACATCTGTAATCCAAGCACTCTCACAGTGAGATGGGAGGTGGATATAGGAGACCCCCTTACCCAAAAAAACTAAACTAAAAATAGATCTACCATGTGACCCAGCAATGTCACCCTTGGATAATTACCAAAATGACTCCAAGTCACCATATCTCAGAGACATTTGCAGAGTAATGCTTATCACTGCACTCTTCACAATAGCTAACTGATGGGCTCAACCTAAATGTCCAGCAGTAGAACAGCTGATAAATAAAATGTGGTATGAGCCAGTGCGAATGGTCCATCAGGTAGGGATGCTTGCCACACAGACCTGACAACCCAAGTTTGGGCCTCATAGCTCAAGTGGAGGTAAAGGGAGAGAACCAACTCCATCGGGTTGACGTCGTGCCTCGACATGCATGCCATACAGGCACACAGACAGCAGTAAAATAACTTAAATGGTTTCTTTAAGAAACTAAAAAAGAAAATGCAATATATATTTACAATAAATTTTTTTCAGTCATAGAAAACAAAATTGCCATTTGCAGGGGTATGGATTTATTGGAGGTGTGAATAAAATGTTTCAAATACACATTATCGTGTTTTCTTTTATGTGTAGGTCATAAAGTTTATACAAATACATAAAATCAAAATGACACAAAATGATATGAAAAGTCTAGGCAGAACAAAGAGGATAAAGAGAGGTGAAGTGTGAAGAGGAAGTTTATGGAGGAAATACACTCAACATACAGTATATAGAATACACTCAACATACAGTATATAGAATACACTCAACATGCAGTATATAGAATACACTCAACATGCAGTATATAGAATACACTCAACATGCAGTATATAGAATACACTCAACATGCAGTATATAGAATACACTCAGCATGCAGTATATAGAATACACTCAGCATGCAGTATATGAAATACACTCAATATACAGTGTATGGAGTACACTCAACATACAGTCTATGAAATATGCTCAATATACAAGACATGAAATACATTCAACATATTTGTATGAAAATGCCCTTATATAATACAACACCATAATAAATATATGCAATGAAATTATTTTAACCATTTTATAATACTCAGAGGGAGAATACAGCAGACACAGACACAAAGAAATATTAACTTCTAGACAGAAGCTATAAAAATCTAGGAGAAAGTGGAATGCCTTTTAAGTGCTAAAACTTGTCAACCCAGAATCTTATATTCAGACCCCCAAAAAAAGGTGAAGATAATGTTTTCATGCAAAAGCTGAGAGAATTCATCACACCAGCAGATCTGCATGAAAGAAAATGCTAATGATGTCAAATGTAAATCCAAATCTACACAAAATAAGAGAATCCATATTAAGTGTCTATGCGGGTGCTTTTGTCCTTTGATTATTCAGTTGATCCTAACAATGCTTTGTGATACTTACAGCATAGAAGTAAAGAGGAATGAAAATTTCACAGAAGACCAGAGACAGAAGTGGAACATACAGTTTTATGTTAATTACTCTGTAAGTGAAGCAATACATTATTTGGAAGGTTGACTATGATAAACCAAAAACCCATATGTTGGTCCTAGAATTAAAGAAGTTTCTGTCCTTAGGAAATGCATACAAGTATTCAGCAGTAAAGGAATGACTTGAGTGTCTTTCTGCCAAACAACTCAGAAAAGCCATTCTTTTGTTTGTTAATTTGTTTTAAAAACAAAATATAAGATAAAACCAAAAGAAAACCTAACACATTGGAATTAGACAAAACAAACAGTAGGAAAAGAACCCAAGAGAAGACACAAGAAACAGAGACCTACTGTTTTGCACAGTCAGAAATTCCACAAAAGCACTAAGCTGGAAGCCATAATTATCCACCAAGGACCTGGTGCAGACCTATGCAGGCCCTGTGTGTGCTGCCTCAGTCTCTGAGCTTTGATCAGTTGATTTGTAGCTCCTTGTTTTTCTGGTATCCTCCAACCACTCTGGCTCCTGCATTCTCACTGCCTCCTCTTTTGCTGGGTTCCCTAAGCCCTAAGAAGATAGATTTGATTGAGACATTGCCTTTAGGGTTGAATGTTCAGAGCTCTCTCACTCTCTGTGTTTTTTATGGCTGTGGGTCTCTGTGTATGTTCCCATCAGTGCTGCAGGTGGAAGCTTCTCTGATGATGGCTTAATAAGGTGCTGATTTATGAATAAAACAGAATGTCATTGGGAGTCATTTTTGCTATATTTTTTAAAGCAGTAGTATTTTGTTTTACCCTATATCCCTGCGATATCCAGTCTCAGGTTGTTGGTCACCCAAGCAGTGTCAGGTATGGGTTCCATCTCATGGAGTGGACCTGATGTCAAGTAAGATACTGGTTGGTTACCCACACAAGCTTTGTGCCACTATTGCCCTAGTATATCTTACAGGCAGGACACAAAAAGGTTGTGTAGATGGGTTGGTGTTTGCATTTCTTCTTTAGTAGCACTTTCCTGTACCAATTATGCTAAAAGGGTAGACTGAGAGAGCAGTGGATTCAGGATGGCAAGATACGAATTGTTGATTCTAGATGAAGTATACATAGTTCTTTGTATGATTGTTGCAACCTTTATACACATCTGAAAGTATGTAATTATTTCAATAATTGTAAATTATTCTTTTTAATGTATTCTTATTTATTTATTTACTCATAAGAGTGGTTTTCCTATATGCGGGTAGGTACATCATGTATGCACCTGGTGACTGAGGAGGTCAGAAAAGGGCATCGGATCCTGTAAAAATGGAGGGAAATATGGTTATGAGCTTCCATGCAGATGCTAGGAATCAAATCTAGTTCTCTTCCAAAGCAACAACTGCTCTTAACCACTGAGCAATCCAGCCATCTCCTACATTATCATTATTATTATTCTTAAATTCAAATTTATCAGTCATATTTCCAACCTGGAGCCTTGTGACACCTTTCCAACTGGCATCTTGTCTTCACTCTCTGCTACCTCGGGTGGGTCCCTCAGGTTGTTTCTAGATTACCAGTAAAATATCAATACAGACACCCCATTCTCTTTCTTTAAAACCTCCCAAGTCCCTTTTGTTTGCTTTCCTCACCCCTTCTCCAGTGCACAGGAACTCTATAGAAGGTCTCTCCTAAAGAACTGGAGGGGCACTGTGTGGCATCCATGATTATGAGCTGACAATCAGATGTAGCTCTTGATGTACCATCATCCTTGACACCAGAAGGTCATGATCCTTTCTCCTTTCCTCTGCAACCATTAGTCTTTGCTTTGCCAAAACTCCATCCAGACCATCACCAAAGAAAACCACCATCCTTTCTCCCTCTGAAAGCACAATGATGCACTCCTATTCATCTTCATCTGAAACTTCTGGGAAGAGCCTGTGGGCAGCCACTGTCCTTCAGGAAATGCATGTCATCCTACCTCACATATGACCTATTGGAGAAGCTTGAACTACACCCAAAACCAGAGTCATCATCAGAATGTGCAGAGCATTGAGGCTGACACTGATCCTGGTGTATGCTGCTCCCCACCCATGTGGTACTGATACTGGGAAGATCTCAGCACTACCATAGAACTTAAGCCCAAAAGGCAACACTTTCTTCAAGGAAGGTCTGAAGGGTCATGACTGCTCCATCCATATCCCTTTGAGATTTTTACTAATTAAAGAAACGGGGAAGTCTTCATTAGGTACTATGACAGACCTTAAGATACCCAAAGCAGTGAGTCACAGGATCTGCTCCTCTTTTTTGAGGAACACACATAGGTCAGGCATTTTATATATGTTTATCAACTTAAACAAATCAGGATAGATTTGTTAGATTTGGGTTAGATATTGTCTCCAGCGCACGCATGAAGACACGCATGAAGATTTTCCCTGATCTTCTCTTACATTTTCAGAGTTTCAGATTTTACATTAAGATCTTTAATAAATTTAAAGTTGGATATATTAGTAGACAGAGACCTAATTTTAAACACCACTTTCCCAGTTGTCTTCAGTGTGTACTTTTGACATCTCTATGAAAAACACAACTGGCTTTAGTTGTGTGGATTTATAACTAAGTTGTCTACTTTATTCCATTGATCTGTGTCTGCTTTGTGTCATTACCATGCTGTTTTTGTCATTATGACTCTACAGTATAACTTGAAATCAGGCATGATGATGCACACTTTGATTGTTATTCTTTTTGGGACAAGATTGTTCATCTTTTCTACTTTCATGTATCTAAATTTATTTTTTTATTTCTATAAAGAGTGGATTGCAATTTTGGTGAAGACTGAATTGAATCCTTAGATTGCCTGTAGTAGCCCAGCTCGTCACAATATCGATTCTTCTAATCTATTAGCATGAAAGGCCTTTCCATTTTCTTGTGTCTTCTTCAATTGCGCACACGCACGTGTGTACGTGCGTGTGTGTGGGGTGTGTGTGTGTGTGTGTGTGTGTGTGTGTGTGTCAGAGTTTTTATTGTAGGAGTTTCACTTCCTTGGTTGAACTTATTCTAAGGTATTTGTTTGAAACGATTATGAATGAGATTATTTCTACAATTTGCTTCCCAGTAGGTTTGTTAATTTTATACAGGATTTTTTATGTTGATTTGTATCCTGCTGTTTTGCTGAAAGTGTTTATCAACTCAGAGTTTTCTGGTGGTGTCATTAGGGTTTATGTGTAGAATTATGTCATTTATAAGTAAGGGCATCTCGACTTCTATCCTATTTGTCTACCATTGTAGACATGCTTAGGTCCCATGCTTGCAAATGATGACACCAAAATTTTAGTGATGATGCGTATACACAGTAAGGCTTCTCTTTTCTATTTCCCCATTCCATAATGTCTTATGTTTGCATATCCCATTGACTCAAAGAAGTTAAACCATAGACATCTCTTTTTTACACAATCCCACTCTTGTAGGTGATTATCAAGTTCTGGTTGCAGCTTGTGCATGTTCTGAGAGCCAATTTGAGAAACAGTTCTTCTACATGGATACCACAATAATGCTGACACCAGGGCTGAATGCCGCATTCATCATTCTGAGTCTGTTCTTCACATGAGTGAACAAAGCAGCATCTGGGATGGCTTGCTTTTGAGTGTCTAAGTGGATAGATGTCAAATCAAAGGGGATTATGAGTGTGCCCAGGACCATGTGCAAATTAATGAGATGTCACATCAAACTTTCATGTGCTCAAAGTCCTGTGAGCCACAAAATAAGCAAGTTATGTTGACAGTAAAGGTGATCTATTAATGCCAATAGCTTTGGATAAAATCCATTATTCCTAGTGTGCTTCGTATGCTTCTCTGTAAACATTTTATCACCTTAGAACTCAAGGGACACAAGACCATGAATGAGGCCATGAAGGTTGTTGGCTATCAGAATCATATGAGGGCCAAATATTAAGCAGTAAAGCTGTCCAAAGATGAATTCACACCCATATAAAAGAGTTACATTAGGCAGTAGCTTGTAGTTCCAAAAACACTAACTTGTGGAGAAGGGCCAGGGCCCACAACTCTACTGAAGCTTTCCAACAAGAAAGATGAGCAAATGAGACTCAGTATTAGTTACCTCGTGCCATGTGACAAATTGATCAAAATTTTAGCAGTGTGAAAATCTCACACATTTATTATCTCATGGTTTCTATGAGTCAAGAATCCAAGAATAGGCTATCTGCCTTCTCTTCCTTAGGATCTCTTAAATGGCAATCATCTTGGCTGAAGGGGGATCCATTCCCAAGCTCACACCCGTGTCTCTTGGATCTTGTTCCTTAAGGGTTGCTGGACTAAGGTTCTCAGTGCCTCACTGTACTAGTTACTTTTCTGTGGCTGTGATTAAATCCCTAACAAATAACAAGGTAAGAAAAAAATTATTTTTCTTGGCTTATGACTTAAGAGAGATAGAATCTATAATGGTGGGAAGGCCTGGAAGCAGGAAGCAGAAAGGTCACATTTCCTCTACACACAGGAAACAGAGAGAGAGAGAGGACAGGAAGTGGGCCCAAACTATACATTTCAAAAACCCACACTGAATTATTTTTTCCAGCAAGGCTCCATCTCCTAAGAACCCCTTAATCTTTTGGTAGGATGGTCGTTTTCACAAAATTAATCCTACATATCCATGAGCATAAGAGGTATTTCCATCTTCTTCAGTCTTCTTCAATTTTTTTTCTTTAATGTCTTAAAGTTTTCATTATACAAGTCTTTCATTTGCTTGATTAAAGTTATCCCAAGAGATTTTTTGGAGGCTATTGTGAAGGGTACTGCTTCCATGGTTTTCTTCTCTCGATACGTTTGTCATTCATAGGAAAGCTACTGATTTTTGTGTGTTAATATTATATCCTGCTACTTTACTGAATGTGTTTAGCAGCTGTAGGAGTTTCCGGGTGGAATTTTAGGGATTATTTATGTATACAATCATATCATCTGCAAATAAAATACTTTGACTTCTTCTATGCTTATATGCACCCCTTAATCTCCTTCAGTTGTCTTATCACTTCAGCTAAGACTTCAAGTCTACATCAAATATGTATGAAGAGAGTGGACATCCTGTCTTGTTCCTGACTTTAGTAGAAACTCTTTGAGTTTCTCTCCATTTAGAATGATGTTGTCTGTAAATTGTTGTGAGTTGGCTATAAATTGCCTTTATTATGCTGAGATATGTCCCTCATTTCCCTTGCCACTCCAGGACTTTTATCATGAAGAAATGTTGGGTTTTGTCAAAGGCCTTTTCTGTATCTAATGAAATGCTCATGAGATTTTTGTCTTTTAGTATTTCACGTGATAGATTATGCTTATCGATTTATGTGTGTTGAATCATCTCTACATCTCTGGGATGAAGCCAATTTTATCATGGTGTATTTGAATTTGGTTTGTAGGTATTTTTTTGAGAACTTTTACATCTATGTCCATAAGGGATTTTGATCAGAGTAATAGTGGCTTCATAAAAGAATTTGGAAATATCTCTTCAGTTTCTACTTTGAGGAATAACTTGAGGGAGTGTTGGCTTTAGTTCTTTTATGACAGTCTAGTAGAATTTTGTGCTGAATCCATCTGGTCCTGGGTTCTTTTCAGTTGGGAGATTTTTAATTGCTGCTTCTATTTCACTAGAGGTTATTAGTCTGTTTATATTGTTCATTATATCTTGACTTAACTTTATTAGGTACTATATAGATCAAGAAATGTATCCATTTCTTTTGGGCTTTCTACCTTAGTGGAATATAGATTTTTTAAAGTATGTCCTTATTATTCTCTGAATTCCCATGCTCTCTGTTGTAATGTTTCCTTTTTCAGCTCCAATTTTATTAATTATTTTATTAATGTGTATCCTCTCTCTTTTTTTCTTTTGGTTAATTTAGCTAAATGTTTGCTAATTTTGTTGATTTTTTTTTTTCAAAAAACCATCATATATGTCATTGATTCTTTGTATTGGCTTTTTGGTTGGTTGGTTGATTCTATTCATTTATTTGAGTCCTGAGTTTGTTTCTTTCTTCCCCTTTATTCTTTCTTGGTGTTATTTCTTCTCCACCTCCCCAAACAGCACTGCATACTAGGTACCAAGTATTCAAACCCATGAGCCACTGGGGGGGGGCGTTTCCCATTCAAACCTCCAACTACAAACTAAGGCCTCCCTCAGCTACTTTCCAAGTAGGCGTCTCATAAAAACAACTGGTTTTCCTTGGAATAAAAGAGCAAGAAAGCAGGTAAGAAAGAAAGTCATGGTCATTTGAGTGCATGCACACTTATACACACACACACACACACAAGCACACACACACACACACACACACACACACACACACACACACACACACGGGGCAAAGCAGAAACAAGAAAGAAAATGTAGGGGCTTTATTCCCATTCTGTTAAATACTAGGCAATATCCCGAAAAAACAATCTCTCAAAAGCAAGAAGGGGTGGGGGAAGAGGTGGAAAAGTAAAACATTTTAAATGCCATCAAGAAGGCAGGCCTGGTAGCACACTACATACATACATGCCTATAATCTCATCTATTCAGCAGATGAAGCAGGAGGATCATAAGTTTGAGGCCAGGCTGAGCAACATAGAGAGCCCTGTCTTGGAAGAAAATGATTGGAAGGGATTGGGATTGTAGTTCAGAGGCAGAACATTTGCCTAGAATATAAGGCAAAGCCCTGGGTTCAGTCCCTAGCAATGATAAATAAAATTAGACTCAAGCTCTGCATAGGCATAAGCCTATGATCTCAGCACCTCGAGGTAGACAGGAGGATCTCAAGTTCAATGTCAGCCTATAAGATGCAGGATAAGCTCAAGGCCAGCCTGTCTCAAAGGGAAGAAAAAAGAAGGAGGGAGAAGGAAGGAAGGACAGAAAGATAGAAAGAAAGAAAGATAAAAAGAAAGGAAGGAAGGAAGGAAGGAAGGAAGGAAGGAAGGAAGGAAGGAAGGAAGGAAGGACAAGAAAATAAGTTCAAAACATTCAAATGTTGCCTAAAGCAAGGACTAATTATATAACTCTTGTTCTATTATTTAGATTTTTAATCTAGTCTCTCTCTCTCTCTCTCTCTCTCTCTCTCTCTCTCTCTCTCTCTCTCTCTCTGAAAGACCCACCCAAGCTTTTTCCTAAAAAGAAAAGCTTCTCATAATTGGCCCCTTAGGAGCCAAAGGTCAAAAGAGGTCATTTACCCTTTTTTCTAATAATTGTAAATCACCCAGACACCCTCTGCAGCCAGTCACCTATCCTGGCTTTTAAGTTCCCATAGTAATCAAAGGCTTTCTTCTTTCCTTCTGGAGCCAGATTGTATGGGATCAATGCATTTACCAGTGCATTTTAAGCCATTTAATTGGTATTCAAAGTGATGTTCCCGATTCTCTCAGTCTCGCAGAAATGGATGCTGGATCATGCCCAGGGTGTTGAGCTGTTCCTGGGGAGGACACGCTTTGAGGAAGTCCTTGCAGTCACATCTCTCCCGACAGTCTCACACATAGAATGTGTGATAGCTGAACACATCCAACCAGAAACACATCATGACCGTTAGGCACCAATGATAGGCCGTCCGCTGAGCAGATGTGTAAGGACTGGTGCTGCAGTTACCTGCAGAAGAGTTGCCAGCAGCTGTTGCCTCGGAATGTTTTTCAGACACATAGGAAAATTTTATATCTATTCTCTAATATGCCAGGACAGTGTGCATTTGGCAGCGCTGTTTGCAATTCAACTCTCTCTAATACTATGGGGCATTCTGAGTCTCAAATCTGTATGCTTCCTAATTACTCTTCTGTTCTAAATTTTTACCATTCATTTTCATTTGCATGGGTATCTGTAAATCATAGACAGAACCAGAGAGTGTTGAACGGCCTATCCTCCCAGCCTCTACCTGTACCAATAAATAAATAAATAAATAAATAAATAAATAAATAAATAAATAAATAAATAAGTAAGTAAATAAAATCCCTGTCCTCAGTTACCAAGAAATATGAAAAGGTCTCCATGTTTAAATCAAAACCTTGGAATGAGATAAGTTATATTAGGTTGTCCAATAGTGTTTTTTAAAAATCTAGACCATGCGAATTGACTGCCAAAGGCCGAACACACAGCCAAAGAGACAGGTGAGCAAATCAGGAATGATTAGAAACTTGACCACACAAGTGTGTCAGAGGCAACAGAACAGAAAGTCCTCCATGCCTAGAGGCAGGAGGATAGGGCTAGGCTGGGCAGAAAGAGCCCACAGATGATCTGAAAGTACCTGGGATTTCTAATTTAGTTAAGTCCCAGCATCAGTGATTGGCACAAAGTGCTCAGCTGACTTTGGTGGCTTTATCTTCATGGGATTCAGGGACCATGTTTCCCCCACAAATTGCAAATTAACAAACTCCCTCAATAAAGCCTACTTGTCTATCCCTCTCCAACGCCCTCAGAGTCTCCCTGACCCACAGATTGTCCTAGGTTTAGATCCGTACACATTCTTTTTTCAGTCTTCCTTTAGCCCAGTTCCACACTAGACTTCCATCTGTCCAGGCTGAAGAAGACCTTCTCTGACGCCACACTCATCATAAGAGAATCATTGAGTACTTTCTGCCTCCCTCCCCAACCTCGCCTGCCCCGCCTCCCCCCACCTGCTCCGCCTCCCCCCCCCCCACTGTGTCTCCTTTACTCACAGCCACTTTCCTTCTTCATCTTGTTGCCTCTTCCTGAAATTCCAGTATTCAAATGAAAAGATCCAGGTATCCTGACATCCTCCATCAGGCTCACCACCTCCACTTATTTTTCCCCTTTTATTTAACATAGATTTTTTTTCTTTCATACAATATCTGAATACCCTTTCCCCTCCCTCCTCCCATTCTTTCCCACCCCCACTCCCCCAGATTCACTCCCTTTCTGTCTCTCATTAGAAAAGAACGGGCTTCTAGGAGATAGCAACCAAACATGACAAACTAGAATAAGATGAAACAAAACCATCGTATCAAAGTTGGACAAGCACACAGTAAAATTAAAAACCCCAAGAGCAGGCACAAGAATCAGAGACTCACACATTCACTCATTCGAGAGTCCCTTAAATGCACTAAACTGAAAGTTATAATATGCTTGCAGAGGACCTGGTGCAGACCTGGGCAGCCCCTGTGCATGCTGCTTCAGTCTCTAGGAGCTCATAGGACTTTTGCTTGATTTAGATGAGCTTGTTCTCCAGGCATCCTCTGTCTCCCCAACACTTCCCACGGGGCTCCTTGAGCTCTAAGGGAGGATTTGATGGAGGCTTCTTGTTTAGAGTTGTGTGTTCCAATGTCTCTCTCTCTCTCTCTCTCTCTCTCTCTCTCTCTCTCTCTCTCTCTCTCTCTCTCTCTCTCCATTATGTCTGGCTGTGTCTCTGTATTTGTTCTCATCTGCTGCAGGAGGAAGCTTCTCTGAAGATGGCTGAGAAAGCCATTTCACAAAGTGCTCTGCATTCTCGGGCTGTTCTTGCTGCTGTAACAGGATTCTCGAGCCAAGGGACCCAGGAGACACTTGAGTTCGTATCAGATAGATAGGTGTTGTGTTGTTTTGTTTCCTTTTTAGTTGAGTATTTATTTTCCAGGGAAACATTCAGGGATTTCTACCTAGAATTTTAATTTTGTTTCTGTTGTTACAGAGAATTTTTATTATCTAGGTTTGTGCCGATTTTAACTTCTCTTCCCTTTATTCTCTTTTTAAAACGATCTATTCCTATGCATTCAAGCTTCTTTTATTTTCTTTTGAAAGTATTTTTGTAATCCTCTTTCTCAAAGTATTAACACTCAAAAGGAACATCCCTGGTGCCTTAATCTTGCACGTCAGCTTCAAACCATCTTTTGTGTCTTTTCACTGCTGTCTTTTCACTGCTTTCCCCGTGGGTTTTAGTCCGTTGGCCTCTTAATGTGTTTTCTTTTTCACTTTGATGTAGGTAACCTTTTACTTCTTTAGTTTTCATTTTTAATATTGATCTTAAGTCTTGATTGTTACGTTATCTTGACTTGTAATTCTTGGTTCTTCTTTTAATCTTAAATTTTATTGACAGCTTCCTGGCTTTGTTTTTAACTGATTTTGGTTGTAGCTTTTCCATTCCCCCACTTTCTTTAACAAACCTCACTCTCTTTATCTAATCTCTTCACCCTGAATTTTTTATCTGTCTCTATTCTTTTACATTTTTCTAAACTGAGTCTTTACTCTTTCCTATTCCGTTCTTTGCATTTTAATTTTTAATCACATCTCAATGTTTTACTTTAACATTTCCTTAACCTTTATTGATTTTTTCTTTTTTTCTTTTTCTTTTTGGATATTTACTTTATATACATTTCAATTGCTTTCCCTTTTGGAAACGCCCTATTACATTCCCCCATCCCCCTGCCTCTATGAGGGTGCTCCCCCACCCAACCACCCACTCCTGTCTTCCCTCCTTGGCATCCTCCTATACTGGAGCATCTAACACCCTCAGGCCCAAGGGCCTCTCCTCCCACTGATAGCCAACAAGGCCCTCCTCTGCCACATATGTGGCCAGCACCATGGGTCCCTCCATGTGTATTCTTTGGTTGGTGGTCCAGTCTCCAGGAGCTCGGGGGGGGGGGGGGGTCAGGCCAGTTGACACTGTTGCTTCCTCCATGGGGCTGAAACTCCCTCAGCTCCTTCAGTCCCTTCTCCAACTCCTCCATCCATCCGGGAGCCCATGCTCAGTCCAACTGTGCTGTGAGCATCCACCTCTGTATTTGTCAGACTCTGCCTGAGTCTCTCAGGAGACAGCTTATCATGCTTCCATCAGCAAGCACTTCCCAGCATCCACAAGAATGTCCGGGTTTGGTGGCTATATATGGGATGAAACCTCAGGTGGGGCAGTCTCTGGATGGTCTTTCCTTGAGTCTCTGCTCCACACTTTGTCTCAATATTTCTCCCTGTAAGTATTTTGTTCACCCTTCTAAAAAACACTGAAGCATCCGCATTTTGGTCTTCCTTCTTCTTAGGCTTCATAACCTAGAGAAATGTTCAACATCCCTAGTCATCAGGGAAATGCAAATCAAAACAATCTTGAGATTCCACCTCACACCAGTCAGAATGGCTAAGATCAAAAACTCAAGTGATAGCAGACGCTGGTGAGGATGTAGAGAAAGAGGAACACTCCTCCATTGCTGGTGGGATTGCAGCTGGTACAACCACTCTGGAAATCAGCTTGGCGGACCCTCAGAAAATTGGACTTAGTAGTACCTGAGGACCCAGCTATACCACTCCTGGGCATATACCCAGAAGATGCTCCAACGTGTAATAAGGACACATGCTCCACTATGTTCATAGCAGCCATATTTATAATAGCCAGAAGCTGGAAACAACCCAGATGTCCTTCAACAGAGGAATGGATACAGAAAATGTGGTACACATTTACACAGTAGAATACTACTCAGCTATTAAAAACAATGACTTCATGAAATTCACAGGCAAATGGATGGAACTTGAAAATATCATCCTGAGTGAGGTAACTCAGTCACAAAAGAACAAACACAGTATGTACTCACTGATAAGTAGATATTAGCCCAAAAGTTCGGAATACCCAAGATTCAATTCACAGACCATATGAAGCCTAAGAAGAAGGAAGACCAAAATGCAGATGACTTTTTTCTTATTTTACTTGTTTTATTTCTTTCCTTTATTCTCATACATCTTTATTTTTTATTATTGGTCTTAGAATTTGCTAGCAGGAAACACAGGAAAACTCCGATTTTTCCCAGAGAGAATAAGATACAATTCCTATGATGGCCCAACCCCTATACCTTACTGGCTAGTGTTCTGCCTTCCAAATAGACTTACAAGATTTCTACCTCCAGACAGGCATCCTCTGAGTGGTGCTGATGGAGTGTTGAGACAATGCTAATTTTGGTAGAGGGCATTGCTCCCAGACACCTCATATTACCTCATGGATATGTTTGTAAATTCACAACTCGTATGTTTGGGGACATATTTTGATTTTGTGGATGTCCCCAAGCTTCAGTCAACATTGAAGTGTATCTTTTTTTTTAATCCCAATGAAACGAAACAGCAAGTAATTTAAGGATGGGATGTTACATTCTTTCAAGGCCTTGAAAGGAACACTTTTCTGAGCTTGCTATCAGGACCAGGAGGAAGTATTAATCCTGATTCCACCTCTTGTACACACTGCTCACATCCCCAGACTGTACCAACTACTAGAGATCTCAAAGTGAGACAGGTGGCCAAATCTCAAGCAAGTTCCCTGGGCTAGACCTGACAGCGGGTGCTACTCACACTACCCTCTCCCTTCACTCTATCCTATATTTCTCACCACAGCAATCTTCTTACCTGCTAATTTAATACTACTGTGTGGCATTTTGTGTGTTTTTAATCAGCATAAGTCTCTCTGACACAGTGTTGCCACCTGTTGACCTTAGGCAAGATAATTGCCCTCTTGCTACTTGGTCTTCCTCGTCATAGACATGGAGGTGGTATTGTCTATCTGGTAGATGATTTGAGGAATCAGGAGCGTCCTGTGCATCCAGCACTGTGTGGGGCACGCAAGACAAGCATAATAATTAAAATTTAAATCAAGTAAGAGACTCTGCGAAAGAACGAAAACCATCTCCTAAGTGTAGCAAAGGCTGGAAGAATACATGGAGAGTGTTAGCAAAGTAAGGGGCAACAGTACCTTCCATCCCTCCTGCTCTTCTGCAGAGTGAGCTGCCACCCACAGACAGAGCCTGAACTCCTGCCTGGACACATGCCATCCCTGTGATTTCTTGATCTACAAGATGCTGCAAAGTAATTGTGCGAATTTCAGACACAGCCTTCAAGCTTCCTGGGAACTTTTACTCCCTGCCTATAAGGAGCCAGCCACCATTTGAAAGTGCTACTCCCTTGAGATAAATACCCTAACTCATCTCAAGATACATGGAGAGGGCCAGGAGAATGAGAAGCCATGTACAGAAGGAAAGACAAAATGTCCCAAGGGTACATGTACATACAGAAGCTGTGATGGTTTGTTTATGCTTGGCCCAAGAAGTGGCACTATTTGGAGGCGTGGCCTTGTTGGAGTAGGTGTGTCACTGTGGGTGTGGGCTTTAAGACTCTACTTCTACCTGCCTGGAAGTCAGTCTTCTCCCAGCAGCCTTCAGATGAAGATGCAGAACTCTCAGCTCCTCCTGCACTGTGCCTGCCTGGATGCTGCCATACTCTCACCTTGATGATGATGGACTGAACCTCTGAACCTGTAAGCCAACCCCAATTAATTGTTGTCTTTTATAAGAGTTGCCTTGGTCACAGTGTCTGTTCACAGCAGTAAAACCCTAACTAAGACAGAAGTCATCTTGAAAAAGTACCTGCTCAGCCCCTCTGCCATTTGGCTCACTGGCACCCAGTAACTCAGTTACCAAACTCACTAGAGTTCTAAAGGATGCTCAGAGTTATAAATAAGTAAATCCCAAATGGGTAGTGATTATGCATAAAGATGATAAAAGTGATCTCCTTGTATGCACTAACTCCAAAAATTAAATGAAGATATCTAGGTTCTATGGAAATTAGTTAGCAATGTCTGCATAGGACAGGAGTTGAAACACTCCTAACAGGCATTGAAAACACGTATGTGTGACTTCAGATGGCTTCTCATCCACTGTTACAAAATTGTATGCCATCAATATCTTCTATAATTTTCTTTAAATATAAATCAGCACTTGAACACCTACAGCTCTTGTAACTTTGTGCAAATCTGTTTCCATGAACTACATGTTTCCTTTCTTTTTAGTTTTTTTTTTTTATTTTAAGTGTGTGAGTGTTTTGTCTGCATGTATGTGTGCCATGTGTGTCTGGAGGCCATAGGAGTGCTGGAACTGGAGTTCCAGATGGTTGGGGCTGCCATGTGTGTGCTGGGACCCAAGCCTGAGTCCTCGAAAGAATAACAAGTTTTGTTTTGCTTTGTCTACTAAGCCATCTCTCTAGCCCCCACAGATGTTTTGCAGACCAACTAGAAAATGAAGAAACTGATTTGAAGCAAGGCTTATGACCATGAATCTATCAATAAAAAAAAAATGGCTGAATCAGTCTAAACTTCAAGCTCCAAGAGCTTCAAATATACATTCGTGCAAAAAAATCATACGCACACACACAAATAATTATTTTTTAATTTTGTATTTTGTTAACTGTGAAATCATAAGTGCGAGTTTAAAATTTTTCAGCAACACAGTCATTCATCTAATTAAAGTACACACAAAACCCTACACATATAAAAATACAGTACTTTCATTAAGGAGAGAATGTGCCAGAGGTTTGATTTCCTTCCATCCCCTCCTGAACCATCTCGGCTGCTCTCTGAAATCGAGAGGGCTCAGTCTGAAAGCAAATGGAAACCTCTGCTACCCCTTGGAGCCTTGTGTAGTTACAGCAGGACGCTATTGTGATCAAGTAACCAGCCTTATTCAGCTCTACGGTCCCAGTTATCTTATAAACCAACCTGATTCCTTATCTAGGCACGAGGCATCCATCCCTACAAGAAGATTCATCCCACACAAGTGCAAAACCAATGGTCAGATGTTTGACTTTAGCCTTCAAGAGACCAAGTTCAGGTTGGACTGGCCTGCCTGGTTAATGTCAGATCATCACACCGCAGCAGAATTGAATCAGAGCCACCAGTGGCTTGGCTTAAGATAAATTAGGCTCCATCCTTTAGCAACATCACCAGGAACTTGCCAGGGAAGGTCAAGAGGCAGAAGAGAAAATGGACAACTTACACTTTTAAATTCTCAGCTTATATATCTGTCTGTTGCACCTGTCATAACAAACTACTGAAGGCTCGTGACTCAACAATAGAAATTTATCGCACAGGGATCTGGAAGCCAGTTCAAGATCAAGGTGCTTCTGCTAAGGCCTCTTTCTTTGGCTTGCAGATGGCTGTCCTTTCTCTGTCTTCATTGGTCCCTTCTCTGTGTGTATATTCCCCTAGTGTTTCTCCCTCTTCTAATGGCATCAGGCATATTGGACTAGGACCCCACTGTGACAACATCTTTTAACCTTCATTTCCCTCTCAAAGGCCTCATCTCCAAATGCAGTCCCATTGGGTGCTAAGAGTTCAACTTCAGCAAAGAGGAAACAATTCAGTTCATAACATCCTAGAGTCCTGTTTAAATTTGACTTACTAGAAGCCACAAAATTGATAAGAGGTTCCAAAATCCTTTAGCTCCATGTGTACCTGGAAGGAGAGAAGAACCAGGCATGAGCAATGACTCAACATCTCAGCCTCAGAAGGCAAGACAAGAATATGGAGAATAACAAACCATGTGTGATTGGGCACACACAGTCCCCACGACCCCCATAATACAGTGAGGGTAGGGACGGCAGAACAAAGAGCATTGGGAGAAATTGGTCAATGGCGCTCATTTGGAGGCACCGTGTAGACTGAGACCCGGGAGACAGCATCCGGGGTGTGCCCACCTGCTTTACCTGTGTTTGGGCAATGATCCTTAGCTCTGGGGAGACAAACAGACATGGAAACTGAGTCAGCTGTGAAAGTCCGGCATCCCTTCCCACTGCAGTAAGAGCTCCACAGCTGGTGTTTAGGAGCCATGTTTAGACACTGCTTCCTTCTGGCATCTGGGTAGGATCTATAGCCAGCAGTAGCCACCATACTGCACACTGCCCATCCCAAAGGTCTTGTGCCCACAGTTGGTCACTATCTGTCTCCTCGAGTAGGAGGCATGCACACACACACACACACATACACACACACACACACACACACACACACACACACACACACACACACACACAATTTCCTAACAACTCAGGGAGAAAAAGAACCTTCATCAGCCCTTCTCCTCATCCGGGGGACTGAATGGAACAGCTCAAGATTTCCCCACAGGCCAGAGGGAAAGTAAATTACTCTCATATATTAAGAGGCACCAAACTAACATGTGTCAACTCTAGAAATGCCACAGAGCCATCTACTGGTCATCAGTAAGGAAACAAACAAAAGTGTTTATCTGAAAACAGTGAATATGGGGGAAAACAAAAATAAATTCAACCCTAATAACTTCATTATAGAAGCGTGATGGGAAGTGCCATCTCCTTCCCTTCACCACCAGGAAATCCAGGAGACACTGAAAGTCAGCCATGCCTTTAGTAAATGTGGTTAGGGAATTTGAATTGTACCCGTCCAGGAGGTCATTAAGGTCCCATTCTCTCCATTCTACACGTTCACATCCTATGAACAGAAAACACAGATTCGCTTTATGAAATCTGAAACACGCAAGTTTAATTAAGGAATCTGAAATCCCACAGCGTGGCTGACAAATGATACAGCTAGCGCCCAATTTTCTGCTATTAAGTAGATCAGCACCACAGCCACAGCGCTTGGAAACAAAGAACAATTCCCAGAGACTTGGGTTGGGGGCCAGGTGGGGGTAATAAAGGCCACATTCAAGCAGGGGCCCACTTTTAACAGCAAACTGGATTCAGAAAGTGATCTAAAACAGCAAGCAGCCTTGAAGCCGACAAAACAATCCCTCACCCCTCTCCCCAACCCACACCCCCATATACACAGGTCCAAAACGCGACTCTAATATGGTTTCTGCTTCCAGGTACAAAACCAAGAAAGGTATCCCAGGCAAAGAAATGCTCTAAGAAACACCTTGGGGTCATTTTCATAGCTTATGGGCAGAATTCCAAAGCCCAGTCCAGGACATGATCCAGCCTGCGGTGAAATGCTACATTTGAGCACAGAACGACTGACCTTCCGTTTAGGGTCAGAAATCGGCTAATCTGTTTCTCAGACTTGCTTTGCAGAAGCTGAGCAGATAGGATGAAATTTAACTGAAAAGATGCCAGACGCCATGTCTTCCCCTGGAAATCTTAAAAGATGCGGGAAGACCATGCGCCGAGCTCACAGCGCCACCTACAGCTCTCTAGGCGCAACTCATCACTGCCCTGTTCAAACGCCGCCCTGGAGAGCAGAGAGCCTCTTATTTAAGGTTAGCAGGTATTATGTTTATTTGGGGATGCATAAGGGTGGAGAATACAGCAAGAAGGAGGCTTCGTCGCTGATTGATTATATGCCTGATTGATTATATAGTTTGTGGGGTTTGTTAACAGCTTCTAAAATCATGGTGGTTTTTCCTCCAAGACCTGTTTCAAGAAGTCACCAAGATATACAATCAATCAGACATGATTGTCAAGAGCATTTGACATTGAAATATGATGTGTAACAACCAGTCATTCATCTTCCTTCTCTGAAATTACCAAAGAAGTCTTGAGACATAGAATCCTCAACATTGCAGAAAGTGGAGTTGGGTGTGGTCACAGCTGAGAGTTCTGGAAAGGACTCTGTAATTGCCTTCCCACCAGTTCCTCGTCTGTCTGAAGACTTCCCTCACTAGGATGAGAGAAAGAGAGAGAGAGACAGAGAGACAGAGAGACAGAGAGACAGAGAGACAGAGAAACAGAGGTGTATTGGTATTTGAGTGTGCGTTTTGGTGTGTTTGCCTGTGCTGCTGGGTATGTGTTGTCAAACCGATCAAGCTCCTACTATTCAGCCCAGAGGGAGAGGGAAGATCAAGAGAAGGAAAGGAGCACAAAGGAATTCCTACCTTTCAGAATTTGTACTCCAAGCCTTATCCTGTCACTTCACTTTAATCAAACTGTAATGCACAGACCCGTGTTTTCTATCAACTTTTACCTGCTCGGAGAAGGAAAAGATCTGAATCAGTCAAAGAAGGCTTCGTAATGAGTAAGAAATCTGACTTCAGGTTCAAGCTCAAATGTGGATGGAGAAAACTCAAGCAGCCAATAGAAGGGTTGGTATAAGCAAAGTCATGGAGATGGAGAAGGACTAGCTTCATGCTATGTAAAACAGTGCGTGCGCGCGCGCACACACACACACACACACACACACACACACACACCAGTCAGGCACAGGTGTGATCACACTGCTCTGCTCTGTTCTTCACACAACACTGACCACACCTGATTTGCATGTCTGCACTTTCTCCCTCCCCATGACAAGCTACCCAGTAGCAGGATCACACTGCTGTTCTTATGCTCGCTGCTCTTCTTGGTGGCCCCTCGGGGGAGGGCACACTATCATTTCTAGATAAATATGGAAGAAAGCCGAAAAGAAGGCAAAGTGGGAGGAAGCAAAGGGCTTAAACATCCTCCAAGGAACACGAGTCATACAAGTAGATGACCTAGAAGGATGGAAGGATCCCTAATGCTGGACAAGAAGGCTGGGATAATTTCTATTTCCTCCAGGCTGCTCAGAAGATAATAACAGTGGTTATGCCTAGACCGTCAAAGCTTAATTGCATGGGATGGATTTTGAGGGGAAAGATGACTGGGTGTGAAAGAAACAATTACTCTAAGTCACATTCTGATAGTGATAGGTCATACCCTCCAATAAAATGTAACTCTGAGGCCTGAAAGAAACGAACAAATTAATGAGCATACGTCTAGAACGCCCTGTGTCTGAAAGTGTAGAAGTGCTAACAAATCAATGGACTTCTGTCAAAAGGACCCAAAACCAGCTTGAAAGGGGTGCCACTAGCCAAATTTTGAAAGGTTAAACTTTAAAGAAAACAGTGATCCTGATGGTTTATCCATTGCATAGAGTAAAATCCATGCGACATCGAAGAAACAGGCTGATCAAGAGATTCGAGAGAAGAGCACTTCTTCCCAGTGAGTGCCAACTAACAAATACAGATGGAATGGTGGGAAGAGGAAACCACCCTCTGAAGCCATCATAAATGAAGTCGCCAGCAATTTTTAAGGCTGGTAAATAGCAAGCCCCACACACTAGTAATCACAGTGAAAAATAGTGACTACATGAAGAAATTCGACAGAATCCAATTTGACTAAGTGCCACGGTGAGAACCAAGGGAGGGGTATCATGTGCCTCCCAGCGTGAGCACAGTGTCAGTTCTGTGACTCCTAAGAATACACAGCGAGCACTAGCTGGAGGGGTATGGCTGGCAGGCCCGGGTTGGCCTTCAGAATGAAAGGCCAATACTCTGAGCTTTTCTAGACCATGCAAGAAATGCTGAGGAGACATTCCAGGCTGCAGGAAGCTAAGCAGACATGACAACTAAACCAAGGAAAAGTGGTGCTAGATCTTATACCAGAATCTTATACAAAACATGATGTTGCATCTACTGATCTGAAGACTAGATGGTTGTGGGAAGTCTTGGAGCAGAGATTATTAAGACAAGGAGTGCTCTAAAACAAGGTAAAACACCCTGTCCTGCTTGTTGAAGGAAGGAAACAATGCAAAAGCCTCAGGGAGTCCTTGGTATTGATCAGATTCGCTGCGGGCCTCCCTCTCCAGGCTTGTATTAGTACTAAGTATTCATACTCCCAGCTGAGCTGCCTGGAAGCAGAGAGCTGTGAGCTTCCAAGAGGACACTCTCCAACCTGTTGGACTGCCTGCATATTGTGCAGTGAACTCCAGGTCTCCAGCTTTCATGCTGTCTGTCACCCGTCCTGGGTGGCCTTTGGTGATGTAGCTGTCTGAGTCATGTCTGCTCCTGTAAGTAACCCCTCACCTATGTCCCTGTAAGTAACCTGAATAAAACTCACTGGTTAGACCTTGGCGGGATCCCTACTATGGTCTGTCTTTGGTCCCTATCCTGAGTAAGTAGACGTTTGTTCATGTCGCCCCAGGAATGGTATCGCACAACAGATTGAAACATACCAGCATTGTTTACTGTTTTATTTGAAGGACTGTATGATAGTTATTTAGAAAATTTGCCTTCTCAGAAATGCCTTCCTGGCATATGTTAAAAGATTGCAGCATCATGTCTGAAGTTTGCCCTAACACATCTCATTTTAAAATAGTAATAATAATAATGACTACATATAATGACAGTGGTTTATTTTAATTATAGGAGATAGTGTATGAAATCACCTTGCACGTGGTCAATCCACACCACGTTAGTTCTATCTCTTCCAAAGAGAGGACGAAAGTGCCAAGGCTGAGTCTGTGTCTCTTTCCATCAAGAGAGGGTGAGGCGAGGCTCTCGTGATGACCAAGTCCCAGTGTCTGGTTAGTAGTAATTACAACAGATACTTAGCAACATGCAAGTATAATGTTAGTTCTTTCCGAATGCCAAAGCACATTGGGAACCATAATCTATCTCATTTACCCCCATAGCACTCGAATGAAACAAGCAATTACCATTATTATTGCTTGTATTTGTACATTATTGTTATGGCTGTCATCTTGATGAAATGGCATTGATGGGACCTCAGAGCAGTGCTAAATAAATAATAATTAAAATGATGCTTCACCTTTGCAGGCAGAGAAACAAACCCGTATCCATATACATACAAACCACACACCCGGATATTCTCTGGACCACAGAGACCTCTCGAATGCCCAAAGGAAAATTCTAGGATTTTGCAGACATACAGTTTGGAGAAGGTCATCCTGGCTCCCACAGTACAAGGAGTAGGCTATGTGACCTTCCATACAGAGGTCAATCATCTAGTTTCCACCTCTGCATTTTCACCCATGCCATCCTTTTTCCAGAATCTTCTTCCAATATAGTACAGCTGCCCAAGGACAAGTTCTTGAGCTGAAGTTAGCAAATACAGTTCTGGCAACCAGAAAACGCTGTGCAAACAGAGTGCAGTGCAGGCCATGAAGTTGGCTCAAAGAGTTCTTCCATAAGTAGCAAGTCTCTGAACCCAAGACATTTCACAGTGGTTTATCAAGAGTGAGGGTCACGAAAAACTCCACCGGAGAACTCCTGCAGCTTATAAACAACTTCAGCAAAGTGGCTGGATATAAAATTAACTCTAACAAATCAGTAGCCTTCCTATACTCAAAGGATAAACAGGCTGAGAAAGAAATCAGGGAAATGACACCCTTCACAATTGTCGCAAACAATATAAAGTATCTTGGTATGACTCTAACCAAGCAAGTGAAAGATCTGTATGACAAGAACTTCAAGTCGCTGAAGAAAGAAATCGAAGAAGACCTCAGAAGGTGGAAAGATCTGCCATGCTCATGGATTGGAAGGATTAATATAGTAAAAATGGCCATTCTGCCAAAAGCAATCTACAAATTCAATGCAATCCCCATCAAAATTCCAACTCAATTCTTCATAGACTTAGAA
>CM052701.1:51943622-52042586 GCA_028551405.1 Uromys caudimaculatus
GGTTTTGTTTATTTCCTTTGTCTGTTTGATTGTGTTTTCCTGTAATTCTTTAATGGATTTCTGTGTTTCCTCTTTAAGGGCTTCTAGTTCTTTACCTCTGTTCTCTTGTGTTTCTTTAAGGGTGTTAATTTCTTTCTTAAAGTCTTCTATCATCATCATGAGAAATGATTTTAAATCTGAGTCTTGGTTTTCTGGTGTATTGGGGACTCCAGGCCTTGCTGTGGTGGGAGAGCTGGGTTCTGATGATGCCAAGTGGCCTTGATTTCTGTTCCTTAGGTTCTTGCCCTTGCCTTTTGCCATCTTGTTAACTCTGAAGTTAGCTGATCTTACTTTCTGGCTATGGCTTTTCTCACCTGCAGGCCTCTGTATCAATACTCCTTGAAGACCAGCTCTCTCTGAGATATGTTTTTTCCACGCTCCTGGGCGAGTAACTTTCTCCCGGAGCTGCTTGACTATGGAACCCTGGTGTCCCAGGCAGACATCTCCTGCCTCAGCCGCCGCTGTTGGGATCCAGGGGTTTTCTATGCCCGCCTACCTCAGTCCCTGTGTCTCGCAGGTTCTGGGCAGTTCCTGGTGAGCTGTGGAGCTTGTCTTGGGCCCACTCCCGGCTTTTCCAAGCTCCTGGGAGGGTATCTTTCTCCTGGCGCTAATTGGCTGTGGAGCCCTGTGGCCCAAGTTGAGGTCCCTGGCCACCGAAGGATGATATTTTCAAGTTCCATCCATTTGCCTGCAAATTTCATTAAGTCATTTTTTTTAATACCTGAGTAGCACTCCATTGTGTAAATGTACCACATTTTCTGTATCTATTCCTCTGATGAGGGACATCTGGGTTGTTTCCAGCTTCTGGCTATTATAAATATGGCTGCTATGAACATAGTGGAGCATGTGTCTTTATTACATGTTGGAGTATCTTCTGGGTATATGCCCAGGAGAGGTATAGCTGGGTCCTCAGGTAGTATTATGTCCATTTTTCTGAGGGTCTGCCACACTGATTTCCAGAGTGGTTGTACCAGCTTGCAGTCCCACCAACAGTGGAGGAGTGTTCCTCTTTCTCCACATCCTCGCCAGCATCTGCTGTCACCTGAGTTTTGGATCTTAGCCATTCTGACTGGTGTGAGGTGGAATCTTTAGGTGCTCCTTGGCCATTTGATATTCCTCAGTTGAGAATTCTTTGTTTAGCTCTGTACTCCATTCTTTAATAAGGTTATTTGATTCTCTTGGGTCTAACTTCTTGAGTTCTTTGTATATATTGGATATTAGCCCTCTATTGGATGTAGGATTGGTAACAATCTTTTCCCAACCTGTTGGTTGCTGTTTTGTCCTATTGACAGTGTCCTTTGCCTTACAGAAGCTTTGCAATTTCATGAGGCCCCATGTTTTATTTTCCTTTGGTTTGATATTCTTTTTTCTTATTGGTCTCTTGTTTGCTTGATTTTCATCTTTGTTTTTGTTTTGTTTTAAAGAGAGATAATAAAATTGGGTGGGAGGATTTGAGAGAGGAAAAAGAATATGATCAAAATCTACTGTATGGGAAAAATAATAAATAAAAAAAAACAAAAACAGAAAGTAAGTTTGAAAGCCATCACTTTTAATGAACTGTTCATCAGAGTAGAGAGTGGCTAGTCACAGAATCAGCCAGAGCCAATACTCTGTGGAGAGGAGATGAAAGTGGACAAACAGCGCTGGGGACACTCACACAGGGAGCAAACAAGTGAAGGGGAATGAGGCTTGGGGATAAATGTTATCAATCCCCAGGAGAACCCACAACAGGCCTGGGGTGTGTTCTAGTTAACTGTGTAGGCCTGTACATATGTATGTGTACACACACACATACACACACCATGTGACCTTCCAACCACAGCTTACAAAGGCCCCTGAGCATTGGCTTCATTCTGTTTCATATGACAGTGCAGCTTTCTACAAGACTCTTCAATGGAAACGCTTTGTTCCCTGTTAGACAGGAAGTTAGAATTTCCAGTTCTAGAAGTGCCGCCATCCAGCTCTCAGTGTTGCCAGCCCTCTGACTTAAACAAGGAGGAAAGGAGAGAGAAGGTGTGTCATTCTTACTCATCAAAGGCAGCCTAGTGGAAAGAGGCAACACCTTTAGCCCAATAGAGGGAAGGCTCTGACTGCCCTTGTCACTTCATAGTCTCATGACCCGGGCAACTTTCTTCCTTTCTAGAACACCTTACTGAGGTCCTGAGGATGATAAGACATTGTATGCAAAGCTCCTGAGGAGCAGTATGTTTCCAAGTGCCTGCCCATCCATCTTGCCTCACTGTGATTAGGACTAAGCAAGCTCAGCTTTGCAAGAAACCACATTGCTCTCCTTACACCACCAACAGGACTTAATCAGAACAGTCCCACTTAACAAGTTAGTTTTGCTCCCACTATTGCCCTGTGTACAATTCTAGCTTACAGATTTAACATTTCATCTCCCAAATATTATGTCTCATAATAGAAGAAAATTGAAGACGTCTGTGCTAGTCAGGTTGCCTCAAATGCCTTATCCATAAGGATGAGGCTTTGGTGAGCAAAGGCAGTCCTGAACACCACCACCATTTGTGAGGTGCTCACTACCCCTTTCTTCCTCTCACTTACACACCCCTTTGTGTAAGGAGTATAGAGAAGCAAAGCCCATGCTCTCAGGACTGGAATCAAGATGAGTGGTGCTTTAAAGATGATGCCCTGGGGATGTAGACAAGGGCATCTTTCTTGCCTATAATTATGTCTTGGAGAGTCTTAAACAATAAGTGGGATCTTGCCACACGGAAGGGATCGAGCATCCTGACAGCTGAAAGGTGAAGAAGCATGCCGCACATGTGGAGACGCAGGTCCTCATGCATTATGGGGAGGGAGGCCTGGGGAAATGGGCTGGGGTCTCCGGTGACCAGGCTCCTCTGTGCAACACTCATGGTACTTCAAGTCAACCAGGAAAAGCAGATGAGATGAGCAGCTTGACATGGCATGTATCCATCCAGCCAGGCATTGCTAAGTAGAGCTCATGAAAGTGGATCAGGAAGAATAATGACCAAGCAGATTTCTGAACAGGCCCTGCCTGCAGTTTCTAGCAGGGAGTGCTCACTGCCAGATAACAGAAAAAAGCGGAGAGGTTATTGACCTTCCCTCCTCCATTTTAGACCATTACATTGCTGGTCCAAGAGCTCCTGAGACCATGTATTATAAACAGGTGCTGCCTGGAAGCAAGGTGCCAGCAGGCAGAATCCCAACCTCTCTGCAGATGCCTCTCTCCTTCTGCCGACCCAGGAGGGTGCCAGATGAGGCTCACAGGCTCCTTCCCTGAGAAGCTGGATTCCTCTTAAACCACAGGCTCCTCCCACTTCCTCCAAGGCTGGTTCCCATCTTATTTCCTAAGCACCTCCCACAGCCAACCAAGACCTATACAGTTCAGAACTTCAAAACAATTGGGGAAGCACTGTTAACTGGGCAGACAGGCCATCAGCAGCTTCCTATCCTTGTAACACATCTCTCATTGAAGATGAGTCCCATTCCCAGGTCGTAGAGCCCCACTCAGGGCCAACTCAGAACCTTCTCCCAAGAATGGATCCATGATTTATTTGGGAAAGTGATAAATGGTGCAGACACCAAAGCGATAGCCCATTATGATCAGCGCAGGAAGAAGACTTGCAGGAGGAAGCAGCCAACGGAAGAAAAAGAAAAAGGCTTCTCCACCCATCTCCCCAGTCATCTCTTTAGTAACTGAAGTCACACACACACACACACGCACACGCACACGCACACACACACACAGACCTAGATTCATTTAGAATGTTTGTGAGGACATCCACACAAGCCTAGAAACTTTAGGCCATCTCCCAGGCCTTGCTATTGCCTATTAGGTGTGGTCAACAACCAGGACCACTGGGGCCAGAATTCTGACAATTTCTGCAGCTCCACAACTGTCTGAAAAACCAACATCTTTCCAGGTTCTTGTGTCCAGAGTTCTTGATCACTTGCGCTCCACAAGCTAGGAGTCTTCAAACTTCTTCTCCAGAGCTAGACTGTACCTGTACAATTCAGGATTCACAGACCACACGTGGGCTCTCTCATTACCACCCAGCTATGCCTTTATAGTATAAGTACCCTGTAATCATCACATAAAACCATATTCCAAGAAATTTTTATTTATTTTAAAAAAGTAGGTAATAGGCTGTGTGTGTCTCACAGGTTATAATTTCACATCTGCCACAGTATTTAGGTTTTCTGCTTAAGCTTGCCATACAGTGGTTTCTGCAGTCCTGCTGATAGGACACCTAGCCCAAGTATGTGTGAGCTGTGAACACCCTGCTTGTCTGATGACCTGACCTTAGCTCAAGCCATAGTCATCTTGAAATTAGTTGACCCTTGCTATTTTCTCTTCTCTTCTCTCTCTCTCACTCTCTCTAGCTCTCGCTCTCTCTCTCTCCTTCTTCATCTCAACTTCCCTCTAGTGCACAGCCCCTTGTGGTTCCACAATCTCTGGTCACTCCTCCATATATTTTTCTCAGCATCACTGCCTTGCCTTAGGTTTTCCTAGTGATAGTTGGGTCCCAATAAGGGGCAGACAAGGAATCTAACTGGAACAATTCAAGATGGCCAATGTACCATGGCAGAAGCCAGATGTTGGGGAGACACAGGCATGTCACCTGGGGTTTGCATTTGTGCATTGTTTCTGGCACCCGGCCCTTCAGAAGGCAGAGAGCAGGTACCAGGACCAACAGCAGGCCTTGGTCAACAATCGATGCTGAAAGAACAGGTTTGTGGGTTTTCTGTTCACTAATCAATAAGTTGATTAGAAAAAATGAGATTGAAAAACATAGACTACGTGCAAGCTCAATTTCTTTAAACCATTAGATTCAACAGGTGAAAATCTTTATAAAATTGCGATAAAACTTCATGAATTTATAGTCTGAATTTTTGGTTTTAACCTCATTGTGAAGTCAAGACAAGGGCGAATCAGAGGAACAAAGGGCCAACTGATTCCCTGTCTTCCCTCATCCCTCTGTTTTCTCTCACCGTCACCCAGCAGTCAAACCCAACCAGAAAATAGGCACCAGAAGAGGCCACTGATACAGATCCCACTTGATGGGTTCCTGGGCAGAGGGTGGGTAGAGAGTGAGAGCACACCCAGGAGCAAGCATGTGTGCATGTGTGCCACAGCATGTGTGTTCAGGTCAGAAGAGCGGTTTAGTGAATACACTGGTAAGATGGCTCAGTGGGTAAGGTGCTCGCTGCCGAGCTTGCCCACCCGAGTGTGGTCTCCAGGCCCCATGTGGCAGAAGGAGAAACTGATTCTTGTACGTTGTCCTCTGCTCCATGTGTGTTCTATGGCATTCATACCCCACACACAGAAACATGTTAATAAACGTAAAAAAAAAAAAAAATCAACATTGGGATAGAAAATTGTCTCCCTCTCCCCTTTTCTCAACATCATGGAATATTTCTGCTATATGATACTGACCTTAAATCCTCCCATCCTGTGGGCAAGCACCTCCCTTAGCTACTTGGCAGTTAAGCAAACAAGACAGATCTAATTTTTATTAACCTAATCAGAATGCCTCATCTTACCCAAACATTTTTCTTGTTTCTTCCTTCCCTGAGATAATCAAAGGAAGTCTATATTGGATGAAAGCCCCCATGGTTTTAAAGCATGAAGGAGAAAATCAGATCAGGGAGCTAGGGATGAGGCTCACCATGGTAGTGTTTACTTGACATGCACAAGGCCCTGGTTTCAATTCCCAGAACTTCAGGAAAAAATATAATTAAATCAGATCAGAGCTCGCCAATACATTTTTAATAACATGAACTGCTTTTACATATTGCATTACAAAAGCCACTTTCCTCAAAAAGAGGAATAATTTGTTTTGGAATTTATTTTGAGATTATAATTTAGTTACATCATTGCTCCCTTCCCTTTGCTCCCTCCAAAGCCTCCCATACCCCCCTCCCTAACTGCTCTCCTTCATGTTCATGGCCTCTTTTCACTAACTGCTATTGAATGCAAATATATATATATTCCTAAATATAACCCGTTCAGTCTGAATGTTATTACATTATTTGTAATATTAAGCTGAAAAAGAGACACCGACCTGCTGTTTGCTGTCATTACTTGATGTTGGATAAAGTGATCACTTTTGTCTCTGTTCTCTCTACATTTTCTACAAAATTTAAATAGAAGAAAAACTCTCTCATACATTATACAAAAGAAAACAGCTAAATCTCAAACCTTGGCCATCCCTAGCTGACTTAAGCCCAGCCTCCTCCCTCTATCCCAGTGCTCCCTACTCTGTGAGCTAGTTGCATCACTTCACACACCAGGACGGACGGGTAGGATCCAGGTTCTGTTCCTGGCACCCACAACGTGGCTCATAGCCATCTGTAACTCCTGTTCTGAGAAATCAGAAGGAAGAACCTCTGAAGGTGAAGGCAACTGCAGGCACAAAGGACCCTCCAGTTTGGCAGGCCCAGTCTGTCACTTCTGGATTCAGAGGGAGTGTGTCTGAGACATGTGTACAGCAGAACCTGTGACTCAGGCCTGCCCAAAGACACCTCCCTGAGAGAAACCCACACCCCTGTCCCATGCCAAGCCTCACATTCCTCTTTCTTCACCCCTGACTCACGCCATGCCTCACTCTCCTCTTCCTGCACCCTACTTCTGATTCAAAGACAACTCCAAAAATGCCCTCTCCTCTGACCAGCCCCACACTAATGAATAAAGTTTCAAAGGTTAAGCGTTTCTAGAATTGGACACACTTGTTATCTTCTCCAGCTGGAGAGACTGAAACCTGGAGACCAATGTGCAGACCAGTAGGGTCACTGCTCTCAGGGCAGTGGCAATAAGTTACATGATCTCTGAAGCAGTTGCCTGCTTGGAGGTTTTATTCAGAATGCATTAGCATAAGCAGACCCAGAAGGCTGTGTTAAGTCTGCAAAGGATTTCAAATTTCCCCCACCAAGAGGCTCAGCCTTTACCAGGAATCACATCCCATTCTTACTAGCATGTCTTTCCACACCCAGGGAGCCAGTTCCTTCTGGATTATTCCCAGGTATCCCTGGAGCCTGTAGAGAAGGAGCACATGGAGTGAACTCACAATCCTGCAGGAGGGCAGAGGCAGACTGCAGGGAGTCCAGAAGGACACCCGGCTCCTCTGACTTCAGCTAATTGTTTTGTGTGTACCACCCGAAGGTGCATGGCCAGCCCAATGTGAGCTCCGTGTGTAGCATGGCTTTGCCATCCTGGGAGCAGGATGAGGGAGTAGTCACAGGCTATTGTCTAAACACGGGCATCCTGGAGACCAAAAGAACTGCCACTGGATATCTGGGCAGGAACAGGTGTTAAGTAAGTTAAGTCCCTGCTGCATGGTCAGCTCTAGGAAAGTCTTCCATTTCTCTCAGCATGGGGCCTCCTGCTAGGGTGGTACTCAACTCTCTTCATAGTTGAAAGAAAAGTGTCCTCCCAAATCAAGTCATGTCTAACTCAGCAAGCTCCCTGGCACCCGGGGAAGGAAGCTAGCACAAGGGCCACAAAACAAAACAAAAAAAAGGAACAGAGTCTTTATTCTGGTTCCTTGCTGCATCCTCCAGGCTGAAAATAGCAGTTAGGAGGTGTCTGGTAAATAGTTGTTGAACAAATATATGTCTGAATAGGATTTCTAGAGTCATAAGGAGAATGAGACTTGGTAACACATTAAAGGGTTTGAATTCTAAAATGTTATAAAATCAAAGTCTTTTATGAAGATGAAATATACATGCCTTTAAACTTCTAGACTGCCTGAAACTAAACTTCCACAATCAACTGACTGGGCGTGAATTATCTTGGAGCTACTACTGAACTTCAAACAAACAGGAGCTGTTTCCAGTCCAAACTCACTCAACACTTTATTGGCCAAACCAGGGATGACTTGAGACAATACTTACCTTAGCCATGGAATTCTTTAGCTTCAACCTCACTGTGTTTGTGTAAGTTCTCTGGGAAACTCGGGTGCCATGATAGAATTAGATTAACAAGAAATTTAGTAAGGAAATACCCTGCAGGATAGAGGAGACTGAAGGTGAAGGGAAGGCTGAACTTCAGATTGTGACACGGGTGGGATCCCTGAGGCAAATTAAAGAAAAGGAAAGTCTCAGCTTCAGCCAAGTTTGTAGGGCTCCCAGAGCCAAAACTGCCCAGCAGAGGACCTGCAACTGAAAGAGATTAGTAACCCATAGTGCCTGTCACTGGCTAGAAAAGCACAGGCTCAGCTCAGGGCTGAGGCACCCAAGGGAGGCATCTGGGCTCTAGCATCTCCATGCTGTCTCCTGCAGCAGGAGTTCTAAGCAGCCGTGTGTACGGCTTCGACAGTCTTTGATATAATGCCCTTGGACAATGACTCGGTCTCTAGAAAACAGTGCCAGCTGTAAGCTGAACACACCAGGTAGATGACAAGAAAGCCATATCCCTCACACCAGCTTCTCTCAAGTGCTACAACTTCCCATCCCTGCTAGTCAAGATATTTTCTCAAATAAGTAAATCAACAACAAAGTTTTATTTAGAAAATACAATTTTATTACTTCATTTGGATGTTTCCAAAGACTCATTCTGGGTTGTCCACATGATAGCTATTCAGAGGTCTAAAAAGATCACCGTGTCCAGTAAGAAACTCCTTAAAAGGTGAGCTTCTGAGTCTTTCGTATCTTTCATGTCAATCAGTAACTGTGATTTTGGTCCAGAAACCATCCAAGAAGAGTAAGCTCTGAGCTATCTTTAATTCATGCCCAGATGAAACAGCTTTCGCAAGAAGGCTGGACCTCCCCAGTAGCCTCTGTAAGAAATAACACAGAGAGGCCATGGAGACAAAGGAGAAGAGGTGATATCATGTTATAAGAGGTCACTAGGGATGCCTATCAGCACATAAGGCAAGACGTGTCTACTGAGGCGGAAAGGATCTCATGACTGGAACAACCTATGATGGGTCCTAGCTTTGACGCTGAACTTGCTGTGTGAGCCCAGCATGCTGACTGAACTCAGCACACCCCCCCCCCCAAAGCTGCTGCTACATTCATACTGCTACCTGCTACCTCCTCAAGACTCAAAGGAGGGCAGAGTCTCTCAACCTTACTGACAGTTAGGACCCAGCAGTTCCTTATCATGGGGATGCCCTGTGCATTGCAGTATCCCACACCTCTGCAGTAACTAGATGTCAACAGCATCCTTCTAGTGATAACAGCCAAAAATGTCTCCAATATTGTTAAATGTTCCCCAGATCATCCTGGATTGAGGATCACTGGTGTGGATATCCTAACTTATCAATCTCATATGTGGCTGGAAAAGTCAAACAGTCCTTTTTTTTTTAAGCATAGAGGAGTTATTAATTTGTGGTAGTCTCTTTATTGAATACCTACCATTGTCTGACTGTATTATCTCCTTAATGCTATTTTCAATTTTTGGATAAGAAACCAAATATAGTGTAATCAACTTATTCAGCTAGTAAATGCTAGAAACATTATTCAAAATTAGGTCAGAACTAGAGTTTATCTCTGTTCTCTTAATTACTTTTAATGTTTCTCAAACATAGTAAAACCAAAGGAAAGCAGCAGATAAGAAAGCACTTGGTATATAAAAAGAATTTTTATTATAGTATTATTGTTAGCATTATTATTTCTCTAATTCATCTGGGAACAAAAAAAAATGAAGAATGGAAAACAGAAGACTCAGTTCTTCCCAAGAATATAGAGAAGAGTGGGTACCCCACCACAAGATAGAAATATTGCAAACCTTCCCCTTACCTAGGGCAGCCCTCTTTCCTAAGTATGGCTGAGGCTCAGGAGTTCTTCAAGGGCTACCATTAATTCTTGAGAAATGCCACAGTAGAGTAGGTCTCATTAGCAAGTCCTGCTTTGAGTGGAAGCCAGAAGGACCCTCTGAAACAGCCCACCCCCAAACAAGCTGGTGCCCTCTGCACAGGCACCAGATGAGACACCCACCTTAGCATCATATTCCAATACAGGAACGGCATCATGTCAGCCTTCATGAGGTACATAGAAATTCGTTCTTTACTCTGATCGAAGGGGAAGGTTTCCAGGGGCTGAGCTGTGTAGTCAAACTCAGCAAGAATCACACGATTGTAGCCAGTCACCAGTGGGCACGAGGTATAGCCATCATACTGAAATTATGAGAATGCATGAGAAAGTACTTTCTGTCATGGGACTTCATGATTTATTATTTGCTGAGTGACTGAAATTGGTGTCTGTGTGTGTCCTAGTTTCTAGTTTTTTGTACTGTGAAAAAAATGAAAATTATGTAATAATACTATAGACAAATTAAATACTTCCTATGGTATAAGCTAATAAAGTGCCAGAATTATGGAAGAACACTACCTTAATTCAGAAATAATTCAGATAAACGAGGCAGTAACTCTTATAAGTATACAAACCTTTTTTGTGGGTGTTTGATTCTTCATAACCAGAGACATTGTTCTATCAAGAATTCCGGACTGGGCAGCTAAAAGAGAACAGAAAGTATGAGCATCAGGTTTTCCAAGAAAATTCATTTGCATATAACATTAATATAAACAAATTAATGGTGATCCCATCCACACCCCTCTAGATTGTGAGTAGATCATAACTATTTCTTTTATTTGATGCTCTGACTATCAAAGGAGCCCTCAATTCATCAAAGACCACACAGATGTCACTCTTAGTTTGAAATTAAGCTCTTTCCCACAGGGTGATAAGTGTGGCCCTACCAAATCCCGTTCCTCCCACTCCAGGTTGGTCTGGGTGCCATGTTGTATGGCACCTTGTATCTCCTCTCACAGACAGCCTATTTTGGTGGCCCCAGTCATACCCAGTAATTTGCCTTATTTTATAGTATTGTCTGGCTGAGGCCAAACCAGATAAATAGGTAGGTAGGTAGGTAGGGAGAGAGAGAGAGAGAGAGAGAGAGAGAGAGAGAGAGAGAGACAGATAGGGTCTTTATAGATGTATTTATGCATGTATATATGACAAGAGTAGAGAAAAAACAGTCCACAAAAAGCCTTATCGATACAATTCAAAGACTATTTATGATATGAGTCTACCTGTTCTCATTAGTAGAACAATGGAATATTTTTGGGACTGAGTAAAATAAACAGTGAGGAACTACCATTGAATTGAACAAATGCTCCTCTGCAGAAGCTGTTAGCCAGTTGTTCAAAAACAGGCTACACACTAATTTTGCCTGAAAACAATAGTTTACTGGCACTCAAATAAAAAAGATGATTTCGTTGTCTCTAGAAGTGAACAGGACAACTAAATGAAACTACTGAGTGGCTGTCCTCACTGATGACAAAGTAATATCTAAAAAGATCCTGCCCTGCTTTGGGGAATTAGATATCAAGGAGAGGATAGAGAGTTTGGAAACTGCACTGGGATTATATGAGGAAGCCCCTGGGGCAAGGTGCCAACCTCAATGTCAAAGAAGAAAAGATGGCTCTAGGTGCCACTGCAGAGACTAGGCCTGGAAGCAGTCACACCCAACAGCAAGATGGAAATAATGTGTGGATGTGGCCACACCCTAGCTGGGTTTCTTCCCTCTATTACAATCTCCTGGTTTGCCTGAGAGTCTCTTAGCAGAGAAGCAAGGAAAGAGGTCTAAGCCACAGGGAAGCTGTGTCCAGCATGGTAAGACATGGTCTTGCTCACAGTGGTCTGCACAGAGGCTGAGAGGCAAGTAGAGCCAAGGAGGGATAGATATGTGTGGGTATTGCATGGGACATTCAGGGAGCTTGGGGTAGGGAGCTAGTGAGAAATGCTTGGGGAAAGCTGGCGTCATCGTTACTTAGACACTAATGACACAAGCAAGTATCCATGTGAAGTGACACAGTGGAGCATTCCCGGCAGTGCTGAGAAATAAAATGGGTGAAAACAACTCAAATACAAGTTAGACTTTCCAGGAAGATCTGAAGCAATCACGTAATAAAACATAGTTTGTAAAAAGGCAAATGTGGTGACAATGGAGACGCTGTTTGCATGGCTGAGGAATGTAGACACTGGCCAGACGGCAGAGTCGGAAAGAAGGCTTCACTTGACAAGTTGTGTTCGGTCATACTTAAAGCTGTATCTGAAGCACTGAATTAATATTTCTTTGTCTGGCAGAGGCTAAAAGCCAGGCAATCTGACCTCTCATATTAGGACTTTTTACCACAGAAATGGATGTGATATGGATATAAATTAAAGGTACTGTTTCACATGCTATCCATTAGTTATGAAGAGAAAAAGGCTAAGGGCTCAGCAGGCAAAGGTGCTTGCCGCCAAGAATGAGGAGTTGAGCTCAATTCCCGGAATCCACAGGATGGGTGGAAAGAACCAACTCCAAGGTGTCCTCTGACCTCCGTGAGTTCATGCCCATAAACAAATAAATAAATGTAATGACATAAATGCAGCAGGCATGGCCCACCTAACAAAGTAATGAACTCCAGGCTTGCCAATGCAAACTAACCTCACAGCTACAAGAATGTTTTTAGAAAATATAAGTTGGACTGCATTTGAGACGGTTTTATTATACAGTGTTAAGTTTCTAGGTCATAATAAAGGTTCAGTAGATATGGAGGAATGTGTACTTTCTAGGAGAGGCAGGTTAAGTTATTTAAGGCAAAGACGTATCATGATGCCTCAACTACTTTCAAATGACTCATTAAAAAACATAAAAGTATAAAGAGTAGTAAATCATATATGTATATTTTTTCAAACTTTTCATTGGTTGAGACTTTTAAAATTAAAGAGATGGGAGATAAATATCATTGATAATGAAAAAGACATTTGGTAGATCTCATAGAAAGGTATCCAATTCACATAAACTGCTATCTGGCCATCAGCACAGAGGTCTATGTTTTATGACATCCACAGAAGACAGCCCTTGTCTTTAGAGGACAGAATCTAAGGGCAATTCCCCCATCACTGCCAGTGCAGAGCATCTAGGTAAAGAATTCAGTTTTCCAGGCTGAGGCCTTAATCGTGTACCAATCAGGACATGTTCCGCTGTGCTTGGCTGTACAGAGCAATTTTCTGGTCTGCAAGCTTTCATTGACTTGCATGTGTTTCCTAGAAAAACAAATGCCTCCCTAGCTCTACAGTGTTTAGGCAGAAGAAAAATATCCAAGCTGCCTGGTATCAAGGACCAAAAGTACCAGAGATGTAAGCATGACAATCACAGAACTTACTACTCAGAGTGCTGGGAGAAGTCACCCTCGTTATTGCCCTGAAAACAGTCTCTGTGACAGATAAGGACACATGCTTTTGGTATTTTGGTAAAGCCCTTAAAAGCTATTTTCTTCTCCATAAAACACCAGGTTCATTGAGGACTTGATTTTGCCTGCCTTGGGAAAGCCAAAGTCATTTTTAGATCACAAAAGTTTTTGCCTGTTATAAATAGAGTATTATTAAAATCATTGAATTCTGAAGATCTGTGCTAAACTGTTTTTCTGGGTTTTTTCCGGTACTTTGAGGAGACGTGAGGTTGAGAGAACCAGAGTTAACATCTTACCTACTGCAGCAGCAGTCTTTGATGTTGGGAGGTTGGTGCAGTCGCCGATGCCGAACACATTTGGGTACTTCTTATGCTGCAGGGTTTCCTTATCCACGTCCACCCAGCCAGCAGAATCAGCCACAGGACTCTTCTTGAGGACATCTGGTGAGCTCATAGGTGGTGTGACATGAAGCATTTCATACTGCACAAAACAAGCACATCTACATTTGCATCTTTTCAGTGTGTCTGCAGCCCACAAGCTTCTCTCCGTCTTCCTCATTTTTGTATATCATAATGGCCGCAGGGAGCATTGTGCATTAGTGAATGTATCAATCCATATGCTCTCCAAGACTTTAGGGGTGGAGAATAATGAGAAACTAAACAGATGTCCTCTCGGGTTGCTATGATCTGACTATGCTGAGCCTAAATACCATCAATAGGAGAGATGGGGACCCAATATTTTGAATTCACTAATTAAATTCACTAATGTTCTGAAATACTCCATCGATGCTACCATTCTTGCTAAAAATCGAGGAGGGGCATATATATTGTTTATAACTTTCTCTGATCCTCAACTGTCAATTCAGTGCTATCTGGACTTGGTTCTTCAGTTGTATTCTGGAAGGAGGAGATGTTTAGAGTCTCCGAAACTTGTAAGGGTCATGTTGAATGCTGGTGTGAACATTACTCCTCAAAAGGACTCAGCTCTAAAACTGCATGAAGAAAAGCTCCAAGTCACCAATATGAGAGGACAAACTGAGGAATAAAATTCTCTAACATCCTAGAGAAGCAAAGAGGGATCTTGTCTAGCATTCAGTGTATTGAGTAGTGTTGAATGCAAAGATAGATTTCCTTTTCCCAAGCACATAAATAAAGACTATCCCAGCTGATCCCATGCTGAGGCCTCATCCATTTGTCCAATAGTTTTTTTGTTTTGTTTTGTTTTTTGAGACAGGGTTTCTCTGTGTAGCCCTGGCTGTCCTGGAACTCACTCTGTAGACCAGGTTGGCCTCGAACTCAGAAATCTGCCTGCCTCTGCCTCCCGAGTGCTGGGATTAAAGGCGTGCGCCACCACTGCCCGCCCATTCAATGTTTTACTTGTGTAATTTTCTTCCTCTTTTTATAGATCGTGCCTTTTATTCATTTTATTTTACAATCCCATGTAGCAACTTCAATGTCTTGTCAGGTCTACTCCAGGAAACATTTACTCAGTTATTCGTGTTTCATTAGGTAAAAGTGTTTATATGTTAAGGCCATCTCAACCCTGTGTAAAGCTCTCTTTAAAGGGGATATCAACAGCATCTAATGTCCCGTGGGACTCAACAATCACTGAGGGGCCAGAAATCAAAAAGCTGAATTGTATTTATTCTAACTCTCAGTTATAGGCTTATTTAACCTCAGGAAAGGGCTGCAAATGCTTAGTACCCTTGGACATCATACCCTCTGAGGGACCTTTTGAGGGCATGAGTCCCTGACAGCAGATCTGTTTGTTAATGATCACGGAGAAGCCCGGACCAATTCATACACTCTATAATAAAGTATCCAGGAGCGCCAGACTTTAGGGTATAGATAATTCCCTCAATGGCTGAGTCCCAGTCTCAGTTGAACATGACGATCATTAGGGTAATTTTTGAAATTCAGTCTTCCTCAGTCCATACTCCAGGCCAATTAATCAAAATGTGTGTTATGGATACCCAGGAATTAGCACACTCTAAAAACTCTCTGGGTGATTCTAGCACTGGTAACATGTACTTGAAAGTTTTCAGTGGGCTTTTTGGTATTCATAGTCTAAGAGCTTAATTGAAGAGCCGGGCAGTGGTGGTGGCGCACACCTTTAATCCCAGCACTTGGGAAGCAGAGGCAGGCAGATTTCTGAGTTCGAGGCCAGCCTGGTCTACAGAGTTCCAGGACAGCCAGGGCTACACAGAGAAACCCTGTCTCGAAAAACCAAAAAAAAAAAAAAAAAGCTTAATTGAAATATCTGAGCTGAAATCTTATTACTCAAAGGTGATGCAAAATACCTTCCTCCTTTACAAACTCGGGAAAGGAAAATCTCCCCTCTTCTTCATCCAACTGTCTACCTGCAGCCTGGACTCCCCGGAGCTCAGCCGGAAACCACATTTTTAAAACATCACAAAACTAAGTTCCTTTGCTCAAGTTCACACTTTTCTCAGAGAAGTTTGCTTTGGACAGTCAGCCACCCACAGCCCATTCACTTCTACTTTGCATGAAATTCACAATTTTGGCTCATTTGTTTTCCAGGAAAAAAAAATCAGCAAGTTTAAAAATCTAGAGGAGGAGGGATCTTCCAAACCTCACAACTGTGATAGGCTGAAAAGCTGGAAAGCAAAAACCAACATTAACAGCAACTTGTGTAAAATGATAACTAGTGTCCATTCGAAAGCTCCAGTGGGCCCTTTGGACACGGCTGTTTGAGAGCTGTTCACAGTGAGGACCCTGATCTGGGGGAGACAGAACCAGTTGAGCAGACATCTCCAAAGGGCTAAGGAAAAGAAGCAAGCTTTGTCACAAGGACACCGAGACCAGTTTGAAGCTTCTGACCAAGTCTGGGACAATTTGACAACACAAATGGCTATAAGAGTATTACTGAATGACAAAATATTAGAGAAGATGATCAGCCAGGAGTTCACACCAGTAATTAACTGATAAACTCAAAAGCAAAGGAACTTGCTGATAAAATGCCAAGTGCTTCCTGCTAAGAGTGGATGAAATTCTGGAGTCAAAAAAAAAATCATTTTGTAATCACACTGAAAGCAAAGCAAATGAATATCTTCAGTGGGTACTAAGTCTGGGTGACACTTTAAAGAATAGAGCGTATGCTTGATCTGAAAAATGCCTCTCTAAAGAGAAAGAGAAAGAGAAAGGATAGTGATTCAGTGGAGAGACTAAGCCTTATCTGGACAAGAGACCAGAACAGACCTCCTGTATGCTTGCAATGAACTCCTTGGACTACAGGTTACTTATTCAATGCTCATAAAGCAAAACTCATCACCAGAAATTAGGGAAATTCCATTTTTGAGAAAGTGCAGAGAGGAAGGCTATGTTGTAACAAAATGTCAGAGTCACAGAAGATAAAGGAAGGCTGTGGAAATGTCCCTGATTGAAGGAGGCTAAAAAGACATCAGACTAACTGTGCTAGACATGTAAACATGGTGTAGAGCTATTGGGTTGGTCAACAAAATCGCATACATGTAGTAGATAAAAATATCATATATGTGCCAAATTTACTAGGCACTTAGTAACTAGCACTTTAACCATTGTGGTTACATAAGAAAGTACCGTCATCTTAGGAAGTTTATCTACAAAAATTCTCTGGAGATAAGGAGAAGAATGCATGATGACTATCACCTGTATCTAGGGAAATTAACAGAAATCCAGATTGAGGGGGAATCAAATAATAAAGCCAAAGCAAGGCTGTAAGATTCTGTACATGAATCTCGCTAAAGACAAGCACAATTTTATTTCTGCTATTTTTGTTTTTATAACTTCTCTAAGTTTGAGAATATTTTCAAATAAAAGATTTTTAAAGTATGCCCCTGAGCCATCAGTAACATTTTAATAATATTTAATATATTCTCTTTAAGAACAAAAAAAGGGGGGTGCAGTGAGTTTTAGAAAGAGCTTAAACTGAAAAGGTTCTTATTTAAATTTTTGATGTTTATAAGACTAATCTTCAGTTCATTCAAAATTCCTTTTGATGGAGCTCATCGTCACTAAATACAGAGGACAATGTGAGTGGGTCATGCTTTCTCCCTGCTGATAACTCCTACCAAAATAGTATGAACAAATATTCTCCAACACCATTGCATCTTGTGCTTAATCTTCAGAATTCTTCCATAAACGTAGTATTCCCACTCTGTGGGGAAAGACACAGATGCCCAAGACTCAGAGCTGAAATCTTTCCAAAGAAGGTGGTGGCTCTGCCAAGTCCCTTGAGAAGAAAGTTAAGGGTTGGGTGTTTGCACAAGTGAAAGATGCGTAAAGACAGCTTCTTCCACGGATAAAAATCAAACACTTCTGTGGGTCGTGAGCAACCCACAGCTCCCTTCCAGTTCACAAGCAGGGCTGTGTCTCACACACCAAAGGTTTAGACATTCACAGGGCATTTGAAGAAGCACTTCCTAAACTCTCCAGGCAATAAAATGAAGTGAAATAGTTTGGGTATCAGAAAAAGAGGAGTTAAAGAATAAGACCAAAAAATAAAAATAAAAATAAATCACATGACGCCGCAGATCAGCCCTCCGTGCTCCCTGCTAACACAGTCTCTCCCATCTTGCCCTCTTCAGTTCCCTTTCCTGCTCTAGCAGCAGCAACCTTCCCCAGAAGTAGCAATGGTGGTCCAGGGGGAGGTGCCTTCCTGTCTCCTGCATCTGCTGCTCAGAGCAGCAGATAAGGCTCCAGGCAGCCAGCTTAACCTGCCACTCACATGAATCACTTGCGTCTCCCCAGGCTTGTCCAGGATCTCAAAAACAGCCTCCTGTTTGTCAGCTCGGACCTCAATAAGGTTGTGCTTATAGTTGACAGCGACATTCCTCTCCCGAATGATCTCTTGCAAGGCATCTGCATACTTTTTAACTCCAAAAATTGTTCCAAGAGCTGTGTTGAAGATGACATTAGCCTTGGGTCGCTTTCCAGTCTAAGAAAAAAGAAAAAGTAAAGCCAGACAATTACTCCAGCTGCCATTTTGTTTCTCATTTCTTTTTTTTTATCCAGACCAGAATTAAAACCCTCTGTAGAGATTTTCTCACAAGTTAAGCTGGTAGAACTTCAAAAGCTATGATCAGGTAAGAACTTCCTTGTCATCAGAAGCAGTCACTGGAGCTGTCTCTTAACTCACCACCTCGAAGGACCCACTGCCGTTTACAGAGCTCAGGGGAGCACGGGCCTAGCTCCAGGTTCCAAGAACACAGCCACAATCCTCAGGCCATCTCCCTCCCTTTCTCCCTTCCTATACTTTTATAGAAGCACAAGTCCCTTTGGGTCCTGCCATGGCTCCAGCCAAACCATGCCTCAGTGAACAGAATGTCATGTCTCAGTTAAAGCATAGGGAGGGCAGAAACAGCCCCCACTACATGATGCCAGGTATACGCCACTGGCAAACATCTGCTCTCACACAGAAGGTATTTGGGCAAACCTCCCCTGGACCTCATTACAAAACAACAAAACTCTTTACAGAAGCTCTGAAACTCCATGTGAACGTTTTTTTTACCTTTAAAGTTGGCATTTTGCCTATTTGCAAATACACATATCAGGAGCTAGAAAATACTTGTAACCTTGAGCCTGAGTGAAAACAACAGTCACTATATACATATATATACATATATATCACATATACATGTGTGTGATTTATATATGTAATTTATATATGATATTATGTGTAATTTATAGTTAATTGTCTAACAACAAATATTAAAATATTTAAGACAATCACTAACATAGTTTGCCAATGGGCTTTTACACAGTTTTATATGTATAGTATGACTGTCACCATACTTTTTAAGTCTATGGAAAAACATCTTCTAATTTGTGAGAACAGCTTCCTGAGAAAGAGAGAATGTGCATGGTGAGTGGTCTCCACATCCAGCTATGTAACTGTGTTCAAATGGACAAAACTTTGAGAAACAGAAAAAGTCAAATGGCAGAGATAAAAGTGGACTTGTGGCAGGTGCTCGATTGGTAGCACCTGCCCTTGTCCACTCTGTCCTGAAGAGGAGCCGCACCTTCCTGAAGTAGGCTTCTGATAGGTACATGATCTTCTGGGGGGCACCAGCACACTTCACGGGAGTGTTTGGGAAGGTGAAAAGAGCATTGCCTTCCTTGAAGTCCTGCAGGGCCTTCCAAGTCTTCTCCACTGTCTTCACTGAGTAATTGGACCCTATTTTGGGGTAAGCAAAGCCTTCAGGTAGTCCTTTAATCTGCAACCAAATGCAAGGAAATTTGTTTTTTAAAAAGATAGATAGTGTGAGACAGATAGATAATAACATTTTACTCAGCCATGAATTTAATCATGACATTTGTAGAAAATTAATATAATGTAGATAATTGTATTAAGCAAAATACAGCAAACTCAGAAAAGCAAAGAACATATTTTTTCATATGCCTATTATAGACTTAAACTTACGTGTGTGTGTGTGTGTGTGTGTGTGTCTGTGTCTGTGTGCGTGTGCACGTGCGTGTGTGTGAGCGCAGAGGCACATACATCAAGGAAGTGGAAAACAAACCATAACAGGAAAGGAAGATGCCATAAGAGAGGGAAAAGAAAGAAAGGGAAGTAATGGAGTCTACTGGACATGAAAGCCTAAGGAAGAAGTGTGTAAGGGAAGGAACGGGCCTACGAATGTCGGTCAGGATATCAAAAACACAAGAAGATCTCCTTATGAAAACCATTACGATGCATGCTACTTCACAAAATTAAAAAGAAATGAGTACATAACTTTTTTGATATACATATAAATTTACCATTGATCAGAGATTAAAGCAAATTTACATATTTTAAAAAAACAACAAAACTCCACCAATGCTTTTTGGAGCCCTTGTTCTTTTCCATTTCTACGGCCCTTCAGACATGAGAGGAGCATCCGTTCCCCCTGTACTCAGAACAGACAGGCAAATGAGAGGCTCAGACCACAGCAGTGGCCCCTGAAGTCACCTGTCAGGCTGCAGAATGGGCTCAGGCTGAAGAACCCACCCGCCCCTCCCACCTCCCTGGTCAAGAGGCTGCAGTTGGGATACAGCTCTTTCCACCTCCAGAGTGAGGACAGCCAGCCAGAACTGCCTTCAGGAGAGCCACTTGAGGAGAGGCAGGAAGGACCTAGAGCTGGTCACCTATTATGCCAATAACAGAAGAGTGAGATCACCCTCTTGGATTGTGCAGATCTAACTCTTGGTGAGACAGTAAAGTAGGCAATGACGGCGTGGACGTTGGAATATTTAAGACCTGGGTTCGGTCCACCTTTCCTACTTAACAGTGTTGTAACTGAGTAGGTTACCTTTTACTTAAAAGCCACTGTTAAGAGAAAGGGTGCTGTGACCTGGCAGCAAGACTCATTCCAGAAGTTCTGTGTGGTGGTAAGGTGTGTTTTATGCTCCTCATCAACCAGTGTTGCTTTCAGGAAACTCTGGGGCAGAGAGATGGGAGCAGAGAGGAGACACATAAAGAAGAGAAGAAATGGAATTGTCCTCTGATAGTACAGAGAGAGGCTGTGTGCTGGGGGAGGGGGCGGAGGCTAGCCTGTCTGTTGCTCGAGACAGGGCAGTGAGCAGGACATCATGCTGAAGACACTCAGTGGAGCTGGCATGAGAAAGAGCAGGGACAGATGGTCTGCATCAAGCATGAGAGCCCCATACATCCAACAGACAGAGTGGAGATCCAGCCTGACAAAAGCCATCACATTCCTGCGTAGGGCTCCACAGGGATCGTGTAGCTGCAGATAATTGTCTTGTTTTTTGCTTTATGTTCACTTGGGAAATTTTCTAGAATTTTCAACCAAAGGGTACCAGCAGTGTGCTAGCCACAGTTAAGTTATAGTCTCTCAGCCTCAGTTTCTTCATCTATGGAAGCTGAAAAGGATCAATCTTCTGCATCTTTTTTTTTCTCATCAGTGTATTTATGCACACTTCCATACTCTTTATTTTTTTAAACTTAAATATAGCCAGAGATGCAAGAAATGTAGAAGTTACTTACAACTGTTTCACATACATGGTTTATAAAGCTGACTAGGGAATCTATAGAGAGACAACTGCTAAAGGGTAAATTTGGAGCAGTCCAGAACAAGAAAGCATATGAGTATTAGCTCAGACATAATTAGAACTCATTGTTGATATCTAGCGATGATTCCATAGTAATGGCTACCTTTAAAAACTGAGAGTGAAGATAAAGTATCTCTATATCGGGATTATTGTATACTTATGTACACTGTATAACAGTCATTTCCTATATATATCAAGTATCAGAAATGTAATAATAGTTGCTGCTATTCCAAATAATATTAATACATATATTTGTAAATAAAAAAAGACTGTTGTTTCTTAGCTCACTACAAGAAGGCAAACTCTCAGTCCTGTCTTTTTCCTCCTTCCTTACAAAGCCCAGAAGCCTCTAGAGAAGCTTCATATAACAATCCCAGCACATCTCCCTGCCTTTCCAACCTGCGTGTCCTAATTCTCCACATATAAACACACCTCAAAGACCTTCCCTGACCACCTCAACTGAGGTGGGATCACAGATCTGCAGTCTGTATCAGCACCAGGCTTTATGTGCTGTAACTATTTGCCTACAGTCTCCAACATGCTCCTGGGAATCACAAAAACAAATGAATTACTCTAGAGTGTTTTGGGGAAATCAACTGACTCTCACAGTTCTCAGGGACCTTGTAGCTCCTTTGCCTGCTGAAAACACATCTAGGAAACTTCTAGGTATCATTTATTCTGTGTTGGTCACTTCGTACCCAAAACATTCAAGTCTCTATCCAATCAAGCCTAAACATGCTTCCAGAGTCTGATGAACTAATAGCTACGTTCTGCTGTTACAGTCCGCTTAAGAAGTCACAAGCTAGATCTGATTTGCAAAGGAAAACCAATTCTTTTATGGGGCCAGCTCAGCCCTACATAACAAAGCCAGCTTCCTGTGAGTACAGAAAGAGCTTGTTTCTGCCAGAAACGCGATTAAGGCGCAGACATACTGAACTGCACTTACACTTTAAAGCTAAAATACATTGTTATCATTGACAGAATCTGCAAGAAGACTTTCTTGCATCGTAAAGAAAAGACTCTGAGAAATAAGCTAGACTTGAGAGGTGGGTGGGATCCTAGAACCATGCTCCTATCATTCCCCATTGCTAACGAATGTAAGAAAAGAATACTGTATCTTAGTTTTGTCTTGGCTTAAATTAGAGGGTGTAAGCCAGCAACAACTGAAGACTGTACCTTCTCATAGTCCAGCTGGATTCCAAGAGCAATGATAAGATATCTGTAGGAGATCTACAACACAAACCAAAAAAGGCACAGTGTCAGACCAAGGCTCAAAAGTCAGCACCGTGCTTCCATAGAGCAACACGGGTGTCTCCAGGTAGATGGTGATGGGGGGAGGGGGCAGGGGGGGCGGGGAGGATCTGCCCCACAGTTGACCACCCTTCTTCCCTTTCTGTTGCCTCACATCTCACCGTTTCAAAACTCTTAGGCGTTGGAGCCTACTAGGAACAACTTCTTAATCATAGGAATATATGAGATATGATTGTTTTTATGATATCTCATAATTTTATGACTCTGATCGAACTGAACCAATATAACAATTGGGAAACTTCCTTCGAAGGTCACTGAAAAGTATGTTATACAAATGTTTATGTTTAATGATTCAAATAGGGATTGTGATTGCTCACGATGATATCCATAAATATGGTAATGAACATGCATGTTTAGGACCAAGGGGAAGATATGGTGGGAGAAACTGTAAGAGCGAGGTGTAAGAACGGCCCTTAAAACGCTAAACAAAGAAAGCAATTAGATAAGACGCAGGAGCCCAGCAAGGAGATATGGGTGGGGATCTCCTTGATCTCAGCTTAAACTAAAAAGGATGGGCAGCAAGCTGAGCAAACCCCAGCTGAACAGAGTAGGCCCAAGGCCTAAGAATGTTCCACTCTACCCAGGAGAGGTTGTTGAAGAGGACCCACTTTGCCGTAAAGGAGACTTGACTGCAGTGTGTCCAGGCTTCCCTGCCTCTTACTTTTGCCAGAGATCCCTTAGCACATTGCCCATGATGCTTTTTGGCAGTGAGCATGTGATACACAGGCTAGGCCCTCCCTCACTTCACAGAACACTCCCAGAGAATAAAGGTTGTTTCTTCTCCTTGCAGCCCTAGAACCTAGAGAGGAATTCAGCAATACTGGTTATATGAATAAATATATGAAGGAATAATTTTAGTTGCATTTTAAAAAAAAAGTTTATCAAGGTTAACAGGGGGGAAATAAACCACCCAAATTATATACTCTGTCCACAGAGTCAACAGCTTGACATTCTTGGTTCTATAGGGAAACCAGTCATTGAAGGGCATGAGGAGTGTCAGGAGTCTGGAATTTTGCCCTACCTGGAGTGCCATTTGGGTTATTAATGCTATTATAAACAAGATAGCCAGGAAGAAGGATGGGGACACAATGGCATGGCCTAGAAACAGCAGGACTGTTCTCTCCCACAGTCAGGTGCTGTGTTTGCCTTTTTCAGTGATGTCAGCACAGTGCTGATTCATGTTGAGTTCAAGGTCAATTCAGAACTCTCAGTCCTTCCTACATGACCCCCTGCTAAGTCAGACTTCCCTGTCCTGGGAGAGTGTAAAGCTGCTCTTAATCTTACTTAAAAGCAGAAAGGCATTTGTACAAGCACATGTAAGTAAATATATGTGCATATATTTTCTAAGAAATTAAAGGTTTATATATTGTTGTTCCTCTGCTGATAACTCAGAACTTCCTTCGTTTCCTCAGTATCTCCAGGAGACCAGATTAAATTGCATATTATTACTCTTCGTTCATAAGACTGAGCATCATGGCTTGTTTACCTAGAAGTCTTTTGCTCATAGGTCAGGAGGCCTCTCCCTGATAATACACACAGTTCCCTGGCGCAACCAGGCCTGCCTCATTGAGTGGACCTCTTGGAGGTCCAGGAATTCCTCAGTGTCTCTGTAACAGGGTTCATTATCTTGAGGATTATAAATTTTTTGCATCTCTGAAGAATAAGAGCCCCAGTAGGTGTTCTGACCACATATCATTTGTGACTTCTAAGGTTCAGAAACTTGGGGAAATTGTAGAGTGTTGTTTTGAAGTTAAGGAAGAAGTTGGTGAATCTGGTAGGGCTCTCCTAGGACCTTGCTGAGCATAGCACTGCACAGACTGACGGTGTCAGAAATCAGTACATAGCGTCTCTTGGGAGATATCTTGTTGGGTTTAATTCATCCTCCCACTCTGTCTGAGTTTTTTGAAGTATGATTCTTGTCACTCACTTAGCAATTTTCACCACAGATGGGAGCCTTTAAGTTCAAGTTTTAATTTTGTAGCATGTCCCTAGAGAGCCTTCTTCAGACTGCATAAATTAATCAGTGTTCTTTAGCAAACATGATTCAATTTACCAAATCCTTCTATTCTTGGTTTCATGTCTCCTGTCACAGACACCAGATGAAATTGAACTTGTGGGCACTGCTATGACATAGACTGTGTCTCTGATGCCCCTGCCTCGGAGTCTGTGTTCTAGACCACAAGCCTTATTTCTTCTCTGAACTTGAGTGTTTTCCTTCTTACCCCTCCTATTCTAGCAACACTGGCTTGTTTCCTCCAATGCCTCTGCTTCCTCCCCCACTGCCCCCAAGGCATTTGCAGTTCCTACCTCTAATTCTAACTGATGTCTACTCACCCTTTAACTAAGAAAGGATTCCTTTAGGCAAGCCTTCCTTGACCTAACAAACCCGATTTGTTCTTGTTGTGCTGTGGCTTAGTAATTTCTTGTATTATTATCTGAAACCTTTATCTTTCCCATCAGACTGAGTTCCTGGAGAAGATAAACTTTCTTGTTGTAAGTTCAGTCTTCAGACTAGCATCTAGGACATAGAAGGCATGTAGCAAATACTTGTAAGGAAGCCATGTCTCGGTTTCTTCTTTTGTGAAATGGGAACGGTACCTACCTTGGTGAGCTGCTTTGAGCACTCAATGAGCAGAAACCTGTAAAGCACTTAGAGTGGTGTTTTGCACAGGTGCAAGCTCAGGAAGTGTTGTTACTGTTTTCTAGAGAACATTTAAACAGGGAAATATGGACTGCATGTTCAGTATGAGCCAGCAACGGCTTAGTTGCTGGCTGAGGGCAGGTTTGTCGTCTTTGAACCTTTTGTTGGCAACCTTCTATTTCTAAATTACTATGTGACAGTTATTTAGTTGGTGAGCCTGGAATTTTGCAAGGGTTTGGCTGCTGATTTACTAGGTTCTTAGCGTCAGGATCCCTCTCCCTGTCCCCACCCCACCGTGTATATGAAAAGAGAATATTTGTCCATATTAGGCCTTCTGGCAAGGTCTCTGTTGTTCTCTGGAACTGCTCAAAAGTCATGTCTACAAGCTTTGCTGTTCCTTTGGATTTGGGTCAGCAGACTTGGAAGTTCATTCAAAAGGCTTGAGCCTTTGGGGTTTTTTTGTTTGTTTGTTTTTTGTTTGTTTTTAGATTTTAGGGGGAGGGTGTTGTTGTTGGGTGGTGTTGTTGTTGGGTGTTGTTGTTGTTGTTATTGTTGTGTTCTTTCTAGCTGGGCTTTATTCTTTCTTAATGATCTCCCTCCCATAAGCTTGTTGGTGGGCGCCCAGTCCTTACAAATAATCAATATTATACTTTGATAAAACCACCAATGTATGTGTAGAACAAAGTATCTTTCCTTTACAGCGTGCCTGTGTTTTCCCTTCAGCACAGATCCTAGGCCTTCTATCACTTCCCATGGCCTTCAGTGGTTCACTTCCCTAAAGAACCAAGACAGTAAAGGTATCGACTGTCTGGATGGCACAGAGTACAGACCAGGATGGATTTTATTATCTGTCTACGTGGATAAAACTCTATTTTTCACAAGCAACCGAAAGTTTGTAGATTGACTCATCCAGCAAGCATTGCTGAGGTCCTCTATAGTTCTAACTATGCAAGGAGAAAATGGAACCTTCATCCTCGAGGTGTGACCTGTGATGTGAGGGAAGGGATGGCTTCTGCACAACATGCTCACTGTCATGAAGCGTCACAGGCTCTGTGCTAAGGGAGCTCTAGGAGGGGCCTGTGGCAAGGCTGAGTTCCCTGAAGAACTGACTGGCAGCTGCAGTTCTAGGCTCAGCAGCAGATAGAAAACTTGAAACTGCAGCTTGATCCTGAGCCTGTGGTCTCACCATTGTACTTTCAACCTATCTATCAAATATGGAGGAAACAGTTATTGAAAACCCTGTGGGTCTAGAACAACCTCTAACTAGTGCTAAGCACTTCTGAACCTCACCTCCGGCAGCATCGTTTCCCCCTAGTGCTGGGACAAACTTTAGTCACATGACTCCCCTAACTGGAAGAATGCCTGGACTGTGACTGGGGTAGATATTTCCTAATACTCGCCTCCTATGGAAAGCCAGATGTCAATTAGAAATACTGGTTTACTTCAAAGGAAAGGGGAAATGCAGCTGCTATTTCAATACATAGAAATAGCATTTATTCAACAAAAATTCAGCCTCGAGATGCTGTACTAATCAATGAGGTCCACTGTATCACACAGTAAATGTTCAACAGATACTTGTTTTAGTTCATTAATTCAAAACCACTCAACCCCTCTGCCTATACTATATACTAAGCACTGCCATGTCATGCAGCTTTTAACACAGATCTGTTAACACAAAGAGGGGCATCTGTGCCATCCTCCATCCCAAGGATGTGCAGCTTGGAAATGGCTATGCTGCCCCCAGATAACAAGAAAGCCCAGCAGCCCCAATGGTTACCTCCTTGCCATTGTCTGTGCGGATACAGTTCTTGTCTGGGTTCAGCTCCGCCACTCTATCTTGAATCCACTGCACACCGGATGGAATCACACTCACTGTAGAACGGCCCGATAAGGACAACTCTTTGGCACCAGCACCCACTAGTGTCCAGATTGGCTGGTAGAAATGTCTCTGAGAAACAAAATATTGAGGGAGCTTGTTTCCATTTCAGCCTTATCCAAAGCATCTTAGTTGAAGTTATTTCAGCTAGACTCCCAATCATTCCCTCCTGACCCTTAGAGCACTGCACAGAAACGTCAGCAGATGGTTAACCCCAACTCTTGTGTCTTCTAATATATTAACTCTGGAAGATTGTCACCAACCAAGAATAATCCAAGACCAACAAAACAAAATGATAAGCTGTCTTTAATGACTACTGGGTTAGCCCCAATTGTTTATTGCTAAAAGCTGACTTGATGTTTATTATGTATTGTTATATATATGCAATATAGATAGATCATTTATATCTACTTATGTGTATAATTTTTGTATATAGATAGTAAGGAAAATCTAGTTTAAAAGTAATCCATGGTTCCTTGAAAGAATGTGAAAATTATGGAAAGTCTGGAAGCTCACTGGCATTTCTAGGGGCTATCAAAACCTCATTATCTTCAAGCTATGATGCCACGAAGGACTGCAGATGCTTCTGGTTCATCTGTCCTTTCTTTCTCGGAGGTTCTACACCCAATGCCAATAGGAGAAAACACAAATTCTCATGGTCTTCTGCAATGATCTTGCTTCACATAGTCTACTTTTCATTCATTCATTCATTTATTTGCTTTACATCCTGATTGCTGCCCTGATCTACATTAATTGTGATTAATTGTTCTGGGTTCAGAGCAAAGGGTAGGTAAATTAATGGCTTGTGAGAATTCACTCATTGGGTGGATCAAGAAACCAAAACTCCCCATATTGCCAAAATGTTTCTGGCATTTGGCTAGGTTGGCTAGCCAGAGCAGCCTAGAACTCAGAGGGTGGTAAAGGAGACACAAGACTAGTCTGTAATCTTCCTAAGGTCAATAACGGCTGTAATCCTGAAAGAGGAGGGCAGAGGTTCCCAGCTTTGAGAGCTCATCAAGTTTGAGTCCATCTGGAACAGAAAATGGAACTTCTTTGGAAGCCAGGCAGTGGTAGTGCACACCTTTAATCCCAGCACTTGGGAGGCAGAGGCAGGCGGATTTCTGAGTTCAAGGCCAGCCTGGTCTACAGAGTGAGTTCCAGGACAGCCAGGGCTACACAGAGAAACCCTGTCTCAAAAAACAAACAAACAAAAAAAAAAAAAGAGTATTTTTGGTCTACAAAGATGAGCTCCAGCAATCAGGCAACCACAGCAGGTATCTAAAGCCTTAACATAGCCAGCTCTTTCAAGAAAAGTCCCATGAATGCATCCTTATAGGGCAGGACAGACAAGATTGCCCGGCCTACAGCCATGCCATCCCCAAATCACCTGATCTTGTCTAATCTTAAAAACTAAGCAGGGTCAGGTCTGGTAGGCATCTGAAGGAGAGAAATGATTGCTCCCTTCCCAGAAAAGTGATGCACATGAGAGAGAAAAGCACCAGTGGGAGACCCACTGTAGGTCAGCCACGGTACAGCATCTTCCACTCCACCCAACTAGTTGTACACGATTCTGCCCTAATCCCATGTGGCCATGGGGAACCTCAGGGAGGGGTTAGAGTACACAGGTGTGTGAGGACTAGACAGAGAGCTCTATAATAAGCAGGGAATCCTCATCCATGCTGAATGCAGACCTTGCAGTGAAGCTGCTTCAGGATTACCTATGCTCCTGCTCAGCGTCCCTCCCCAGTGTTCTGTGAGTAACCCTATTAAACTCATTGGTTTCTGCAGTCAAACTTCAGTTTATTGTTGGGACTTTATGGGGGGTGGGGCACACTTTTCCTAACCATAGTCTACCTCAAGGTGAAAGAACACAGAAACACCTAGAGGGTACCACTCAAAGACGAGGACCACGGATGCGGATGATGTCGCAAACCTGAATTGATAGGGATTGCTCCATGAGCAATCTTTGCTAGAGACTAGGAGGGAGGCAGGGAGCTTGACTCTTTCAGTAGTTTGGGACTGGTAGCCTCAAAACACTGTGAGGGAATATGTGTTTGTTGTTTTAAGCCTCTTATGTGTTAGTAACTTGTGTGGCATCCCTAATGAGCTAGAAATACAAGACACCAAAAGCTTAGCACTCTGGGCATGCTCCATTCTCCTCCAGTACTTTTGTAAATTATTATTTTTAAAGAATTTTTTTCATGCAATATATTTTCATCATTTCTTTCCCCTCCCCAAACTCCTCCCAGATCCTTGACACCTCCTCTTTTTTATGCCCATGAAAAGCATTAAACACAAGACGTAAAAACCTTGTGCCCACATGGCCTAACACGTGCACACACATGCTCTCTCACACGCCAAAGGACACTTACCTCACTGGGTTCAACAATGGCCACATTCTCCGCTCCAACTCTCCTCTTCATGCGAGTGGCCATGGTGATCCCCCCAGCTCCCCCACCGAGTACCAGCACCTCATAGTGGTTCTTGGCTGTGCAACAGGCTCCTGTATGTAATTGGAGGGGTCCAGCCTGCTGAGTGCCCAGCCTAAGGATACAAGCAAAGAGCCGGGCACGTGGACTGGATGCAACAGTGGCTAGTGGAGCCATCACCAGGGTAGATGAGGCTAAAAGGAAGCAGATGAGACTATAAGTGCCAAGGAAAGATCACTCTGTGATCCTAGGAAAGAGAAGCTGGCATCAGATCAGCTCTATTTGGTACCTACTGTCTTTTGACTTCCAGGAAGTCAACTTCCTGAGAGCTACGGAATGATGGCTGCCTAAGGGCTGATCTTCCCCTCCCCTCGCCTCCCCTCCCCTCCACTTTCCTTCCCTTCCTTTCCCTTCCCTTTCCACCCGCTATCAGGCCATCTAGGACTGTTTAAAGAAGTATTCCTCCCCGTTTATATTTGTGCACTATGTGTGCCCATGTAGGAGTAGAGAACAACTTGTGGGGGTCAGTTCTCTCCTTCCACCATGTCCTGGGGAATCAACTCGGGTCACAGGCTTGGCAGCAAGTGCCTTTACCTGTTAAGCCATCTTGACAGTCTTTTATGGGTGGTTATGAGCTTTTATATGTGCACTTGGAACTGAACTCTGTCCTGTAGAAAAGCAGGAAGAGCACCTGATAACTTAGCCATCTCTCCAGCCCTCCTCCATGTTCAGAATCTCACTAATCATTTGTCTCTCTCATCCTTGTTCATCTAGGGTCCCGTTTGTTTCTCTCCAGCTGTCATTCATTCTCTTGGGCACATCCAAATGTTTCTTTGGCTTTTAAGCTGATTAAAGTGGATAGACAGGTCTGCACCTAGAGACCTGTAATGCTCTTTGCCACAAGGAGCACCTGTGACCTTGCTAAAAGAGCAACAGTTGAATAAAAGCCCGGCTTTCTGCCACTGAGTTCACTCTGACCATGGCAGTCAGGGTCTCAGCTCCCAGGTAAGGTCCCTGCTCTGCTTACCCAAGGAAACACAGTTAAATCAAACTCATTAGCTGTACAAGCAAAGGCCGTCAGTACATTGAGCAATTTCAAGCAGATGATTAATGTAAGCCATAAAGGAATCCCTGCCTGGCATCATAAAGTTGTACTTTATGTAAAGAATCTGATCATGCTGCTAACCAGTCTTACAAAGGGGAGCAGCCACTCTGAGCAGTCAGCTCCTCAGTAGAGAGACCAGTGAGGCTTCTCAAGAGCTGCCCTGTGCCCCATGCATAGCACTGGCCTTGCATGAAGGACATTGCTGACTTGTATGACTTAGGGGTTCAGATTTTGGGTACCATGGTACCCCAAATGTTCCTATCAGTTTTAGCTCTGTGAGTTCAACCAGGGTCTAAGAACCCTTTATTAAAATACAAACACTCCCTGAGGAGTAAGAATCCTAGCCACTAACATCATTAACTTCTAACTAACAGCACTGACTTAATTATACCACGGAGGGGGGGGGTGGAACCCCTATAGGAGGAAATGGTAGGGGTCCAGGGAGCAGATGCCAGTTTTAATCAGTATTAACTCAGATGCAGAGCTTTGGTGAATTCAAACAGTATTGCCTCCAGTCTAAAAGCAATGCAACCGCTCTACAAAATCACACCTGCAGCCCCTCCCGCTGCACTTCTAAGGAAGAAACCTCTAAGGTGGGAGAAGAGGAAAGGTTTTCAAAGATGTCGCTAGCACACTTGCTCATAAAACGCCCAGCCCCCTGCTAACAATTTGTGGATTAGTACTGATAATCCTCGGACAGACAGCAGACTCCACTCAGGCTGGGGCAGTCCAGCTCTTGACTGTTTCCACAGAGGTTAATTTCTGATCACTTCGGCTTTATATGGAGACAGAGTGTCCTGATTATTGAATATTAAGGAAAGTTTGGGTAAAATATGATTATAACAGTGACTCATGAAATCCTCTAAAATCTTATTGTATTCAAAGAATGTATCAAATGCTTACAGTTTGGATACAAATGAACATATTACATCCTGGCATATTAAATATATATTTTATCCCAATAAAGTAAGGGAAAATGTATTATAAAAAGAAAAAAGAGTCAAAATGTTACACTGAGTGAGTACTTTCTCTGGGTTTTAGAACAATGAATGATTGTGATTTTTTTTTTTTTTTTTTGGTTTTCTGTACTTTATAAATGTTATACTAACTACCTATTTGTGTCTAAAATATTCATTTCAACGATAATAAGTGACATTGGTGATGTCTTTTCTGTCAGCGTTGAACTTCCAAGTGGGCTGTATCAACCTAATGAACAGGTGACAAAACTGAGGCAGATAGCATTTCTGTAACTCTCCCAAAAGTGGCAGATTGACTTAGTTCCAGGACTTCTACTTCAAGTCACTGTATTATCCTGTATCTGTGATCCTCGGACAAGTATGTGTCAGCACTACCATAGCTTATCAGGAGTAGCCAACCTTTTCACGTTGTGGTATGTGGTTTGTCACCTACAAGCGTGTCAGGCCACATTCATAGCTATCCCGGGATGCATGAGGTCTCTGGGGTGCATGTTGCACATACCTGTTAGATCCTGAAGGTCCCTAGTATTAAGGCTTTGTCTTCAGCCTATTGGCACTATTAGGAGGTGAGACCCAGTTGGAGGAAGTTAGGTAACAGAAAGCACACACCTGAAGAGGACCTTGGGATCCCGATCTCTATCTCCTCCACACAGACCCCTGTCTCTCTGCTACCTAGCTACCATGAGGTGAATGGTCCTCTATCAAGCAGTGATGCTCTGCCTCAGCACAGACCTAACCCAGTGAGGCCAAGCGACGACTGACAGAGACCCCTGGAAGCATGAGTTGTTAGAGAGTCTCAGCTTTTCATCACGGGGATGGAACCGGTCCATAATGTTAAATGGGGAAAAATTGTTTCCCACAACTTCCCAGAAGGGGAAACCATTTTCTATGGCTCTCACGCTACAGCTTAGATCCACAGGAAGAGTTTTGTTTCATTTCATTTGCTTTTTTTTATAGGCAACCCCAAAGAAGGCAGAGCTAAGTTTCTGGTTTGCAGCCACTCCAGCTTGAGTTATTTGACCTCAGTTCTTTGAAACTTGCACAAATGTTTCCCTTGCTCAGCCAAGAAAGCTATGTCCGTTTTAGTTCAGTGTTTACCAAAAGTCCATTTCTGAGTTCAGCATATCTAAGCACACCTTCCAAGCTAGGTTTTTTTTTCAACTTCATTAATGAACAGTAGAGTACTCCAGCTGTTAAAGTCATATTCTACCTTAAAATACACAATTCCAAAACCACATATGTGTTAGGGTAAATGTCTTTTGCCCTAAAATCCTTGAAATCTCCACATCCTTTTTACTCTAGTGATATAACATCGAATTTTTTTTAAAAAAAAATCCAACATTGTGAATGAAGAAGACAAAGCCTGGAACACTGTCAACAGCTAGGAAGAAGCTGTGGCTTCCGTAAGCATGATATTTAATGTCCCGTTTTAGAACTGCAGTGTACTAGCATGTGTGAATGCACGTATGTGCACACATGCATCATGTGTGACTTTATCCCTCATCCCATGCTCAAAGCTCCTTCAACTTTAACATTTTCTGACTTTCCAACATTGGGGTGATTCACAGTAGGACCCTAGGCTCACCTCGGGACCAGAAAAGCCAAACATGATTGCAATTGCAGGGTTGAGATTTTTGCACCTCACCCTCTGACCCACAAGAAGAAAGAAGCAGAGAGGCCAGAGAGTGGGTTCTAGTAAAAATCCTGAAGAAGCTTCCAAGAGTTTCCCGGTGGGCTCAGACACACAGGCTCTGGGACCGTGGCATGTCCAGAGAACACACAGAAGCACTGTGCTCCCAATATCTTCCATTCAGGCATTCCTGTGCTCTGTCCTTTATAATAAACCAGTAAATACCAGCTAAGTGGGTTCCTGAATTCTCTGAGAAGTTCTAGACAGTTATTAACACAAGTTTCTCACAGGAAATTCTGACTTTGTACCAACTGAACAAATGTGTGGGTAACCTTGGGCATCATTTGTTGGTGAAGAATCTAAAGTGAAGATGGTGTGGGGTACGGAGATTGGAACTTTTAATGTTGACATAAATATTTTATTGAATTGTTATACTCAATATTCAATATTCTATTGTTATCAAAGAATGGGTGTTGGTGAGCAAAAAGAGACATTTGTCATTAAAAGTCATGTCAGAAAACACATGGAGTTCTGACATTGACCTAAACCAAATATAGTGCAACAACCAGGACATCAGGAAGTGGCGGCAACACAATCTTAACTAGAAGACAGAAAAGAGTAAGAAAGGAAGGCCAGAGTTGGCCCTGAGGTCAGCAGAGAAGAAATGGACAGCCCTGTCAACAAGTTAGAAAGAAGCATAAATCTAACAAGCTTCTCAATCTCCCCAGAAAACATCCTGGATCATGTGCACTTGTTAGTTTAAATGTCTTAACTATCAATGTTACAGAATGAAGCGGCCACTGTATCACTACATTCTTATAAAGTGAGACACACACTTTAACAAATCAATAAATAAGACTAACTTAACTTCCATTTGCAAGTGGCACATTCAATGTAGTTTTTGATTAAATGATACTATGCTTTTAAGCTAGATAAACATCCCTCAGTTGGTCCTAAAGCAATTGGGTTCCTCCTTCAAAAGATGGGACTAGACACATGGACGGACAAAACCCCTGCTGGCTGAGGCCACAACAGCTGCCTGGACATCACTACTTCCAACACTTACTGGCAACCGTTTCACAGCTGGCCCTTCCTAAACAAACAGTACAGACTGCCTGTGGCCAAAGGTCCTCAGACTTATGTCACTTGACATGCTTCTCACTGGGCTGAGAGCAGCCAGCATGCCTAGCTGAGCTCATACAAAGCTGGTGCCTCAGCAAGTGTTATCTACAGCATTCTTGATGTAAGGTCTACCAACTCTTCAAGCTTGGAGTCATCCAAACTGACTCTTCAGTAATTCAGAAAAAAATGCCCACTGGCAGAATTTTATTTTCATAGAAAGTAGCTGGATTGTATTCCAAATACTGAAAGAGAGATATGTGATATGAAAATTTAAATTACAAAGTGCATTGAAAAAAAAGGAATCTAAGCTTCAGATGTTGGGGCAAGGTGAAATAAGAATATTAATATAACTTTTAAGCATCCCTGAATCTTAGAAATAGTACTGAAATTATTACGGTTGAAATGGCCTGGAATTCCCTTAAAGATACAACAGTAGATAAGACTTGACGGGGAGGGGAGAGAAAACAAGAAGACCCAAGAGATAAGAGTGTGAAGTCAATTGAGGGATCTGCATGGGTGCTCCTTGTGGCCATATGTCTTGTTTTGTGTGTGTTTGGAAGCAAACAATGAAAAGCCGAATGGATAAGTAAACACAGAAACAGGAAACAGTATGCTAGAGCAGACATTGGCTTTTTGTAGGGATCAAACGACGTTCTGAGTGATTGTGTTCTCCTCGGCCCCATAGGATTGATAAAGCCTTCCCCGAGTGAGGCTCAGACAGAGTGATGGCAAAGCCTTCTTCAGATCTGAGTGTGAATGTTGATGGTGCACGCAAAAAACTGCCCACCAAAGCTTTACTCCTCAGATGTTTACAGCCTGAAGACTGCTCCCCTACAGAAACCACTCCTGCCTCCTAGTTCCACTCTACATAATAACCCTGCCTGTTTATCTGTGTGTGATACCCCACCTTCACGCTCAGCTCTGTGTATAAACACGCTAAGCTTCAGTGTGTTGTGGCTTCTCCATCAGGACAAGCATAGCCCATCGAACCCCAGCTTCTCTGTGTCTGTCACGTCTCCATTTCCTCATGCATCTAGTCAGGTCAAGTTCAAAACCATGCAAGGAGATGGCAGGCTTTTATCACTAGAAGTTAAATCCTTGGCATATTTCAAGTAATTGCAAGAGAACTCTGATGTGAGTCCTGGCAGACAGCTTAGAACTGCTCATCACAGTGGCCACAGCTAAATCAACACTGTGGTTTTGAAAACAGTGAACTATGGAGAAATGGAGGCTCAGAGAGGGCAGTGCTCTTTCAAAGTCACACAGTGTAGGCAGTAGGGCCAGGTCTAGAATGAATTCCTTTATGAAGAGCAACTCTTTCTGAATGTCCTCTGCAGTGCAGGCATTTGCAGCAGTCAGCAGTCCAACCAGGAAGAGAAACATCCCAGACTGGAACTTTCCCAGACCCAGGGCTCAGGCCCTGGCAGAGCAGAAGAGTGCTGCATCTCCAAATTCATACACAGGCACGCGCGCGCACACACACACACACACACACACACACACAATTACACACACACTCACACACACATGCAAGCACACACATTCATGCACACATACATTCAGACCACACAAACATATACATACTCATACACATATATGTGCACACATAATACACATAAACACAACACTCATAAACTCACATATACACAGACACACATATATACATACACATACACAGTCATACACATACACACATCCTCACAAAGTAGAAGGCTTTTGGATTTGTCTTGTTTTCTTGAGACAGGGTTTCTTTTATGTAGACCAGGCTGGCCTTGAACTCATAGAAACCAACCCACTTCTGCCTTCCGAGTGCTGGGCCTAAAGGCATGCACCACCACACCTGACGAGAGGCAAGCTTTTAGACAGGGCAGATTATGTATTTATGGACTTTGTTATGGCTTGTATATGCTTAGCTGGGGAGTGGCACTATTAGAAGGTGTGGCCCTGTTGGAGTAGGTATGTCATTGTGGGTGTGGACGTTAAGACCCTCATCTGAGCTGCCAGGAAGCCAGTATTCTGCTAGCAGCCTTCAGATGAAAATGTAGAACTCTCCTCCTGCACCATGCCTGCTTGGATGCTGCCGCGTTCCCGCCTTGATGATAATGGACTGAACCTCTGAACCTGTAAGCCAGCCCCAATTAAATGTTGTCCTTATAAGAATTGCCTTGGTCATGGTATCTGTTCACGGAGTAAAATCCTAACTAAGACAGGCTTGAAACTGAAATAATTTAGGATCTAAAACTTGGAATATAAATGTAGACTCAACATTTAATATTTACATTGAATGAGGAAATAAATTCTAACAAATGCTCAGATCCCTGGAAATCCGGTACTCTTTCTTTGGAGATCTCTATTAGGCAATTTATGAGAAATACATACAGAGATTTCCTGAGAGATTTCCCTGGCTAGAAACCATCTTTCCCTCTCTGGCACCCTGGCTTGTCTTGTGTAGAATGGAGGCCCTGAAACAGATATTTCATTCACTTCGAAGCAAAGATGTCTCTAAGGTCCACAGTCTCCTCTAGTTCACTCTACAATTGCTGCTCAGAGGCTCTCTGAAGCTGCCACCTCTTTATACCAATCTTAACCTTTGCCCTTCCTACCCCCTCCATCAGCATCCAGATACATAGCATGGTTTTCCTGAACAATCTGAAACTAGGTCGCAATCTTTAACATAAAACTCACTCATTACTGCCCTAGACATGACTCCTAAATGCCAGATACAATGGTGGGCACTCAGGTGGGCATTATGCCCATTTTCTACCTGGGAGAATTGAGGCTGAAGGAAAGTAGTTCTATCCTCAAGATCACACAGCCAATTCAGAACCAGACCAACATTCTGGAGGAGATTTTTAAAACTAGAGAAGAAACCAAAACAAACTGTCCCACATGCCCTACTACCTGGCTGGTGCCACTTACTTGTCAAGGTTAAATGGATCAAAGAGCTGTGAAGAATGTCCTTGGTGGAGGAGACACTGCTAAGTTAAGTTCAGTAGAGTGGATACTAGTGTGTGACGAGGGAAGGCAATGCCAGGTGCATATTCTTCCAGATTAATTATTGCATTAAAAAGTCAAACTGTAGCTTATGTTATGGAGCTGCAAAAATTGGCCCAATCACCCAGGTCATTACAACATTCTTCAGTAGTATGTAATTAAATTGCCTTTTAAACGCCACCTGACAGTTCCGCACATATATAAGGAGAAGAAACCTAACAAATCTTTGTTCAAAGTGTAAACCTTTCATCTGGTGGAGCAGTTGGCACATGCATTTTAATGCAGGTATATAATGCATCCAGAATTTGTTTTTATCAAGTATGGCAAGCCCCACGGATCACAAGGGGACTAAGTGGCAGCAGCCAGGTATGTTCATTACAGGGGTTTACGGACTGAGCTCTCTGCAAGGTGGAAGACATGGATGAGGTCGGCTTCCTGCCTATCCTAGGCTCATCTTAACCATGCAGCAGCTGAATTTTCAAATGTAGAAGACAGGAAATATAATCAATATTCTAACTTACAGAATCCATTCCCTGCATAAAAGTACATGCACTTAGTAACTTTTTACTTGGCTAAAAGTTTATCCTGACGAAACAGAGACTTATGTGAAATATGCACAGTCATGCTTACTCCACTACTCAAAAATGTTGCCCTAATATCCATTAGGGTTAGTGAGGATCTGGGCAGAGCGGCAGAATGGCTGCTCATTCTAGTCCTGGCCCCACACCCAATTTATCAACTTCAGGTGTTAAAAAAGAACAGTAGAGCTTGGCAGCTGCTGATAATATGGACCAAGAAGAAGGTGGACCCAACCCCAGGGAAAGGCTCTTTTGTTAATGTTAGGTAGTTTAATTCTTAAGTATTCAAAGTAAACCCACAAACATCCTAGAAGAAAACTGAAGTAAATATTTATGTCATTCTTAGCAAGATGGAAACTTGCTTAACAAACACCAAAAGACAGGAGTCTGGTAAAATACCAATGATTTCACTACTTTTTTTTTTTTTTTTTACCGTTTTGCTAGTTATTCTCCATACACACACACATCACCTCTCTAACATGAAGCTCGCACCCTCCTACCCCAAGCCCCATCCTTTGGTCTCTCTTCTTCTCTGACTTCTGGTTGGATCAGACTATTGGGGGATGTTAACAGGATCTCAAAGGAAATAAAGCAAAACTGAGATAGGATTTCCTTCCCTGGTTTGTTCCTTCTCTGGGCCATATTTTAAATTGGACAATGGACAGAGGCTAGAAGACTCTTCAAAGTATGATAGAAATGTCATACATTGTCTTGAAAATCCAGTTAGCGAAGACTCAGAAAATGACAGAGAACACAGTTTGCCTTAGAAAATATCTAAATCATCACCAAGAAACTACCCTGAATTAGCCACGTGAGAATGTCTCAACTCCCTAAATCCTTTAATAATGGAGAGGCTTTCCCAGTAGTGAATGAGCTATGATTATGGGAGACTGGTCATAAAAATGAAAGGTTGCTGGCTTTGAAGATGGAGGGCAAGGATAATGAACCAAGGATGTGGACAATTTAAAGCAGCTGGAAAAGACAAGAAAGCAGAACCTCCTTCAGAATTTCCAGAAAGCACACGGCCCTACCAGAACCTTGATTTTAGACTAATGAGATCTACACTGGACATTTGAAGTAGATTATTGTAAGATAATAAATTCTGCTGCTGGAGTTGAGGCCAAGCTGATTGGCACAGCAATTACCTAGAATGTGCAGTGCCACAAAACAGGGGGGAAGTTATGTACCTGTATTAGTTAGGGGTCTCTAGAGTCATAGAACTTATGGAATGTCTCTACATATTAAGGGAATTTATTGGAATGACTTAGTCTGTAGTACAACTAACCCAACAGTGGGCAGCTGAGAATGGAAAGTCCAAGAATCTAGTAGTTGCTCAGTCCACAAGGTTGGGTATTTTAGATGGTCTTCTTTATAAACTGGAATCCTGAAGAAATAGGTCCCAACAGATATGCTGGCAAGTAAATGTAAGCAGAAAAAGAAGCATGAGCCTTCCTTCTTCCAATGTCCTTATGTCAGCCTCCAGGAGAAGGTGTGGCCCAGATTAAAGATGTGAGCCACCATGCCTGAATTTAAAATTTGCTTTGTCCCAGACTGGCCTTGAACTCAGAGATCTGCTTGTCTCAGTCTTCTAGGATTAAAGGCATGTACTACCTCGCCTGGGCCAAAGTTTTTCCTGGCCACTGTGCCTCAAGATCTCCATGTCAAGATCCAGGTCAGAAACTTGTGTCTTCCAGCCACAAAATCTAGATCACAGGTGAGCCTTCCACTTCTGGATTGTAGTTCATTTCAGATATAGTCAAGTTGACAACCAGGAATAGCCATCACAGTACCATTAAACCACAAAGTTTGTGGTTTGTTAATAGCAGCTTCAGGAAACTAATACATACATCATCTTGTCTCCACAACAAATCAACAAGAGGTAAGTGCTCTTATTTCCATTTACAGATATCAGTGCTATGCTTCAAAAGAAGCCAAATGACTCCCTAGTTAAGTCTATGATAGGATACAAACTTAGATTCTTTTAGAAGCTAATCTCATTACTCTTTCTACCAGTCTAGAGGAGATGCACTTGAAAGTAAAGATACAGCATTCCCTAACAACTATTCCTAAAACATAGCTGAAAAGCTTGATGTTATTGTCTTGGTAGAAAGCACAGATTCTGTGCCTGTCTACCTAACCATCCAGAGTGCCTCAGGGATTAGCAAGAAGAGCCCAGATACTCCATAATATCAGTGCTGACAGACTGGAACATAAAGCTGGGACCTGAACCCACAAAGAAAATTCATAAACCATCCAGTGGAAAAAAAGACAGTATTTTCAACAAATGGTGCTAGTTCAACTGGCAGTCAGCATGTAGAGGAAGCAAATTGATCCATTCTTATCTCCCTGTACAAAACTCAAGTCCAAGTGGATCAAGGACCTCCACATAAAGCTAGATACACTGAACCTAATAGAAGAGAAAGTGGGGAAAAGCCTCCAACACATGGGCACAGGGGAAATTTTCCTGAACAGAAAACCAATGGCTTATGCTCTAAGATCAAGAATCTACAAATGGGATCTCACAAAATTGCAAAGCTTCTGTAAGGCAAAGGACACTGTCAATAGGACAAAATGGCAACTAACAGATTGGGAAAAGATCTTTACCAATCCTACATCAGATAGAGGGCTAATATCCAATATATACAAAGAACTCAAGAAGTTAGACTCCAGAGAACCAAATAAACCAATTAAAAAATAGGGTACATAGCTAAACAAAAAATTCTCAACTGGGGAATATCAAATGGCCAAGAAGCACCTAAAGAACTATTCAACATCTTTAGTCATCAGGAAATGCCAATCAAAACAACCCTGAGATTCTACCTCACACCAGTCAGAATGGCTTAAGATCAAAAACTCAAGTGAGAGCAGATGCTGGTGAGGATGTGGAGAAAGAGGAACACTCCTCCATTGCTGGTGGGATTGCAAACTGGTACAACTACTCTGGAAATCAGTCTAGTGGTTGCTCAGAAAACTGGACATAATACTACCTGAGGACCCATATATACCTCCTGGGCATATACCCAGAAGATGCTCCAACATGTAATAAGGACACATGCTCCACTATGTTCACAGCAGCCATATTTATAATAGCCAGAAGCTGGAAACAACCCAGATGTCCCTCATCAGAGGAATGGATACAGAAAATGTGGTACATTTACACAATGGAATACTACTCAGCTATTAAAAACAATGACTTCATGAAATTCACAGGCAAATGGATGGATCTGGAAAATATCATCCTGAGTGAGGTAACTCAGTCACAAAAGAGCACACATGGTATATACTCACTGATAAGTGGATATTAAGCAAAGAGTGTAGAATACCCATGGACCACACAAAGCTCGAGAGGAAGAAAAACCAAAGAGTGGATACTTTTGTACTACTTAGAAGGGAAGTAGAGTGTGGGAGGGACTTGGGAAAAAGAGAAGGGGGAGGGGGAAGAGAGGGGCAGAATCAGGTATGGGAGGAGATGGAGGAGATGTAGAGGGTCAGGAAATTGAACAGAGGTGTATTGCAATGGGGAAGGAGAACTGGGGGTAGCAACCAGAAAAATCCCAGATGCCAGGAAAGCAAGAGCCTCCCAGGACCCCACGGGGATGACATTAGCTGAAATACCCAACAAAGAGGAGAGAGAACCTATAGAGATCATATACAGAGGTTAGGCATGGCCCTCCAGTTGAGGGATGAGGCCACCCACCCATCTCCAAAAATTTAACCCAGAATTGCTCCTATCTAAAGGAAATACAGGGACAAAGAGTGGAGCAGAGACTGAAGAAAAGGCCATCCAGAGACTGCCCCACCTGGGGATTCATCCCACATGCAGATACCAAATGGAGACACTATTGCTGATGCCAAGAAGTGCTTGCTGACAGGATCTTGATACAGCTGTCTCCTGAGAGGCTTTGCCAGATCTTGACCAACTCAGATGCAGATGTTCACAGCCAACCATTGGACTGAGCACAGGGACCCCAATGGAGGAGTTAGGGGAAGGACTGAAGGAGCTGAAGGGGCCTTATCTGGCATCAATGGGAAGGGAAGCCCTTGGTCCATGAAGACTTGATGCCCCAGTGTAGAGGAATGCTAGGGTGGTGAGGCTGGAGTGGGTGGTGGGTGGGGGAGCACCCTCATAGAAGCAGAGCAAGGGAGGGTGGAATAGGGGGGTTGCAGAGGGGAAACTGGGAAAGGGGATAATATTTGAAATGTAAACAAATAAAATATCCAATTTTAAAAAAAGAAGAAAAGAAAATTCACTCTCTCTGGAGAAAAGAGATGCATTAAAATGTCAACAATGACAACAAAAAATGCAAGTCCCAAGGAGGCTGGGGGAGGTAATAAGACTCCAGTCGAAGGAAGGTGGGACAGCCTTGAGGGAAAGGGGAGGAGCTTACACATACTATGTTCCTCTTCCCATAAGCTCTATTAGGCCTGATGTGGTATACCCATGGTTTTAGTTCAAATAACTGGCAATCTCTGTTACAATGAAGGAGCTCAGAAGGAATGAGTTCATTGGTGAGTAGTTTTACTAAGTATATCTCTATATCAGACAAGAACAGGTAAATTAATCAGGAGGAACAATAAACCCAGGTACAGTCCTGTAAGCCTATCAGGAGTCTACTGCATATAATCCATGTGTGTGATAAAGGCCTGAAATGCTAATAAATATAGATAAAGGAGAGAATAAGCAGATGAGAAGTGGAAAGGGCCTCTGGAGGCAGGTAAGGAAGCCAAAGAAATGATTATATAAATGGAGTAGAGAGGTTATATCAAGGGCATCCTGGAGCTCGTTTTGGACAGTTGAGGTTGAGGACCACAAAGAAAACTCTCTTGGAATGGGAATCACCTAGCTGTAGATGAAAAAGAGGGCACTCCTGGGGAGGTGTGCACTGGGAAGAGGGGGAGAGAGAGACTGGGTAGACCTGTTTCTGACACTGAAGATTGAAAGCTGTGGTGGTGGCTATTATTCTTGGTTGTCAACTTGACTACATCTGGAATTAACTATAATGGGGGGGCACACCTGTGATTGATTTTTTATTTGGTTTGGAGTGAATCCACTTCTAGTCTGAACCTTTGAGGCAGGAAGTCACACACCTTTGACCTGGATCTTGAGGTAGGAAGGCATACCTTTAATCTGGGCCACACCCTCTGCTGGACAGAAAAGAAGGAAGCTTTTCTTCTTTGCCTGCTTGTTCTCATCTTACTAGCAAGCATATTCCTTCATTCCCATTAGCGCCTACTTCTTCAGGATTCCAGAATCTACAAAAGGCCAGCTGAGACAGCCAGCCTTGTAGACTGAGCAGCTACTGAACTCTTACACACTCCATTCATAGCCAGCCATTATTTGATTAATTGGACATCAGCCTGTAAGTGATTCTATTAAAGACCATATATAGAAAGGGAGATCCATTCCGTATGTTCTGCTACTCTAGAGAACCCTGGCTGATACAAAACTCAATCCAGGACCACTGGCAACCATCCAGTGTTCGTAAAGCAGTAACCAAAGCCCACTCCTAGAGACTAGATTGTTTTGTTTAGCTTACAGTATCTTCTTAAATCCTGATTTACTTGCCAATGTGGAAAATTTTGAAGGTATCTCCTAAAAAAAGTAATTTAAAATATCCTATGGTCTTACAACAGGAAACCCACAATCACACATGGAAACACTTGGTTATAGCTACGTAGTCAGGACCATCCCCACCCTATAAAAGGTTCTAATTCACTGTCTCCCCCAGCCTGGGTGAGTCATGAAAGTTACCTGTTGTGCCATGGCTTGGATTTCAGCTTCTGTGCCCTGCTAGTGGAAGTTAGAGCCTTGGAAGGTCTTAATGGAATGGAATTTAGACAGAGAATCTGGGAGAATGGACTGGAATGCCTAAGTTCTGCATTTTCACGTGTGTTCTCTGCCAGGCATTGTGCTAGGCACAGGGAAATGATGAAAAGGAAGAAGTTGTCTCCCTTCACAGCAGACAGGAATATGATGATCCATTCAGTGGCTCCTCAGAACTGCAAGCCAGAAGGAACTAACGTGGATGTGAAACACTTGTGGGAGATATGGATATCCTCCAGATATGGAGGATAAAGAAGGACGAATTCAAACATTGACATTCTATCCACTTCTTCAGTTGGTGTAGCAAAGACAAAAGCGGCCCTGTGAGATTACTCAGGGAGAAACAACAGTCCAAAGTATGATGTGAGGAGAAAACTATGCCCCTTGAAAACAGAAGGGATCACATCAGCCTCGCCTCTGCTCTTGGCTTAACTCCTCTTGAGTAATGTGCAGCTGGCCCCGCCTGCCCGCATATTCAGGAACTGGATTACTATATTGTTAACAAATAAAGGAAATGAAGCAATCTTCACTCAGGGCTGCAAGTCATGATAAGACTCTCTATTTGCTTGAATATTAAGTTGTGAAGCAAGAGCGCCAGTTGGGGACCAAAAAACAGGAATGATTTCATATAGCTTTTTTTTTTTTTTAAGGCCTGTAGTCACATTGGATCCCTAATTTCTTCAGGGAGCCATGTAAGAATTATCTTTTAATAAGTGCAAAGAGTCCTACCCAGTCATGATACTTATAAACTAGAACAACAGCCAAAATGGCATAATAACCCTAAGGGCACAGTAGTGGCACACATCTGTTGGTGACCATCATCAGCTCTCTAATTGGATTTAAGACCTACTCAACAAGATGGATGCCAGGCCTGGTAGTGGAAACTTAGCCAACTATTACAGGGTAGTGAAGTCATGAATCTCAAAGGAGAACCACTACTTTACCAAAACGACATAATCCTTAATCATCTAAACACTGTCCTTTTACCCACAGAGAAGTGTAGTCTTCAGCCCTCATCAAGGAATCTTTTCTTTGCAACAGATGGAGATCACTACGGAAAAATCGCAACCAATCAAAATGCAGAGTTATGGAGCTGAGTCCCAAAGGAAACAGCTACAAAAAGCTCAGAGAAACAAAGGCTCAGAGAACATTTCCAAAGAGGGGTGGAAAGATTGTAAGAGCCAGAGGAGCAGGGAGTTTGCTGTAAGATGGTGTCTCCTAGTAATTCAAGAAGCTATACCATAAAGGACTCACCAACCTGACTGCCCACACATGAGCCAAACAAGATTTACACATAGTCTCTAATTTATATATATTTATATGAATTCCATATATATATACATAGACAGACAGACACTCACACACATATGTAACAAGAAGAGGTCCTGAGGTGTATATGGGAGGGCTTGAGGGAAGAAAGGGAAGGAGAATGTGATGTAATTAAAATCTCTAAATAAAAAAATGAAAACATTTATTAATGAGGACTTTGCAAAGAAGCAGTGACTCCCTTCACTGCCGAGAAAGTCCCTCCAAGCTTAAGTACTTAATAATTTTTTATAATCAAAACAAGCATTATAATGATAAAACTAATTAGTTCATCAAGCAGAAAAAAATTATATATACATAAGGAAAGATGTTTGCCTTTAATAAAAGATACTGCACATGAGTGAGTTGAGTTGTTTTGACTGGAAGGTAAGGGTTTTGACTGGCTCACACAAAAAGTAAAAAGCCTTGTTTTAAGCTTGCTCCCATTTCCTAATTGCTAGGGGACTTGACTCCTCACAGTCTAGTGCACTATAGACGAAAACAAATGACTCCCCATCTACTACCTCGTGCACAGTAGGCTTCTAGTCAGCTTTCCTGTCAAGGTCTCTACATACCTGCATCAGCCCAGCTATAGACTCCTTGGAAATAGAGGTCTCCAATGAATTAACTGGGTCACACAGCAAGTGTCAGCTTAGGCCCAGATTTCCTGAATCTTGTATTTGTTTCTTTGGATGGATGGATGGATGGATGGATGGATGGATGGATGGATGGATGGATGGATGGACAGATGGATGAGGAGGCAGGCTGCCATGTAACCCAGGAAAGTCTCTAACATGATACATAAGTAAAGATAGCACTGAACTCCAAATCCCTCCACTTCCATCTCCCAAATGTTGGGAGTATAGGTATTCAAACCACCACACCTGGCTTCCTGAATCACTAAAATGATCATGATAAAATTACTCATCAGACCAAAGTACACTGGGATCCAAAGGTACATGCAAGAAAGTTATGAGGGGCGGAGTGTCACTACAAGCGAACTGGTCAATTACTTTGGCTTGTCATTACCTGGAATCCAGCCCATAAGGTCTCAATGACAAAAGACTCTTTGATTACAGATTATATATCTGTTGTTTGAACCTAGACGCTGAATTCAGTTCTTTGATGGTTAGGACACAAGGAGATACACACAGGTAGCAGGTATGTCAGGTTCCCTAACAACTCACATCTTTCCTATGTCCAACCTAATGGCACAGTTGCCCATTTGCAACAAAGCTTTGTCTGAGGGACACCCAGGACACCCAGGTTCTCATTACAGGTAGTACCAAATTTTTAACCATTATGGACCATGATTTTTTTCAAATCAGGAAAAAGGACTCCGCTAGATGGATTAAAGATTTTTTACTTCCTAAGACTGCATTCACTTCTCACCGAAAAGGAAGGAGAAGTGGGTATTCAAGCAGACTGCCAATAGGGATATTTGTCTACTGACTCCTCAGAATTTCTGTGGCAAAGAACAGCAAGATCAAATGCTTAGGCCTGAGACATAATCAGAATTAAAAACCAGATGTCCCATTTCTTGTACCATTATGCACTGTTTCTCTGGAAAGCAGCTAAGGTTAAGTGCATGCTCCAAAGTATAAGAAAAATATGGCATGGGGGAGGGGGGTCATTTGTGGGAGTTATTGTAACGTGTGCTGTATGTAATTTCTCACTGAAGAGGAAATTGTTGGCCCCCTCTCATTAGCAAGAAAACGAAGCCTACAGGACCATGGGTTCACTTTGAAGGTAGAGGTTTTATTTGAATATAAGGGGTTGGGGTGTTAGTTCTCTTGAACTCAAAGGCCTTTCTCTCTCTCAGTGATTTAGAATAAGCTTAGATCTGAGGAGTTGGGAAAATCTCATGGTGACCATCCAAACGGGGGCATGGGCTGGGCTTCATCCAGATGAACTGCCAGATGAATGTGCACAGAAGTACAGGCCAGTTACAAGACCAACAATTCCATGGAAAGTCCTCACTGTCTGTAATGGAGGCTTAGTTGGCTTTAGGTCCAGTCTGGGCAGCTTTTAGTAAATTACCCACTGTTCTCCTATTTACCAGCTCCCCAGAGTCAAAGTGTTTGCAAAGGGTGAGGAACAGGGAGGGAAAGAGAGAAATGTGCATCTAGAAATGCTTCCTCATGGGTTCCCGTCTCCATTCTTTACAAGACATTTCCTGCATTACAACACAACAAGCCTACACACGGGCAAAGAAACTTCTGGAATCCTACTTTCGTACCAAGACCGTTTCTCTGCTATGGTGGGCACCAGACCCACACCAGACCCAAGGACCCTCACCAGTGTTCACACTCCCAAGTCCAGCCGTTCATGGATTTGCTCTGACAGATTCAAAAGAAGCAATCCATTTTAAACAGCCATTTCCCAAGTTTCAAGCTGTCTCCTAGATGCTATCACAAGCAACCACCTCCAAGTCATCCAGCAAACCTTTTATGTACCAGATTTAGGAATGTGATGGCCAGTATCAGACAAGGTTTAAAGGGAGCAGTGCCTACTGCATCCCTCTGCAAGTACAGTCAGGATGCTTTTCCCCTGTGGGAAGGTATTAGGCTTGTTCAGTTTGGGGTTGAGGTGTTGGGTTTTTCTCTTTCTCCTCCTTAGGAGAAGCACATGCCCAAAGAAGCTTGGAATAGAGGACACAGTGGTTGTTCAGGGAAGTGTTAAACCCCGGAAGCTAAGTTGCCTAACAAGTAAGGCAACACCCTTTCTGCTAACAGGGTATCTGTCTAAATTGAGGCCCATTCATCTAAATGAAAGGAAAAAATCTTTACCTTCCACTGATGTCTACTTGAAATTTAATTCTCTTCAAGTACTGTGTAGGCAGCTGGCCACAGGAATATTAACAGTATTTATGACATTTTAGAAATGAGTTTACAGGTAGTGCCTATATATTGAATTCTATATTCTCTAGTATTTCAAAATTATAATAGCTATTTGCTTTTTAAAATTACATGGTATTCTTTTAATACTTTAGCAGCTGTTTTCTTTCAGCATAGTCTGCCTTTAATCTTATGCTTTTAAAAGTCTTTTGAGAGGGCCTGGAGAGATGGCTCAGTGGTTAAGAGTTCTTACAGAGGACTTACTTCCAGAGAAATACAGTTCAATTCCCAGCACCCAGATTAAAACCTATAACTCCAGTTCCAGGGCATTAGGCACACATGCAAACGAAATAATACATGAAATAAAATAATAAAGTTTAAAGCAAAAAGGAAAATCTTCTGAGAAAGAGTCCTTAGTTTTCCCACAAACTTAGAACTGCCAGAGGTATCTACAGGCAAGAATGGATCAGAACCCTGTGTTTACAGAGGTTTACAACCTGTGCAAACTCTCCTGCTCAGCTTGAGTCTGTGAGCCCTAGAAGTTCTCAGTGGCTCTCAGATAAAAGAAAGGTGAAAAAGTTTCACCAAAGAGCCCTTTCTCCCTTGTACCAATTGCCAATCGGTCGGGCCTCTGCTCCTCCGCTGACATCCCCCCCCCCCCGCCCCCAGCGCCCTGGGCACCTCCCCAGACCAATGCCAGTCTCAACCCTGCAGGCAGGGTAAGGTGCTGAGTGACAGCCAACAAGTGGAACTAACACTTCTGAAATTCCCACGCACCGAAAACCACAGGTCTAAGCGATCTGGGTGGGAAGGGTGCCAGAGCCATCCTCTCCGCATCGCTGAGGCTCAGCCACTCCGAAAAAAAGCTTTAAAGTCCACCGAGTCCCAGACCAAAGCGGCGTGTGTCAGGGATTGGAAAGGAAGAGGAGCGGCCCGGAGCACGGAGACAGAACGAGGGACAGCGAGCAGCTGTGGGAGGGTGACAGCGTCGTGGGATACGTCTTACCGGGCTGAGCGACACTGTGGGCCCCAGCGCTGGCGCAGCAGAAACTACCGTGGCGCTGGAGCGCTGGCCTCGCATTGCCCCGCCTGGCCGCCGGGGCCGAGGGGCGGAGGCCAGGGGCGGGGACAGCCACCACCACCACCCCACACACACACCTCCCTCCTAGGAAAGGCCGCCCCGGGGCGCTGCCCAGCACCGAACCCGGCGGGGAACGCGTTCTGGGGGGGCAGGCACGGACACCGGAGGCATGGGTGGCCCTTGCTTCCCGGCTTCAGCTACTTCATGCCCCGAGACTGTCCCCACTCAGTCTAGACACTTTTCTTGCGCCAAGGGTGCAAACAGGGCCACCCCTACTCAGAACCGCGCGGTACCTTCCCCTGGAACCTGCTGGCTCCTGGGAGTTGTTCTTTTGGTGCCTGACAAGTCACCGTTCCGCCTCTTCTACGGTGGACTGACTGTTAGAAGGCACAAGCCAGAGACCTTGGCCCCGTGTGTTAAAGCAAATCCGTTCCTAAAAGTTGCTAAGATCTCAACTTTTAAAAAACCTCAGAGAACACACAAATGCCACCAGCTTTTTTTTTTTTAAAGCGTAACTAAGTTTCTTTTGCACTTGTTTGATTCTGTGCGTTTTAATAGTTTTTGAGTTTCTTATTTCAAACTTTCTGTCTTCACTCTGAAGGATCTATAGTCAAATCGCTTGCACATAGCTACAAACACGGACTACAGGTTTGATGGTAACCCTGGTGGCACTTGCTGGCACCTGCACTTGCAGCACTGTCACCCTGTTGACTTTCCATGACTTTGTGACTTTGTACAGCAACAGGTAAGTCTAGTAAAAGAACCTGGAAACAAAACCAAACGTAATCTGTATGTACTGATAGGACTATTGCTGGAAACGGTGCATTACCTCCTCATCACTCATCGCAAGGGAATGATTGCGAGTTGGCGCCGATGCACCAGAAAATAAACCTCTTGCTTTTGCATCGGAAAAAAAAAAAAAAAGACTATAAAAAAAATAATCCTTAATGTTTGCCATACTCTTACCTAAAACTGAATTTGTATTATCAATAAAATGTTTCACATAGTTGAAAGTTGAGGCATGGGGTGGGGCACCAGGAAAATTGTTCAGGCCTCAGGACAGACAGTTAACTAGTGTATGGTACTGAACATAGCCCTGATTTCCACCCTCTAAATGCCAACAATTGTAGCCCAAATTTTTGACAAAAATAAAACTCTACACACACGTATTTCCAAACCAATTCACACTATTCTTCATCTCTCCTCCCTCTCCAGCCTCTTTAAGAAGCCCTGGTTCCTGTGAAGGAGTCAAGGGCAGTCAGCTCGCAGGATGTTTGGAGGCCCGGAGCTGGAGAACGGAGTTAATAGCCGTGTCCTGAGTAGTCCCCACACCTAGGTGTCATTTATTGCCCCACTGAGGTCCCTCCTTTCCATCACTGAGAGTTGGGGTTCTGACTTGCCCATCAGACGTCAAGGCTGAGAATGTACTCCATTGCCGTTCCCTTTTTCATTTTATAATACTTTATTTACTTATTATGTGTACATGTGTGCATGTGTGCCATGAGGCACGTGTGGAAGTTAGAGGTCAACTTCCCAAAGTCGATTCTGTCCTCCAACAGATGGGTCCCAGGTCACCATGCTTAGAACCAGGCAAACATCTTTACCTGCTGGCCCATCTCACCAGCCTAGTTATTTTTTCATCAGATGGCTATTCTCCATCTTGTCTACTGAGTGTCATGTAAGCCCTGTAGCTGCTGCTGTCAGCACCTAGACTTGATACCCATTCATAGGAGGCTTCCAGAGTAGTGAGTGTGCAGACAGGGAGATGAGAAACTAAGAGAAATATTAAAGGGTGGCAAGAGGGCATGGTGGGAGAGAGGGGATGGTGGGGGAGGGGCATGGGGGGAGGGGGAATGATGGGGAGGGGCATAATGGGGGATGGAGCAGGGTGGGGGAGGGGTGTGGTGGGGGAAGGGGAATGATGGGGGAGAGGGCATCATGGGGGAGGGGATATGGTGAGGGGGACGTGGTGGTGAGGAACAAATCCCTATCCAAGAAGATCTGGGCATAAGGAAATATAGATGGCGGGAAGCCATGCAAACCCATGCTAGGAAGGGCACTAGCAGGAATGAGCAGCAATAGAGAGCGGAAAGGAAAAAGGAAGACTGTCAAAAGCGAAGACGATAGGGTAGGGCAAGGCAGAGGGGGGTAGGGCAAGGCAGAGGGATTCTACAGGTATGCAGCTTTAAACGCACCTGCTTGAAGCCCATTAAACAAGCCCCACCCTCATCCCTGAAGCAGACACTTCCTTGGGTGAATGTGTAGCTAGACAAGTGGCTTATTCTGCCCCAGTAAACCTTCCTACCTGTGATAGCCACTCATCCAAAGAGACACTAGTCCTCACTAGCCACTATGAGACTCATTGGGAAGTTGGGGGGTGGGAATTTCTGGAGCAAGCAGCACACACTGTCCCTCTGACAGAACAACAGGAAGCCTCCTAACCAGAAGGGAAGTGAGCAGAAATACAGAGAATATAGTATCTTTCCATATGGGGCCTTTAAAAGGCAGTTCCAACCTCTCCCAGATTGCTGCTTTCCTCACAGCCAAACTGATTGTAAAATAACCAAAATTGTATCAAGCTACAGCGCAGTTAGAGTTTCTTCAGAAGATCAAGTTATTTTCTAGTCAGAAAGCACCAATGTATACACAGGTGCCTCAGATACGAAGTTTCTTATTCCAGTCAGCATTGGTTGCAAGCAAGAAGCCAGATATGGACACCTTAACTTAGGGAGATTGATCGAAGGCTTTCATCAAATGCTGGAGGCCAGGGACACGAACCTGACTTAGGAGAGTTCTAAGGAGTCAAAGACCCCAAATATCTTCGGTTTGCTGGTATTATTTTTTCTTCTCCTTAAAAAAATAAAATTTATTTTCTTTTTGAGATTTTCATATGTTAGTGTCATATTTACATCATTTCTATGCTATCTTCTCCTCACTTCAACCCCCTGAATATCTCCCTCAAATTCATGACTTCTTCATATATATATATATATATGTGTGTGTGTGTGTGTGTGTGTGTGTGTGTGTGTGTGTGTGTGTGTGTGTGTATCCAACTGAGTCCACTTAGTGTTGCTCATATGTATATGCATTTAGAGCTGACCTCTTGGGATTACAGGGGGGCTCATCCCGGGAGAAGACTGATTTTCCCCTCTCTCAGCAGCCATTCTTCATCTAAGTTAGATCTATGAGGTTTCCTCCATCCACATTGGGATGTCAACTGATGTTGTCATTGTGTATGTCTTGTTTAGGTAACCAACCGTATTGTTGAAATTTCATGGGTGCAATTCCTGTCATATATGAAAGACACTATCTCACAGCCAACATCCTGGCCCTCTGACTCACAGTCTTTCCACCCCCTCTTCCATGATGTGTCCTGAGCCTTAGGTGGCTCCTGTGATGGTCTCCACCTGCTGCAAAAGGAAGTTTCTTTGGTGAGAGGTGAGAGCTACACGTATCTGTGAATATAAAGGTAAGTATTTAGAATTGAGTTGGGAAATTTACTCTTCCAGAAAAGTGTTAGTAATAGGTTTTCCTCTAGGGTTCATGACCTCATCAGCCATTGATAGTTGGTTAGGATTACAGGACAAATAATGTATTCCATCCTATTAAGTGATCCTTAAGTCTGACTAGACAACAGTTGGTTCCCCAAGATATAACTGCCACTATTGCATCTTTGGGTAATCTTACCATGTTGATCATTACCAGAAGCAGACTGGCCACTCCCTGGATACTCCCAACACCACCATAAATGATTGACTGCCACAAATATAAAAGAAGCAAGAATTCAAGTCTTTAGAGAAAGTGTTCACTTGCCTGACTATACATGCATCATAGCATCATAGCTGCCAGGATAGGAAGAGAAAATGTTTTGTCCCACTGCCAGGACAGAAAGAGAGAATGCTTGGTCCCACTGGCAGACAGGAAGAGGGCATGCTTGGTTCCACTCCCAGGTCAGGAAAAGGGCATATTTGATCCCACTGCCAGAGTAGGAAGAGAGCATGCTTAGTTTCACTTCCAGGTCATGCGAAAAGCGTGCTTAGTCCCACTGCCAGAACAGAAAGAGAGTATGCTTGTTCCTGCTGCTCACACCAGTACTACTGTGATGGGTATTCTGTCTCAAATGTGGAAGGGATTGTATACTAAACAATGAGGGTAGAGAACAATGCCTCTCATAGGTCTTATAAATACAAGGTCTTTGTCCACACATAATTTACCATCTGTCTAAGCCCTTCATCCACAATGGTTTTTGCTGGGTACCCACATTTTAGAATGATGCGGAGCAGGGGTGTGGCCCAGGCACATCACCTTTCTCAAGGAGAATGTACTAATTAGCCTCAGTCAACTGCATCAGCAGATAGATTGTTTCTAAAGTTCCTGTCTCATATGATCCTTGTAAAATGTAACGAGTTAATATTTAAAACTGACTGGCGCTGTACCTGGCATAGAAAAAGTATTCAGTTGATGATTACTGCTTGGTTTTTATAGTTCCTGTGTTATGTTATTACTGTGATTTGAATGTTTGTCCCCTCCAAAGCTCATGTTGGAATTTTATTGCCATTGTAACAGAATTAAGAGATGAGACCCTTGAGGTGATTGTGTTAAGAGGTGGGGCTGAGAGCATTATATAACACTAAGTTCTAGACACTAAGAGTAAAAGCATGTGTTGGGTGCACAAGCCTGGCCTCCTGAGTCCATCAGCAAGACTGAAATGATTCACCACATACAAGGGGTCCACAATAAGGTCACGAGGTTTCTCACTAGAAATTAAAGATCATAATGCAGTTAGCCAATATATTCAAAGTATGCACCAAGAATCCTACGTCCATCAAAACTGCCATTCAAAGGTGATAGAGATAGGTTGTCCCTGGCCTACTTAGTCTACAGTGTCTGATCCAATATCTAGATACTGAAGACGCCTATAATACTGTTATTTCTGTGGCTCTTTCCTGAGCGACTCTTCCATTTCAGCCCCAAGTACCTTTATAACTCAAGTAATTAGAAAAAGAATAACAAGATAACCCCTGAATTACCAGAAGTAGAAAAAGAACAAAAAGAAAAAAGAAAGAAAAAAGAAAACAAAAGTAAACATAATCTAAAAGGAATACAGAAAAATAATAAAATAAAAGATAGTGAAATTGACAAATCTTTCTCTAGGTATAAGAGAACACAATGATGCACACCTGTGAAACTGAGGCAGGACACCTGTGATTCAAGTTCCTTGGGAAACTGAGGCAGAATTGAAAGTTTGAGGCTAGTTTGAGCAATATAGTGGCTTCCCCATCTCATAAGAAGATATAGAGAAAGAACACTGAAATTATTACAATAAAAAATATAAATGTGAGTCCAAAATAGAGGCATAGGTGCTTATGAGGTCCCATTCTTAGGTGAGGAGCTATTGGCATTCTTTGGCTGCTGGAAGTCAATTTTCTTCAGGGATGTGGCTTCGGATGTGTTGCTTGTGTTCCATGCCCCACACCCATGTGCATGTGGGTATCACTAATTGTAAAAGAAGAGGAGGAGAAAGAGGAGGAGGAGGAAGAAGAGGATATGAAAGTGAAAGAGAGGAATGGGGAAGTCTGGGAAAGGTGAGGTGGTGTAGATTGTATATAATTATACACTATATACACATATGAAATTGTTGATGAATAAAAATTTAAGACTTGTAAAAGTGTATATATATATATATATATATATATATATATATATATATATATATATATGTGTGTGTGTGTGTGTGTGTGTGTGTGTGGATTATTGTAGTTTGACTGTGAGATATTTCCCGTAGGTTCATATATTAACACTTGGTCTCCAGATGGTGGCACTGTTTCAGAAGATCATCAAACCTTCTGCTCACTCTTGGCTTCTTGTTTGCAGTTGCAAGGTGACCAGCAGCTCACATCTGTCACCTGCCATGCTTGCCCTGTTGTGACAGATGTGTCTCCTAGAACAGAACACTAGGACAAAATAAACCCTGCATTAAGTTGTTTCTTGCCAGATATTTTGAGACAGCAATGAGAAAGCTAATATAGAGAGACATAACTACCAACTCTACAGAAATACAAACGATTGTAAGAATGAATAATTATAAAGTAATAAATTTGATAATCTACATGAAATGGACAAGTTCCAAAGGTCACAAAACTCACCAAGACTAAATCATGAGAGCATAGATCATCCAAATAGGCTAATAACAAGTAATGAGGCTGAATCAGTAATATATATATATATATATATATATATATATATATATATATATATATATATATATATATATTCATATATATTCAAAGAAAGTCCCTGGACTTGAAACCTTCCCAGATTAATCAAACATTTGAAGAACTAACTCCAAGTTTTCTCAAACGTTTCCAAAAACCAAATAGGAAGGACTAACTTCTTAACTCATTCTAAAGATATAAGAAAAAAATTATACTGTTTATAATTGACACAAAAATTCTCAACAAAATACTAGCAAACTAAACACAACAGCATAGTCAATATGATTATACACCATGACTATTAAGTAAGGTTTATTCTTGAAATGCAAGGAGGAGTTCATTTACAAAAACTGATCAATGTAATATACAATGTTAACAAATGAAGAGGGGAAACACATATAACACCAGCAATTGCAGAAAAGCTGAAGCTTAATGCATATTTTCCAAGTAAAAGCAGATTACTGAGAATGTAACCTGTCAAGCCACATGGGGCCTCCACTTGACTAATGCACTGGGGCTGCCATTTTGAAATTCTTAATAATATTTGAATCAGAGGTCTTGCTCTGGTTCTGCCTCATCTGCTACAAACACTGTAGCTAACACTGTTCTCAGGGCTTAACATGCTTCAGCATCCCTACTGAGCTCAGGAGCCAGTAACCACACCTCAACACAAATGCTGTAAAGGGTCTCAGAGCAAAGACACTAGGCTATGTGGTTAGGTAAGCTCCCTTTTGTTGAAGGTCTATAAGGTTCTCATGACCACTATATTACACCTTTTGGGCCACAGGGACAGAGAATAATAACACCTCCAAAACTCTTGTAGCCTACTCTTTCCTGGAATGCCACTCAAAAAGGAAGCTGAATTGGTCCTAGGGCCATAATGAACACTCAACTTCTCCTCTATCTACTTTGCTTTCAAAAATCAGCATAGCAGGTAATGGTGACCTTGTCCAGTGTTATAACCCAAACCATCATTCTGGGTAGGTCTCCAGCACCTGCCATGGGTCCTTCAGAATGACAATAAAAGAGTCACTGGAAGTGGTAGTGATGGTAAAGCCAATCCACGTCACAACACCTGGGTTCCAGACCTTTGTATCCTTCCTTCTGGAGACCCATCACCAAAGTAATAAGTACAGTGTGTCCTGAAAAATGGCACTATCCTTTCAGATCTCCTCAGAGCTAGTGTTTCAACTGTGACTGTGCACATTGGCTCCAGTTACCTCTGGAAGGTGGTGTAAGTTGTGACAACTAGGAATTCCCATGATCCACACCTCCTTCACTTGAAGTTGATGCCCTAATTTGCCGATCTGCTACATGGAGTTTTGCAGCATTCCCTAAGCTAATGAATAAAAGTGCCATATAACGCTCTCTGGGAAGAAAAAAAGACAATGTTTATTTGCCTTTTACTTTACAGTTATATTAACTCTTTCACATTTCCATTACATTAGAGAAATCAGAACCTCTTAGAAATCCAAAGATGCCAGTTCTTCCCACCAAGACAACACAAGGTTGACGGAACAGGATGGGCCCGAGGAAGCTTGTGCTGGAGGCCTTGAGAAGGCCTTAAGAAGGTGGAAAATGAATCCTATGAAGGGGCTAGAAGAGGATGTCTTCGTGTTACAATTACAAGGGTGGAGTTCTGGTATGTCCTCCGCTACCCCAAACTGATGTATCCTCTAATCTTGTCACAAAGAAGGAAGTCCTTTCCCAGAGCCTGCCTTACATTCTAGAGGCCATACTTTCTAGCTCTATGATGTTCTTCTGCCTTTGTTCTGAGTAAAGCAGAAAGCTACCAGCTTTGGGTGGCATTCGAATGAGACAGAGTGTTGCAGCAGGTGGGAGCCACAGCACAGCCAGCCCTGCCAGCAGACAGCCTGGTGATAGAAGAGCCAATAATGGTCATAGGTGCAATGTGACCACTGGACAGATCTGCAGGCCACATGGGCCCATTGAAAGCTGAACTCTGTCCAGCATTCCCTTTGTTTGTTTGGTTTCCATGCGTTCCACTCAAATAGGGAGTCAAAGACTTCTTTAGAGCTATCAGCATCAATGCTAGCTCAGATTCTTTGTCCAATAGTTCTGAAAATGCCTAGTTATTCCCTTTTTCCGGTACAGTAATAGCAAAGCCAATGGCACAGGTCCCTTTGATGAAGGTCTGGAAAGTCATCGTGGGTCTACTGCTCATGTGGCAGTGAACTTCTTTCAGCCACCTCTTCAGTCAGTAGGCTCCAGATGTGAAAGCTGAATCATTTGAAAGTTGAGCAAAATCTCATGACTTCTGGCTGATGTGGCTTTTCTCACATTATCTTTCATTACCATGTGTCTCTCTCTCAGATATCAATATATAGATATAGATAGATCAAGGATCATCAACTGATAGCCCATGAGCCAAAGCTTGCCTACCACCCATTTTTATGAGCAAATTCATATTAAAACATAGCTACACCCACTTAATATAGTCTGTGTTTATTTTTGTGCTACAATAGCTGATTTTAGCAGCTATACTGGGGGCCTATAACCCCACAAAGCCTAAAGTATTTGCAACTAACCCCTGACCTAATAATGTGATAACTCTTATTGTTGATGATGAATGTTGGTGACTGTTTCTTTTTCCCCCTGATTCAAAGTAGACACTACACTTCACTGACCATCTTCCTGGCCCTCAGCAAATAAATACTGCTGACTGCCCATCTCCTGCCCATGGATGGTCACAAACTCCAGTTCTGCAACCAGCCACTGTCTACAGACCTCCTTGATGCTGTGGGACCCCTCCTAATCAGCTCAATTCAGTGGCTTGGTGAGTGGTAGTCTGTGTGCCAAGGATATACCTTCTGCCAAATCTTATGGCCACAAAAAATAAAGCGTTAGGCGAAAAAAGCATCGATATGTAACCCCCAACACCTCCTCTTAATTATCTTCCAATCACTTTCCCCACCCCTTACGATAGAGAAATAAACACCCTCAAATCCTCCCTCAGGGAGGTGGGTTTGAGACTTGCTCTCCCAGCTCCACATGTGGTCACCTGATATTATTTCTCTTTCGCAGAACTGGTTGTTTCAGATGACACGCATACCACACAGTGGGCAAAATGGGTCAGGCTGTCACATTATGATATCGAAAGAAGACTCCAGAACCAATCTTGCCCGCGCTTGTCTGGTTGTTGCATGTCTACAGGGGGTGTTGTCCAGGGTTAAAGCAGCCTTGCTGCCGAGCTCTCTGCCGAAGAGAAGCTCACAGCCTCTCCACTCTTGTTCTTCCTTAGTGCCAGACTGAATCTATAAAATTAGCAGATGGAATTCATATTCATGTATTTCATCACCTTGCACATATTTCAAGAAATTTAAAGGAAAACTGGAGGTTGATTTTTGTCCCTGCCCCTAAGTCTCCCACTTAAGAAAATTGTGCTGTGGTGCAGTAGTTTTGGGCTTTTCCCAGAATCAGCTCCTAGTCCCACTACTCCCACATGTGTGCTTCAACTTTCTCACCCTGCTTCCATTTCTACACCTTCGTGTTGCTGTTGGAAGGTAATGCGTGTCAAGCAACTCTGGCATGGGGCAAATCGTCAGAATGGCTAGAAGTAGATCTAAGAAATCTAGATCTGCCCAGAGATTCGAAAAAGAAATAAGATAAAGGCAGAATAGCACCATACAAATAATGAAGATTGCAGGACTGAATCTAGATCCTGGTCACTGGTGTATTTTTCTATGAATTCCTGAATATGAGAATATAGAGATACACAGTCCCCTGGGTAGCCCCTTTATTATTAAACAGTACAAGTACAGTTCTTTGAAAACTGTACCATGCTTGTCTTAGTTAGGACTTTACTGCTGTGGACACCATGACCAAGGCAACTCTTATAAGAACAACATTTAATTGGGGCTGGCTTACAGGTTCAGAGATTCAGTCCATTATTGTCAAGGTGGGATGGCAGCATCCAGGCAGGCATGGCGCAGGAGGAGCTAGGAGTTCCACATCTTCATCTGAAGGCTGCTAGCAGAACACTGACTTCCAGGCATCTAGGATGAGGGTCTTAAGCCCACGCCCACAGTGACACACAACAGGGCCATACCTCCTAATAGTGCCACTCCCTGGGTCAAGCATATACAAACCATCACATTCCACTCCTTGGCCCCCTTAGGCTTGTTCAAACACATGAGTCTATGGGGCCATACCTAGCCATAGCATAATAAAAAATACATTTAGTCCAACTTCTAAAGTCCCCATAGTCTATAGCAGTCTCCACAATGTTAAAAGGCCAAAGTTCAAAGTCTCTTCTGAGATCTATCCATTCACTTAACTGCAATCCCCAAAGCAAGACAGGAAACCAGCTGGGCAAACTCCAAACTCTGCATCTCCATGTCTGATGTCAAAGTGGCCTTCAGGTCTCCAGCTCCTTTTTCATCTTTGTTGACTGCAACAAACTTCTTTCTGCTGGGCTGGTTCCACTCCCTTTTAGCAGCTTTCCTCAGTAGATGGCCCAAGGTTCTGGCATCTCAAACATCTTGGGGTTCCCAAGGCAACTTCAATGTTACAGCTTCTTGTTTCAGTGTCTGGGATCCACACACGATCTTATGGGCTCCTCCAAAGGTCTTGCATCACTTCTCCAGCTCTGCCCTCTGTAGCACTGTAAACTCAGGTTAATCCACTCTACTGCAACTGCTGTTCTTGGTGATCATCCCATGGTACTGGCATCTCCAATACATTCTTCCATTGAGGAACATCTGGGTTGTTTCCAGCTTCTGGATATTACAAATATGGCTACTATGAACATAGTGGAGCACGTGTCCTTGTTATATGTCGGAGCACCTTTTGGGTATATGCACAGGAGTGGTATAGTTGGGTCTTCAGGTAGAACTATCTCCAGTTTTTTGAAGAACTGCCAGATTGACTTCCAGAGTGGCTGTACCAGCTCTCAGTCCCACCAGCAATGGAAGACTTCTCCTCTTTCTCTACCACCAGCAGATCCTCACCAGCATCTGCTGTTACCTGAGTTTTTGATCTTAGCCATTCTGACTGATGTGAGGTGGAATCTCAGGGCTGTTTTGATTTGCATTTCCCTAATGACTAAGGATATTGAACATTTCTTTAGGTGCTGCTCAGCCATTCAAGACTTCTTAGTTAAGAATTCTTTGTTTAGCTCTGTACCCTATTTTTTAATTGGGTTATTTGGTTTTCCGAAATCTAACTTCTTGAGTTCTTTGTATATTTTGGATATTAGCCTTCTATTGGATGTATTGTTTTGTCCTATTGACAGTGTTCTTTGCCTTGCAGAAGCTTCTCAGTTTCTTGAGGCCCCATTTGTCAGTTATTGATCTTAGAACCTGAGCCACGGGTATTCTGTTCAGGAAATTTTCCTCTGTGCCAGTGTGTTTGAGGCTCTTTCCCACTTTCTCTTCAGCATATATGGTTCTATGTGGAGGCCCTTGATCCACTTGGACTTGAGATTTGTACAAGTAGATAAAAATGGATCAATTTGCATTCTTCTACAATAGAATGCTACTCGGCTATTAAAAACAACAACTTCACAAATTTTGCAGGCAAATGGATGGAACTAGAAAATATCCTGAATGCGGCAACCCAGATCCAAAACGACATACATGGTATGTACTCACTGATAAGTGGATATTAGCCCAAACTCTTACACTATCCATGATACAACTCACAGACCATATGAAGCTCAACAAGATGGAAGGCCAAAATGTGGACGCTTCAGTCCCACTTAGAAAGGGGAACAAAATAATCATGGGAGGCAGAGGAAGGGAGGGACCTGGGTGGGAGAGGGGAGCAAAACAGATAAAAGGGAGGCAGAATCAGGTGTGGGATGAGTCAGGAGAGAAGTTTAGAGGGCCAGGAGAATGAATAGAAATACATAGCAGTGGAGTGGGGGGAGGATGGGGGTGGGGAACCACTAGAAAGTCCCAGATGCCAGGGATGTGAAAGGCTCTCAGGACCCAATGGGGATGACATTAGTTGAAATACCCAACAGTGGGGAGATAGAACCTGAAGGGACCACCTTTAGTAGATAGACATGGCCCCCCCCAGTGGAGGAATGGGGCCACCCACCCATCTGAAAATCTTTAACCCAAAATTGTTAAAAATACAGAACAAAAAATGGAGCAGAGACTGAAAGAAAGGCCATCCAGAAACTGCCCCACCTCGGAATCCATCCTGTCTGCAGACACCAAATCCTGACACTATTGCTGATGCCAAGAAGTGCTTGCAGATAGGAGCCCGGTATATCTGTCCTCTGAGAGGCTCTGCCAGTACCTGACTAAGACAGATACAGATACTAACAGCTAACCATTGGCCTGATCCTGGGGACCTCTATGGAAGAGTTAGGGGAAGGACTGAAGGAACTGAAGGGGATTGCAACCCCCTAAGAAGAACAACAATATCAACTAATATCAACCCCACAGAGCTCCCAGGGACTAAACCACCAACCGAAGAGTACACATGGATGGGTCCACGACTCCAGCTACATATGTAGCAGAGGATTGCCTTATCTGACATCAATGGAAGGGGAGGCACTTGGTCCTATGGAGGCTTGTTGCCCCATCGAAGGAGGATGCTAGAGAGATAAAGCAGGAATGGGTGGGTAGGTGGATGAGCACCCTCTTAGAGGCAAAGGGGAATGGGAATGATTGGGGGCTTGCAGAGGGAAGACCAGGAAGGAGGACAACATTTGAAATGTAAATAAAATAATAAAAAAATAGTTTTCAAAAGGGCTTAGCCAAATGTCATCAAAGCAAGTGAAGCAGTACAGAATCTGTTCTAGGGGCACAGAGAAATGCAAAGTACCACAAGATGGCAGCATTGCTCCATGTATGGTCTATTCAGTTGTTTTAAAAAAAAAAAGTTTCACCCGAGCTTAGTATCTAATTGCCCACATCATCTTCAAGTTAACTTTTTAGAGATCTGAGAAGCCTTCCATTGGTGAAAAGATATAAATCTAAACAGTACATATGACATCTATTTTTTTCACTTTCTGATTCATTTGTTGTCTTTGAGTTTATTTGATCCCCAAGACCACGGAACCTAGTATTATAGTTGGCTTAATTATGTGTGTAATTAGGCATAGAAAACAGTAGCTTCAGTTATCCAAGGATTAGAAGCCTCCTAGCTATCTCCTAGTTTGAAGAATTATATTGTAATACTCTTTGCTTTATATGTATGTAATCCATTTTTTATTATAGACACGGATGGATAGACAGACAGGCAGGCAGGCAGACTGACGTTAGGGTCAATTATATATACTCAAATATACACCAAAAGCCAACTGTGATGGTGAGTTTTATGTGGTAGACTGGTTAGGTTGTGGTACCCAGATAGTTGATCAAATGCTAGTCTAGATTGTGCTCTGAGGATGTTTTTTAATGAGACTAAAATTCATAAGTACACTTTTAAAGATATATTAACTATTACAAGAGTAGGCCTGTAGATATTCCCATGGGAACACATTATAATAGAGACTCATCAATCATGCTCCTGGCTTGCTGGTCTGGAATACAAAGGCCCCAGTATGGTCGTCCTTGGTTCCTCATCTCTTTCCAGAGTTGAAGGTCTTCATAGATCTGTTCGTCCATAGCACTGGCTAGAACCTAGATGCTCTTTCCAGTCTTTACTCTCTTCTGTTATTAGAGACCCAGTCTGAGGGACTAGAGGTGTAGTTTAGTGGTGAATTTGGCTATCATGTATGAAGCCATGGGCTCGTTCTTCAGCGCGCGTGCGTGCTCACCCACACGCGAACATGCGCGCGCGCGCGCGCACGCATACACACACGTCCATTTGTGACCCACTGGCATGGATTCCACCTTGCCACTCAGGGAGTTCCCCTCCATTTTGGGAAGGTCTGTGTTTGCTTTCCTTAGTGCAGGAGCCCATCTTTGCCATGCCCCCTGGGTGGCAGGAATAATATAGCAATTTTCTGCTGCCTGCCCGCATCAGTGTTGGTGCTGAATACACGTAAAATATATCAAAGAGTTTCAGCAATCACAAGAAACTTCCCAGCCCTGTTCAGATGTCACCCAGTGGATTACATCAATAGCAGAGCATACCATTCACAGGAAGCAGATCACCCTCCAGAATGCAGGGTGAGGTGAAGGGCTTATCCAACTGAGGGTCTTCTTCTCTTGAGGGAGGTCCTGAAGAAAAGGGACTCCTGCACATCTTTGAACTTGGACTCTCAGCAGCTATCAAATACCAACGGCTCTTCAGCTAGTGGTGATATTAGCATACTGCCTTCTGCCCTCTGTGCAGAGATTTTTATTTTTCTGGCTGGAGAATGTGCAAGTCTCATGCATGCTGTCATGACCGCTGTGAGTACAGCTGCCTTATTGTGCTGGAAAACACTCTTTCTTTGATGCTATTAACCACCTCCAGTGCTTACAACCCTTTTGACCTTTCTTCCACGAAGATTCCAGAGCACTGTGGGAAAGGATGTGATATAGGTGCCCCCATTGGTGCCTAAGCATGCCACAGTCTCTTGTTCTCTGCACATTGACTTTTTTGGGCAGAGGGGCATCTATGTGTTAATTGCCATCTACCGCAAGAAGCTCCTCTGATGAAGGCTGAGAGATGTTCTCATCCATGTAAATGATTAGGAATCATTTCAAAACTATGTTGATTTAGCAGGAAAATACTTTCAGGTTCTCCCCTGGGGCCTATGACCTACCTGTCTATTCGCAAGCATCTTTAACAATGCTAGATATTGGTTACATCTCATGAAGGGGGTCTTAGATCCAGTCACAAAGTGGTTGTTATTTCTATAACATTCATGCTACTATGACACCAATGGGCAGATTCGATCAGGCTAATCACCACTGAGGCTTGCAGGTTTCACAGCAGAGTGAAACTGAGGAAGAATTTTCTCCTCCAGCACCCTGCATAGCATCAGTCAAAATTATTGATGGCAGCCAGAAGGGGATTAAGGGTCCTGGTGAGTACTAGCATGATTTCTCCATGTTCTTTGTGTTTCTCAAGTGTGTGATGTCTTTCCAGTAATGTCTTACCATGACGTTTTGGAAGAATATTGACTGTAATGCTTGGGGTGGGGCCACATAGGCCACATTGGCCAACAACTCAAAAAGCAGTGGTGGATACCTTATCTTCTTAAGCTGTGGGTTATGAACGTGTATGAAGCCATATAACTAAATGTAGGGACCATGAAACAGTTGGCAACAATAAAACATTTTTAATGTACAATAATCAAAAATTAATTTAAAATCTAGCAGGTAAAAAATCCAAGGTGTTTCTGACAGAGTTTACCAACACTCTGATACTTCATAGCAGACTTGGTTCTGAACACCCAACAAGTACTTTGTGCTACACAAGCTGTCATAGTTCAGAAATAATGCTGCCTGAGATACTTTGGCTAAGATTCAAGATTGCTATATGTCGTGAGCTGCAGAACTTTTACTGTGCATGCTAAAGCTTTTCCTACAGAAACATAATAGCTCAATTATTGAAAATGACGGCTTGTAATATCTCCCTACCAACTTTCTTCAGTACATACCAAATTAGTGTGTCGTTGGGTTGTTGCATTAGAATGTTGCTGTTTTTTTAAACTGCTGTTTGGTGACATGAAGTTTTTTTTTTAATTGAATGAATTTTGACTTGGGATTATGAATGATGCCCTTCCAATAATTTCTATCATGCTCCTAAATACACTATTACTACTTTATACTATGAATTTATGAAGTGGTGTCCTCAGAACTGACCATTATAAAACCAAAATTACCAACTCTGAAAAACACTGAAGATGCTTTAAGACTTCATCCTGCAGCACTAAGTATTCAATGGAACTGAGTCTCTGTGTAAAATAAGCACATCCATCTCATCAGAATGGCTAAGATCAAAACCTCAGGTGACAGCAGATGCTGGTGAGGATGTGGAGCAAGGGGACCACTCCTCCATTGCTGGTGGGAGTGCAATCTTGTACAACCATTCTGGAAATCAATCTGGCAGTTTCCCAGAAAATTGGGAATAGTTCTACAAAGAATGGATAAAGAAAATATGGTCCATTTACACAATGGAATACTACTCAGCTATTAAAAACAAGAACATCATGAAATTTTCAGGCAAATGAATAGAACTAGAAAATATCATCCTGAGTGAGATAACACAGACCTAAAAAAGAACATGCATGGTATGTACTCACTTCTAAGTGGATATGAGCCATAAAGTACAGGATAGCCATGCTACTACGATCCACAGACCCAAAGAAGCTAAATAACAAGGAGGGTCCAAGGAGAATGGTAGAATCTCACTCCAAAGGGGAAATAGTCATCAGAGGTGAAGGGAGGGAGGAGACTGGGTCGGGGAGGGGTTGGGGAGAGGAATGTGGTAGAGATGGATGTGGGGAGAGCTGGGGAGAGAGGAAAGAATGAATGGAAATGGGGGGGGGGCTGTTTCTAAGACACATCAGCGGCCTGAAATGGGGAAGGCTCCAGGGAGTCTATGAGGATGACTCTAGCTGAGACTCCTAGCAGTGGGGGACATGCAGCCTGAAGTGGCCACCTCCTGTAGCCAGGCAAGACTCCCAACCCACACACAAAACTTTTGACCCAAAATCTGTCCTGCCTACAACAACAAGTGCAGGGTCAAAAATGGAACAGAGACGGAGGAAATGGCCAACCAATTATGGCCCTAACTTGAGACCCATCCAATGGGCAAAAAAGGAATCCCTGACACTATTAATGATACTCTGTTATGCTTACAGACAGGAGCCTAGCATAACTGTCCTCTCAGAGGCTCCACCAAGCAGCTAACTGAAACAGATGCAGAGACTTGTAGCCAAACATTAGACGGATCTTGCAGAGTCTTGTGGAAGAGTTGGGGGAAGGATTGAGGAACCTGAAGAGGATAGGGACTCCACAGGAAGACCAACAGAGTCAACTAACCTGGACCCTTGCGGGGCTTCCAGAGACTGAACCACCAACCAAAGACTATAATGATCTGGACCTAGTCCCCAATCCCACACATATTTAACAGACAAGCAGCTTGGTCTTCATTCCAGTCCCCCGACAACAGGAGCGGGGGCTGTCCCTGACTCTTGCCTGCCTGTGGATTCTGTTCCCCTAACTGGGCTGCCTTGTCTGGCCTCAATGGGTGAGGATGTACCTAGTCCTGTAGTGACTTGATGTGCCAAGGTAGGATGGTATGGGGGGGGGGGGTCTCCCTGTTCTCAGCAGAGGAGAGGGGGAGATTGGGAGAGTGGGGGCTATGATCCGGATGTAAAGTGAATAAATAAATAAATGGAAGAAGAAAAAGACGTCGATATCTTGATGAGATGAAGATTGGACTTGCCTCAAGGAACACACCGAGAATCAGCAGGAAGTAGTTTAAAGAGACCTACATCCTGTCTCCCCTCTGACCTTCTTTCTTGCCTCCCTGGTGTTGGAAGGAATAAGGATGGTGGTTGTGGGCCACAGTCACAGATTCCTCTTCTTCAGTTTACAGGAAAGCAACGGTAGAGCAGCCATTTTACCATTTTATCTTTAGAAGAATTTTCATTTCTTTACATATCTATAAGGCACCCTTATTCAGAGGCTATGCCTAGATCTCCCCTCAACCTGACTCCCTGTTCACACTCTAGCTGTCCCCACAGTGCACCCATCCCCACGATTGCCATTCCTTTGCCTCCTTCGTATGGAGTTTCCATCTTGCCTGCTAGATGGAATCTGGCCACACACTTGCAGGCAGAGCAAGAGTAAACTACCCACCCATCTGCTTGATCTGAGTACAGAAGACACAGGAACTCTCTTCATCCAAAGGAAAATGAAGAACCTAAACAACTTGTAAAATATGATGTTTGGAGGCTCAATTTTAAAAATCATGGTTTTGGAATAAAGTATGTATACCATGGTGAAATATATGATGTGTATTAAGTATATAATGAATTTGATGAGATCTATAGAGCCAACACTGACAGATATACACACAGAGTTCTCAGAGAAAGTTCCAAGTTCTGCCTTCTCCAAAGACAATCCATCACCCTTGAATGCAGCCTACAATACTCTACTGCTGCAACTCTCCTATTTAAAGGCAGCATTTACACGGGCAGCAATGGTTTTAAGTACTTCCCACCAAACCACTTAAAGTGATGGATTTTGGGTTTTTGACAGGGTCTCAGGCTGCAGCCCAAGCTAGCCTCAAACTTTCAACTCTCCAGCCATTACCCATAGCTGCTCTCATGCCCAGCTTATAGTTATATTTACTCTCAAAGAAAAGCCAACTTTATGGAGTTGGATACTCCAGCCAGCCTTGGATGGCACTTCCATCACCTGTTTGGATGGGATTTCATGAGTGGACTGGTAATTACTTTAAAAAACAAAACAAAACAAATATTTGTTTTTGTGTGTATGCCCATGTCCTTGAGTACATGTATGTATACCACAGGCATGTAAGAGGCCTCAGACCTCAGAAGAGGTGTCAGATCCTCAGGAACTGGAGTTATAGGTGATTGTGAGCTACCTGATGAGGGTGCTGGGAACCGAACCTAGGTCCTCTGCACGGGCAGTGAAGAGAACTCTCCAGCCCCAGGACTGGCCTTTTTTGACATGAAAAGTAAAGAACATTCAATACATGGAGGATATTAAGAGCAACAAACTAGGAGAGGTAGTAAGACAAATATCTGAAGTAATGTACAGGAAGAGGGGTGCACTCTGCTATGTATAGAATGGTGCCTGATAAACAATACTGGGTGATTCCGACATTTTTTATTAAGTTCATAAAAGTAGTTTTCACTTATAAGATCAAAATCAGACAAAGGTTTTTGGGCATACAATTGGTACTGGTGAACTGAATCCACACCAAAATTCACTGTGGTCACATCTCCATTACATTCGATGTCTACACATTTACATGATATTCATGACAAAGTCAATGCAAAATGAACACCCCATGTGCCAGCACCATACATATCTGATATTTCAAAACCAAAGGCAACTTTTCTTTTGGCCAATTTCTATTTGTTAAAAAACACAGCAAGTGTTTGGTTATTGTGTTTCCATGTTACTGAAATACAGCTAAAATTTTAGGATTTCATCACCTAAGGTGTTTGTGATTGACCTCTGACCTTAAAGTGATGGGTGATGATATATATCTCTTTTTGTAGACTTCTATGTGAGTGAGTGTTTCATCCACATGTGAGTAGGTGCACCATGTATGTGTCTGCTGCTACAGAGGCCAGATGAGGGAACTAGATCCCCTGGAACAGGAGGTACAGATGGTTGTGAGCTGCCATGTGGGAGCTAGGAATAGAACCCTGGTCCTCTGCAAGAGCAGTAAGTGCTCCTAACTGCTGAGCCATCTCTCCAGCCCATCTTTTTGATATATTAAAAAGTCTTTAAAACTTAATACAATTCTCAAAACATATGTGCCACATTGCCATCCATTCATAAACATGATTCATTTTAATACAGGTCAAAGTCTAACCGTTTTAAAACTGATTTCTATCAAAAGCAGTAGTGAATAATTTATTTAAGATTAATTCCACAAATCACTGGGTAGCTTTGAAACTATTCCACTGCTTATGAATGTAAGTCACTGGACAGTCTATACCACCAGTTCCTTCCATCCAAATAATCTGGAGCACTTTGAATCTTCTATGGCCCCACAACAGAACTAGTGGGTAAGAACTGAGGGTGTCTGAATTTTCTTAAGTTCCCAGGTGAAAAGGACATTCTATATGGTGTTGGAAACTAAGTCAGTGGCAACCAGACCCAGAAGTGTCTCATGCTTTAAGGTACACCAGAATCACTGGCAGAAACTTTAAAACAAAGCATAGATTCTCTGTAAGAGACTGAGGAAGTGTCCACAAATGTCCAGGAACAGCACTTGAAACAACCAACACCACTGGTCTAAAGTCAGCATGAAAAGCAACCTCCAGCCTTCGTCAGATACCAGATATTTTATTGTAACAAGTACATTCTGCAATGTAATGCCATTGTCCTGCCAGTCCTAGCAACTTGTGCTCTGGGAGTGACAGCAAGTGACTAAGGGTAACAGCCTTTCAAATAGACTTGTTTGTATTCTTGGACAGAAGTCAAGATCAATGACTGTGGGATCACAATGCATTCACTAAGAAGGAAAGGGCTCCCTCATTTAAGCTGACAAGTTCTTAGCACTGGTCATCTTTAATGATCTCTCTGTCGCCCAGTATGTGATCAGAGGTAGTAATTCCAGCTTACTAAACGTATAACATGGGTTATAAAAGATACATATTCTAATTGGACACCTTTGTAGCTTTGAGCTGCTCACACAGCAGGGGCTAGAAATGAGCTTCCTATTAAACACTAAAATGGGAAAGTATACTGCTGCACTCTTGATTTCCAACTATGAGATTTCATCTTGCCCTACAGAATAAGTTCCTACATATAAGAGGGGAAAAGCTCTAGAAAACAGTAAAGGCATCATGCTCTCTCTTCTGTACACTATTTACATATGATGTGAGAGGCAGAAGATTTTGTTCAACTTAAAAACCAGAGCGAGGCATGGCGGTGCACACCTTTAATCCCAGCACTTGGTAATAAGAGGCAGGTGGATTGTTAAGTTTGAGGCCAGTCTGGTCCCCACAGTGAATACCAGGACAGCCAGGGCTTTATAGAGAGCCTGTCTCTAGAAAAAAAGAGAGAGAGAAAAAAAGCACAAAAACATTGTTACATTATGATGAATTAGCATGCACAAGAGCACGCGCACGCACACACGCACACACACACCCCTTTGAGTATCTGGCAGGTCCACCGTTGCTGCACAGCTTTAGGAATGAATAGAATCCTGCCCTGAACTCAAAATCTACATCAGCAACAACAGTGAAAAACCAAGGAGAGTGGCTGGAAGAGTCTGTCTGGCGCCCACTCCCCCAGCCCAAGCCTAAGGTGCTGGTATTTCCAGTGTGCACACACTTTCTATGTTCTTCATAAAAGCTTGGCAGCTCTCTTTCTGGGAGATTTGTGATCAGACAATTGGTATTTCTCTTTAAACAATAAAAAGCAATTGCCAAAAATCAGTGTGGCTGTGCAGGAAAGGCCTGTCCTCATAAAAGGAGAAACTGAAACTCATTGTGAACTAGTATCCAGACTCTTGTAATAACAAAGTGTTTTCAGTTTACAAATGATTTAAGATCAAAATAATAAATTTTAAAGGTAAGCAAGAGTTGAAAACGTAAGTATCAACATGGCTTCTTGAGTGAAGTCTTGGAGACACAGCAACTCTGGAAAGATTTCAGGATACACCACGGCCTAAGGCACCGCCCATGACTCTCTCTTTGTGTAGAACCCTGGAGATCCAGGAGCATGATGGGACAGAACCTGAGAGCAGGCTCCTCAGGTCCTCTTGGCTGGCTTGGCCGTCAGCTGCTTTTCTCTTTCAAACTCCTTCTCCCGCTGCTGTTCCCTCTCCAGCTCCTCTCTCTGCCTCTTCTGCTGCAGCTTAAGTGCTCTTTTCTGTGGAAGGAGATGGGCGGAGCATTTATGGTAAAACTTAAAAAAATGTTTGACTTGAGGTATTCAATACATATTAATAACTTCCATGTTTAATTTTTAAATTTATTTGGAGTAATTTAAGGTCCCCTTAATTTAAAACAAAACAAACAAACAAACAAACCTTACTCCAAGCTCACATTAAGTGTGAATTGCAAGTTCATATGCGGAGATGAGCCCACTAGCCCTGGGACTGGTGAAGGAGCCAAGGGACTTTATTTTTAAAGGGAAGCAATGCAGCGTGAGTTCCTATCTTACTGTATATAGAAGTATAAAAAGTCAGAATAAAGTCTGACTGAAGAAAAACAAACTTGCAGTTCTAAGAAAGATGGTGGGTTCCCACAAACTTGCAGTTTTAAGAAGGATGGTGGATTCCCACAAACTTGCAGTTTTAAGAAGGATGGGGGTTTCCACTCACTTTCAACTTTGACGTTTTCTCATGAAGCATCAGCATCTCCTTCCTTATGTTCACCAGCTTGGCATGATAGTGCTTGGCTTCTGTGAACTTCAGAGTCAGAACAGACGGAATGAGATGCCAAGAATGTGAATATATCAACACATAAACTATAGTTCATCCTTCTGAGCTGGAAATTTAGAGCCTCAATTATGGCCATATTTTAAATTCTGTGATACAGATTTCATTCAAGTATTAGCAGAAATTTTGAAAACATCTGATTTCAATTCAGTTGACAAAAAATAATTCCGGCACTCAGGAGGCAGAGACAGGTAGAAATGTGTGAGACTAAAGCCGCTTGGTCTGTATATTAAGTTCCAAGCCAGCCAGAGCTACACACACACACACACACACACACACACACACACACACACACGCACGCACACAGAGAGAGAGAGAAAGAGAGAGAGAGAGAGAGAGAAAGAGAGAGAGAGAGAGAAAGAGAGAGAGAGACTGACTCTGTCTCTGTCTTTCAAGAGAGAAAACATGTCTTTTTATTAAATAAACATAAAACAGACATCTATATTAAATAGATTATAAACAATATTTTGCTTCAAAAACATGCCACATAATCTAAAAATTATAAGTCACTACTGCCTTTTTGAGAGAACAAGCCAACACGCACATAGAACAGTGAGTTCTGTCTTCCTGTCAGGGAAACCCAGCCGGTGCCCAGACTCTGAGAGAAGAAACTCAGTCATGTCTTTTGAGGTCAGAATGACAACACAGCCACTAAAGGACACGCATTGCTTTGCCAGAGCACACATTCTGCCTCTCAGCCAGAAACCAAAAGGGAAGTCTCCTGATGGGAGAAGCTGAAGGGTGAAGTAGGCCTAGACAGGTGGGAGAGAGAATGCGAAGGGAACCTTATTCTCAGACAACAGAGAGGAGTGAGAGGCGGGCCTGCAGAGAGTAGCCACCTCTCACAGAGCTGCAAGCCGTCAGTTCACAGACATTCTATGTGTATCTTTCAGGGCCTTCCTGTTCCTATTCCTACATGAGAATTAAAACCACTCTTGGGCAAAGGGAAGAAAGAGGTGAACAACTCAGTTCTGCCCTTCCAGGCTGATGAAACACAATTCTGCTCATTTATTCAATTTTCACTCTCCTACCAAACACCCATCCGATCACAGCGCGAAGTCGGGAAAGGACAAAGGAGTCAGTGTGGCCATGCTCACTCCTCAACAAGGAGTCAGTGAGCAGCTGAGAAGGCTGCAATCTACAGCAGTAAGGAAGACAATCCTAACCCACTTCTGTCCAGTAAGAGGCCTACTTCTGAGGTGTGTAGGAATCCTTGCAAAGTCATGCAGACAGGCAGTTTCTAATGTCCAGGGAGGGAAAGGAGCAACATGGCCTTGCTTATGCTAAGTCTGTTTTCTTAAAGACTTTCTGTTCTTTTATCAGCTTCTAGTGAAATTCAACTTCTAACTAACTACTCATCCTCAGAGTGTTCATCTCATCACAGCACCAGGAATACTGATAATTAAATATTAATTAAGAGACCACATAATTGGCCCTTCAAAAGGGCCTGCACTTTCCTTGGTGACAGAAACGGTGCCTCGAATGTCCCTTACTTTCCTCTTATGTCATCATTTAATGAGACCTTCTCCACAATACAAAAAAACTGAATTTCCTAATACATGTTCAGCATGCGACAGACAGCAACCACGGGAACTCTAATAAAGTCACTGGGATTTGTTAAAACGACAAATTCTACACATAAAAGTTGGAGGATAAGATCATTGAAATGCAGACGTACAAAGCCTTTCTAAATCAGAGCTCAGTAAGTTAGATAAGCAAAATCATACTTACCAAAGCATTGATGTCCAACATGGAGTGGCATTCTTTAAATTTTGAAATCTCTTGTTCCAGTGTATCCAGTAACACAACTTGGTTCTGTCTGAAACAAAAGCACACAGCCAAAGCAAATTTTACATTTTCTCAGTACTGGTTTTCTCAGTACTGGTTCATGCCACAGAATCACATTCATTCTGGCTAAAGGGAAAAGCTGGAAATCCAGCTGGCAATACAGTGCCTCTCCACCTTAGAATCATCTTTTCTAATATCATATTTCAAAGATATATTCTGACAACTAAGTGTATACTTTATTCTTGACACAATTTCAGACTTTAATAACTAAAATAATCAGATTATTGCAGAGTATTTTACTGTTTTAGCAACATTCTGCATTATCACACCAGAAGTTCTTTTGTAGAATTTTGCTCATGAAACTCAATTTTCTATGCATCCCCAAAAGTAAATTAGAAACCAAGAATTTCCTGATTTAGACTTGGAAAAGATGCAGTACTGAGGGACAGTATTTCCTCAGACACCAATGAGCAGCTCAGTAAGAGTCAGCACAGCACTGGGGACCATGTGTGGCCTTTCCCTCACAGCTGTGTGGTCTTAGACACTCACGCTGCTTCTTTTGACCTAAGTGTCACTTATACAGGCAGAAGGTCAGAACAGACAACTTCAAGGGTTTGTTAACCTTTAGATTCAAATCCTATGGAAGGAGAGAAGCTGACTTCCTTCCTGTTCCTCCCCAGAGCAATGTGATCACAGGGTCAAGTGACAGGGAAGGGTCACCTAAATGAACATTTTAAAGGAAAATAGAACATGGTTGGTTGCAAAATAGAGAGCTGCGATGAAAAATGAATTATCAATCACATGTCCACCACCAGGCTTGGGTCTGCAGACCGACAGGCCACTCACGAGTCTGCCCTTCATGTCAGACTAGGGATCACAGAAGCGGAAGTACAGCATGGAGAACCAAAAACCCAGCAACTTGCCAAATACAAGACAGCAAACCCAGGGGTCACAACTAGAAAAGAGAAGTGGGAGTGGGGCTGGGGAGGGGGTAAACGTGAAAACAACAGCTTCAGTATCAATAAAAACTGAAAAGCCACTGGCCAGATCAAACAAGAAAAAAGGGCACAAACTGCAAGAATCATTCATGAGGAGTCTGTCATCACTGCTGATATGATGGTATCATACGGACATAAAACTCCAACCACTCTGAACACTTCAGAGGGAACAGACCAATTCATTCAAACGCACATATGATCCAAACTCATACAAGGACCACTCACTCTCAGAATCTACTACAAAGAAACTAGACTCTCTAGGAGTATTACTTCACTTTTGACGTTTATATTACAGGTTAAAACTCCATGACTCCCATTTACAGAACACAGACATGCTCAATGGTTCAATGTTCCAGAAGACAATACTTTCCTACTCCCTGAGATGACCAGGTGACATCTGACTACACAGAAGGAACTGACCAGCCGCTGGCTTTCTGTTGGCTTACGTCAGTTCCTGGAGCGCTCGCTTGGACCTCTGCAGATCTGGTAAGTAGTGGGACAGCAGGCCTCCCACCAGGTGCTCTACGGCTCTGTCCTCTACAGCAAAGTCCTCTATCAGTCCTTCATCTGGAGATGCATCGCTTAAGCCTGTGCTCAAGAGAAAAACAAAGTTAGGAAGCACTGTGCTGCTGCACGGTAAGAAGATGGGGAAGAGGGAAGAGGCCCACAGGGAGCTAAGAGCCCAGCCCTCTCCTAACTACAGTCACTTCTTTTAAATGTGCACCTTCTAAACTTTCTCTAAAACATGGTAAAAAAGAACACAAAGTGTTCCTGTGATGTTGTGAGCATGTCTTATTTTGAGGCAAGGTTTCCCTGTGTAGCATGCTGGCCTAGAACTCTCAATCCCCCTGCCTCAGCCTCCTGAGCCATGTATCACATCTGGGAAAATATGTATTTTTAAGCTGCAAGTATATAACAAAGTCTAGGTAAATGTACATTAGCTTATTCAAATTTTACATGTTCATATATTTTATTAAATGAGTCAGGCTGAAGGATGAGTTTACAGCTACTGAATTAAGGAATTGTTAATACATTAATGCTTTCAAAAGCATGCATAAATTACATAGACAGAGGCTGGTGAAGCAGCTCAGAGGGTAAACATCCTTGCTATGTAAGCCAGACCTCCTGACAGCCATCCCTGAAACCCACAGGACAGAACAGAGTTCCACAGGAATACAGTGATATGATCTCTTACCCCCCCCCCATACACACACACACACATACACACACACACACACACACACACAAATAAAATAAAAGCTTACAGGGAGGACTGGAGAGATGGCTCAACCATTAAAGGCTGGGCTCATAACCAAACAGAAAAGAAAATAAAAATTGTTAAAGAAATTATATAAACAAAGATGCAATGCCTAAAACCCTGTTTTAAACTCAAAAGAAAGGCTTTTTGTTTAATATATTTATACGTAAAAGAGATTGTTTTGTCATTTATTAATTAAGACACAGCACTTTCTGTGAACCAGGGCCAAAGCTAGGAAAGTCACCTGGGAAATGGGGCCCCAGGACTGGGCCTATTAACACGAGTTCAGTGATGCTGACTCAGTTCAAAGAGGGGAAAACATTCCATACCTTAATCTGCTCCAGGAAATTGTGTGCGTGACTGTGCCATGGCCTAGTCTAGACCTGCTGCCAGGAATGGCACTGCATCCTTTTCCAGGCATTCAAATGTCTAAGGTAAACACCCAGCCATTATTGTTCCCAGAAATAGACACAATAGCTTCAAAGTGGGATCAATGAATGGTTATAGGTTTTTACAATCACTAAGTTTGAATGAGATAAAAGTAAAGTGTTCGCTAAAACTGTACCCAGAAAGCATTCCATAGTTAATGTTAACTTTTGAAACACCTGTTGTCAATTATAGTCTAGTAAGAACCAGGGAACATCAAATTAAAACTGGACTGGAGAGATAGCTCAGTGGTTAGGTACACTGAATGCTCTTACCTCTGTAACAGTTTTAACTTTAACCCTGAGAACACAAACAAATTGGAATTCTCAAAGTTGCAAGACAGAATTCAAATGGGAAAGGGCTAAATAGAAACTGAAACTCTCCACAAGCAAAAATGAAATAGGATGGAGGAAGACTTGGGAACAGCACACTATTATGTGCCCTTGGTTGAGGAACAAAAAGCTTACATTTGGCAAGTAACTCCATTGCTTAAGTTTTGTCTACAGTAACAGTACAACAAACACCAGCTTCAAGTAAACATGGGCAAGATATAATAGTGGAACAGACAGAAATACCCGACTAAGGATATTTCAACTTTAAAGATGTAACAAATTCGCCTACACACACACACACACACACACACACACGCACATTTTAACTCATAGGCCTCCCTTTACCGTTCTAATTATTAGCAATTATTGGATAGGTATCAGTTAATTTCTTATACCTATTTAGTTACTAAGTTCCAGGTACTTCATTGTAGATGACTCTAGAACAGAGGTTTTGACCATGTGGTAGCAACCCCTTCACAGGGCTTGCCTAAGTCCATCAAAAAACAGATATTTACATTATGATCCATACAGTAGCAAAATTACAGTTATGAAGTAGTCACGAAAATATTAAAGGGCCACAGTATTAGACAGTTAAGAAACACAGTTCTAAAAGAAAAAAAGGGGTCCTTACCATCTTCATACAATGAATATGTGCTGAACACCTACTGTGTGTTAATTTCTTAGTCACAACAATAAATAAGGCCAACTCTCCTCCCTGAGTGCACAATACAGAAGAGTATACAAAGCCATTACAAAAACTGTTGTGGAATCTGAGAGTGTGAGATGATTTCTAAAGGAAGGCTGGGTGTTGAAGACACTGAATGCCCACCTCATTCCCCTCACCCCATCTTCTGTTCTCTTTGTTAATCACTGTAAAAAGGTAAACCGTGCGAAAAGGCACAACTTACAGAGCCAACGCCCTTCTCATGACTAACTCCAACAGAGTCACTCTGCAGTTTTCTCACACAAACGTCCAGAAACTGACTTTACCTAGCATGCACATAATCTTTTTATCACACTCTTCTGAAGGTCTTCTATTTGTTTGTCTGTCTGTCTGTTTTCAGACAAGGTCTATCAAAGGCTGGCCTTGCTCCTGCTTCAGCTTCCTAAGTGTTGCCATGTACTACCACACATGGCAAGTTTTCTCTCAAATACATCTTAACTATCTTTCTTCAGCAATGTATATGGATCTACTTCGTTCATCTTAAAAGAACAAAATTCTACAGTGCAGCACCCAATCTCCTTTGGACAGATTACACTGTTTTCAATAAACAATGCTGCTGTGATCTTCCTAGCTAAACTTTGCACATTCCTTTTTCTATGGGTGACATTCTTAGAAACCAGTTGGGACAGAACTGTGTCCATCTTTGACACTGCAAAAATCCTCCTAAAAGACGGCCCCAACTTAGACTGCCACCACCACTTCCACTTGGATACAAATCTGATAGGAACAGAAGGGATGCAACCTTGTTAAGGAAACAGAATGAGAAAAGGAAGGAAGAACAGCAAGGCCAGGCACAGAAAAGCAACAGTGAGCTAATATACACTGTGAGCCAGCCGGTGAGGATCCTTGGGTGCCAATTCTACAGGAAATTCAGTAAGAGGCAAGAAGCCATTTAAGGATTCTAAGGATTCATGACTGTAGCTCGTCTTGGGGCGGTAAAGTTACAATGGACAAACGATGCGAGAATAAGAGACTAGAGGTGGTAGGTTTACAACTGCTGACACCGGGGTGCAAACACAAATGGGAGATGCTAATGCAGTGTGGAGTCCTCTACATGAAACAGGGAACTGAATCCAAGAGTGCAATTTCAGTTTCATGGGAGAGTAAGCTCACACCATTAACAAGATCAGACATCTGAGGCTAGGGATCTAGCTCTGTAGTAGAGCACTTGCTTAGCATGAAAAAAGTCCCGAGTTAAACCTGCAGCTAGCATGTATCTCTATCTCTGCCCTACTCTCTGACACCTGCTTTCATTTAGATGGGTACCACTCGTGGGAGGGAGGGAGGGAGGGAAGGAGGGAGGGAGGGAGGGAGGGAGAGGGAAGAGAGAGGGAGAGGGAGAGGGACGGGGAAAGGGAAGCCCAAGCTCCAGGTAGGTAGGTACTACAGGGTATTTACTGATGTGACTGAATAAGTCATGAAAGGGGTTCGTCAATAAAGAAAAGCACGGCCAGGAAATGCTGAGTGATTCGTAGCTTCCTATTTCTGGGACGCAGAGATTATTTTTAGAAGGTTCATCTAGCGTCCTTCATACGAGCCAATGCGCACAGAAAATAGTTTGAGTGGTGTTCTCAATCTCACAAAGATGATGGCATACATAAACAGTGTCCATCTGGCTAGATAGCAAATTAACCGTTTCCTTCCACGGACACCTTCGGGCATTAATGCTTAAATCTCTTCTGGAACTGTGGGGACGGCTGCTGGAGTATCGAATGAAGTAATGTCACCAAGGAAGTCAGAATATTTCACGAGTAGCCAATATTGGATAGTTTCCTAAAAATCGACCTTCACTCTGACAAACTCATCACCGACCACTAACCAGTGACAAACAGTCGACAACACAAACTCAAACCTTCACAGACCGCACCCAACAGTGCGTTTCCCCGCGGGACCAAGGTTGCCTTGCCAGGGTGATCTATGCAGGAGGGTAGCCTGCGAGGGAGTCCCCACTCAGTCCCGGCCCCTGTGGGCAGTCGCCCGGCAAAACAGCCGTACCCGGCGTGGGCTCGCCGGCCTCCAGGCTGTCGGAGGGGCCCGTAAGGTCCGGAGGCGGTGGCTCAGGAACACTCATGTCCCCGCACTGGGCGCTGCGTGGGGCGAGTGGTGTGGAGAAGTCAGAGGCAAGAACTAGGAACCTAACAGGTTCCAGCGCCCAGCCGGCCAAAAGCCGCGAAGCACACGGAAGTGACGAAAGAGGAAAACGTCATTTCCGCCACAGCCCGTTACTGCCAGTCCGGAAAGCCCGCCCCCGCGTTAGTACCGTAGGCGCAGCTGTGCGCTACAGGTTAGGTTTCTCCGCGGGTGGCCCGTGGAACCAGGAAGAACGGTTAGACCGGATGTCGCCCAAAAGATGTGACTCTTTCCAGCGTTGTGTCCGATTTAAGCGAGAGCATTAATAACACGGCTCGCTAAGTTAGTCAGTACGAACTCTGAGCCTGAGCGTTGCTTAGGGTCTCTTCCAGTGCTTGGAAATGACATAAAGGCTTTCTTGGAGCATCATTTGAACAAACTAAGTCAAATTACCAAAAGCACCTGCTGAGATCCTGTAGGATGACATCATGAGTTCTAAAGGAAAGTATGTAGACGTGGACAGACACAGCTCCACAGCAAATGTAACGATCCTCTACCCTTTTGTAAGCTCAGACCTCTAGTAGCATCTAAAGTTGCTCCTCGGATTACCTGTTCAGTTTTCCATACTGTAGCCAAAGCTGTCTCCAAAAAAAATAAATATAAATAAATTTTAAAAATATATATGTCGTAGCTCTGGAATGCCCTGGCTCCCTATTGTCCTCATTGGTATGTTCACAGTTTCTCTTTAGCCACTTTTCAAGAGTAGCTCCTCAAGGAAGGGAGTCTGGATGGTGGGTGACCTCCAGAAATACATAAGGAAACCAATTCCTCCCCTAAAGCTTTTGTAATGGAACTAAACTTTGTGAGTTATAAAGATTTTTATCCCTGTGAGGTTGCTCAACTATAGAATTTGTAATAATTAGTGTTGTCATACAAATAAGAAAACAATGTATTACTCTTCAAACATCTTATGCAATCTGGGCATTCTAAGCTATCCATGTGTGCAGTGTGCTTGTTCCTGCTTCAAACTAGAGTATCCTTTTCAAAGGCCTATTCATCTTTTAAGTGCTCTAGAATAATATCGGGTTGGTTTTTTTATTGTTTTCTTTCACGAGGTGAGGTGTCATGTAGCCTAGACTGGCCTTAGATTCAATTATGTGATTAAGGCTGGCCTTGAATTCCTGGTCCTCCTGCCTCTGCCTGCCAGGAAAGTGTGATGATTACAGACACGAGCTACCACACGCAAACATACCTTTACTGTGGAAGCCATTCATTATCTCACTTCCGCCTTTCAGAAGTTACAGTGATGACATTTCACAAGGACAAACATCCTCCTTCCATTTAGCACTGAGTTCCTCCTCACATTAGTTATTTTATGTTTTCTTCTTTTGGATTATGAATGATAAATAGAAACTCTTATGCACAGAGAACCAAAATAATCCTCAATAAATTGGCTAATTGGTGAATTATTGATATCCTACCCCCTACTTCCAAATATCTATAATTTCCAAAGTCTGAATTATGCAACATGGTAACCCTAATAAAACACCTGCCACCCCTGCTTGGTTATGAGTTTTATGTGCCAACAATGTAGTGGGGCCCTTTGGAATAGAGTCATATGTTATGAGTTGTCATTGGCTGCTTCTATCTCTTGAGCAGTATTAAGTACATTGCAGAAATTTTAAATACTGATTATTTAAATTCAATGGATGAAATGTTATTTCCTGCCTGTCTTTATGATTTGTTTTGCTATAAGGAGAATTCCTGTTAGAAATCTTAATATTATTTTTCAACATTTTAACTTACTGTAACAAAATCATCTAAATAAACAAGGAATTTGTTCCAGATTCATCTTGCTTTTCTCTCTGATCTTTTCCTTCTTTTTCTCTTACAGATTGCAATTCAATGTACTACTTTGAGGGTTCATTAAATACCCTCTGTATGTGACACAGAGCTCAATAGCAACTGCTAAAATTTGATTGCAAAGAACACAGCAGTTTATTGAGTTGCATTATGTCTTTTGAAGGGTCTTCAGTTTTCCCATTTCCTTTTATGTATCAAAGTCATGTACTCCAAATACTTTAATGTAATACCTATTAAGATTGAACTAGGCACCTTAAATGGCTATGCCAAAAATAGGGTTCTAGTTCCTGTCCACCATGAACATTGTTATGTACCAAATTCCACAGTTTGTGTTAGAGTTTGTTCTGATGTTACATGTTATACATTGAAAATGTATAACATTGTACTGTCCAGATAATGATCTACAAAGCCGAAGTTTGGGTTTTGAGTGAATGTTTATTAAGTAGATAGGAAGCCAAAGTAAAAGAATAAATAGCAGGTGGGTGGGTGGATGATGGAATGATGGATACATGAATAACACAAACATCCTCAGATTAGTAGCTCAAATTTTTCAATCGAAATTGACTATGGAAGCCCCATTGTGAGGACCAGCTGAGGTTTCCCCCTGAGAGTCCCAGGCTTAGTAAAATGTCCCCTTAGATAAAGCTGAGCTCCCCAAGTAAAAGAAAAAAATAGCCACAGGTAGAGGTTACTTCATCAAATTGGGAGCTCCAGCAGAAACTGGGGAAGTTGAGGCAGTAAGCTGAAGTTCCTGACCCATTTCTTTCTCTCTGTGGATGAAGGTCACATGGCTGAATATCTGGTTTCTCTTTCACAGTTGCAAGTACTTTTATACTATGTGATAAACAATGGTAATCTCTGATGGAAATGGATTACCTTCTCAATGTTCTCAGGACATGGTGTTTTTACTCTTGGGCTGTTTGCCCTCCTTGTCACCAAGTTAGAGAGGCTAGCCTATACCCAGACAAAGAGCCTTTGAGGGACATATGCTTGGTTCTGAAATGTGGTCGGTGGATTGTCCAAGCATAATCTTTGCATCCAGAAACAAGTTTCTCAGTGAGCTCAGACATCACATGACAGTTACTAATATAATGAGTACTGCACCACCATATTATCATAATAATTCCCCTGCCTTGAATATTATCGGGATTCTTATCATCCCTGCTGCGCTGATGCTGGACAAGCGTAATAGTTGATTCGAAATGTCAACTTGATTGGATTCAGAAGCTCCTAGATTACTTAATCACACCTCTGGGTGCGCATGTGAAAGTATTTCCAATCCAACGTCACTAAGAAAGTGATAGATGTTCCCTGAATGCAGGCAGTGCCCTCTCATGGGCCAGGAGCCAAGATAAGTTACTAGGAGCCCAGGAAAAGGTCTGGCAGCAGGATATTCTGTATCTGTTTTCTGGCTATCACTGCAAGGTGTGAACTTCTTTGCTCACCATACCTTCCCTGCTGTGACAAACCAAAATTTCTGAACCCATGGATGACCATGGCAGACCAAAGCCTTTGAAAATGTGAGCCAAATTAACCCATCCTCCTTTACATGGCTTTTCTCAGGTATATTTCACATTAATGAAGAGCTAATGAATACATCTGGCAAACACTGGTATCTTTATTTAGTCTCCATAGCCTGGCCTTTTCAAAATGCCATAGAGCTGGAGCGATACAGTACATAACCTTCCTAGACCGATCGCTTCCACGTGCGTATGTGTTCAGGCTTCCCTCAAGTCTTTTCATGATGCCTCATCTTTTACTGCTGACTTAATTAGTACTCAATGAATATGCATATATAGGTATAACATGTACATATATGATATATACATATATGTATAATATACACACTACATATATTATACATATATGTATATGTGTGTATATATGTATATATGTGTATATATGTATATATATGCATATATTTGTCCACTGAAGAACAAAGATCTTGTTGCTTCCAAATTCTGGCAATGATGAAAGAATACACTATTAACACACGTGCAGGTTTTCATGTGGACATATGTTTTCTAATTCAGTGCATAAATTTGAAGGAGTGGGATTTCTGGATCTTAGGATAAGATGTGCAATTTTACTAAAAAAAATGACAAATTCTCTTCTAAGATGATACCACATCTTGCATCCTTAGCAGTGGTAAGGATCTTTGTTGCTTTTACAGATTTATTTACCTTTTAGCATATATGTATAGGTGTTTTGCTTGTATTTGTGCCTGAGCACCATGTGCATACAGCGGCCACAGAGACAAGAAGAGGGAATCAGATACCCTAGAACTGGAGTTAGAAGGTTGTGAGCTGCCACGTGGGTGCTGGGAATAAAATCTGGGTCCTCTGTAAGAGCAGCCAGTGCTGCTGGTAACCACTGAGCCATCTCTCCAGCCCCACGATCCCTGAATTTCATCCATCGCAGGGGATATGTAAAAATGGTGCACTGTCTTACTTTGCAGCTATCTGATGTGGAGTATCATTTCATATGCTTATTTGCTATCAATCTGTGCATTTTGATGAAGCATCAACTTATATCTTTTTCCTATTTTTAATCATGTTTTATTCTTATTTTTATGTGTATTTTAAACATTTATTTATTTTATATATTTGTGTACAGTGCCGCTGTCTTCAGACACAACAGAAGATCCCATTACAGACAGTTGTGAGCTACTATGTGGTTGCTGGGAATTGAACTCAGGACCTCTGGAAGAGCAGTCAGTGCTCTTAACCACTAAGACATCTCTCCAACCCTTTTTGACATTTTTTTAAGAGTGCTTTATATATTTTTATGATAGTCCTTTATGAGACATGTGTTTTCAACTACTTTTTACTAATTCCCTTCCCATTCCCTTTACAGAATTTTTGAAGGAAAGTTTCAAGAGATCCTATACCTTCCTGAAAACAGAAGGTTCTCAAATCTCTCACAAAACACCTGATCAGTTTAGACATTATATTTAGAGAAAACATTTTGAAGTACACAGCAGTGGAAACAACAAAGGACTTATGTCAAAAGATCTTCAAGCCTTGCTTAAATAATGGCTAGAAGCTTGAGGACTCTTATAGAAGAGCTGGGGGAAGTATTGAGGGCCCCAAAGGGGATAGGAACTCCACAGGAAGACCAACAAAGTCAATTAATCTGGACTCTCAGAAACTGTACCACCAACCAAAGAGCATACACGGGCTGGACATAGGCCCCCTGCACATATAAAGCAGATGTGCAGCTCGGTCTTCATGTGGGTTCTCAACAACTGAAATGGGGGCTGTCCCCAAAGCTATTGCCTGTCTGTGGGATATATTCTTCTAGCTGGGCTGCTTTGTCTGGCCTCAGTGGGAGAGGATGCACCTAGCCCTGCAGAAACTTGATGTGTGTGGGGGAGGGGATATCCAAGGGGTATCTACCCTCTCAGAGGAGTAGGGGAAAGGTTTTTGGGGGAAGGGATGTGGGAAGGGTGACCAGGATAGAGGCAACGATCTGGATGTAAAGTGAATAAAAAATATATAATCTTAATTATAGTAAAATTGGAGGGGGTAAAAATGGAGAATCCAAACTCACCTGCACAAAACTCAGAGTTTGTTGATCCACTGTACTTGATGTGGCATCAGGGTTCAAGTCTAGGCATTTCCTTTTGTAAAACTGGGAATCCTTTTCCTTTCTCTGCAGTTCTGTAGTCTGCCCTCCATTCTGTGGACTTCTCAGTAAGGAAAAAAAAAATTCCAAATTTTTCATGTCCTTGTAGCTTCCAGGCAAAATCAACTCGTTCCTAATGGTCAACAACATTTTAAAAATTACTCAAATTGGATCCAATACTTACCTATAGACCAATCTTAGCAAACAGAGGGATACAAAAGACCCTAACAGACCAGTGTAGGACGATATAACAGAGAGAAGTTGAAATCCTTCATAAGCGGTTCTTCCAAGAGTTTATGAAAGAAGTTGCATGGGGGGGGGGATTCTTATTTGTTCCTTAAATGAATGTTTGAATGCTAATATCAAAAGGAAAAATTGCTTTAAACAAAGCAATAGTTGTCCATTTTATCAGTTGTGATATCTTAGTCAAGCTGCCTATTCTCTCTGACCTCCCCCACTTTTAAAGATTTTATGTAATGTTTAATTATGGGGGGACATGTGTACCTGAGTGCTGGCTCCCAGGGAGGCCATAGGTGGTACATCCACCTGGAGCTGGGGTTCTGGGCAGATGTAAGCCCCTAGATGTGGTGCTGGGAACTGAACTCAAGTCCTCTGAAAGGAAGCTCTCTTAACCTCTGAGCTGTTTTTAAAATTTCCAAGCCCCTGAGCCCTTTTTAAAGTCGATAAGTGAGACTTAATAATGTTCCTACCTACTCCTTACTATAGTTCTTATGAGAATCAAGTATTCAAGGAAATGTATAAAATATATAAACTATAAAGCAGTATTGTAAATGACAGTCTCTACCTAAGCATTTTATACCAGAAGTGTTACTGATGTAATTAGTGCTGTGATCATGTGACCGTGAAGCTTAGTGTGACCTCTCAAGTGAGCGCTCAGTGTTAATTGAGTTTGTTAAGTAAATACCTCTGTTTCAGTGAGAGAGTCTAAATGATTTAAGTGAGTATCAGAAGATTAGCAATTCTGCTTTTCTGTGAATTACTTACTTACTGTGTATGAGTCAGTTTCATGCAATAAGTTGGTTTGGGGAATAAAGCACCACAAGCTAAGCTGGCAACTGAGGCTCTAGCCCTGCAGAGGTACAAGCCGTGAAAGATAGAGAAGACCATGGAGGTCATCCTTACACCACGCTTGCTCTGGTGCTGCTGTCTTACTTTTTACAAGTTTGGCGCCTTGTCTGCAAGAATAACAAGTATTCTAACTGCTGATCCATCTCTTCAATCCCCCACTGGATCCTGTTTGATGGAGCACTATGTCTTATTTACCTTTTATATTTCTTTTATTTTTTTAAATTATAATTCTGGACTTGAGTTTTGTACAGGGTGATAAATATGGATCTATTTGCCTTTTTCTACATGCAGACATCCAGTTAGACCAGCACCATATGTTGAAGATGCTTTATTTTTTCCACTGTATAGTTTTGGCTCCTTTGTCAAAGATTAAGTGTTCATAGGTGTGTGGGTTTATTTCTGGGTCTTCAATTCTATTCCATTGATCAACCTATCTGTTTCTGTACCAATACCATGCAGTTTATATCACTATTTCTCTGCAGTATAGCTTTAGGTTAGGCTAAAATTAGATTCCACAGAGACCCCTCCATAAGTCCTGGGCTTTTTTGGTTGGGAGAATTTTAATGACTACTTCTATTTTCTTAGGTGTTATGGGACTTCTTAGTTTACCCGATCTTGATGAAGAACACAAAAAGTTATAATCCAACAAACCAAATAACCCAATTTAAAAAATGGGGTACAGAGCTAAACAGAGAACTCTCAACAGAGGAATCTCAAATGGTGGAGAAGCGCTTAAAGAAATCTTCAACAGCCGTAGTCATCAGGAAAATGCAAATTAAAACGACCCTTAGATTCCACCAATCAGAATGGCTAAGGAAAAAAACTCAAGTGACAGCACATTCTGGCATGTATGTGGAGAAAGAGGAACGCTCATCCATTGCTGGTGGGATTGCAAATTTGTACAATCACTCTGGAAATCAATCTGGCAGTTTCTCAGAAAATTGGAAATAGTCCTACTGCTCCTGGGCATATACCCAAAAGATGCTCCATCATATCACAAGGACACTTGCTCCACTATGTTCATAGCAGCTATATTCATAATAGCCAGAAACTGGAAACAGCCCAGATGTTCCTCAACCGAAGAATGGATACAGAAAACGTGGTTCATTTGCACAATGGAATACTCTTCGACTATTGAAAAAAAGGACATCACGAATTTTGAAGGCAAATGGATAAAACTAGAAAATATCATCCTGAGTGAGGTAATCCACATGCATAGTATGTACTCACTGATAAGTGGATATTAGCCATAATATACAATATTTCCATGATATACTCCCACAGACCCAAAGAAGTTAAACAAGAAGGAAGGCCCAAAAGGGGATGCTTGGATCTCTCTTAGAAGGGGGAATAAGATAGGCATAGGAGGCAGAGGGAACAGGGGAAGGGAGGGAGTTGTGTGGTGGAGAGAAGGGAAGAATGGAGGGACAGGAGCAGGTGTGGCGAGAGACAGGACAGAAGGACAGAAGGACAGGAGAATGAACGGAAATCTACAGTTGCTGGGGGTGGAGATGGGGGGAATCTCTAAGAAGTCCCAGAGATCTGAGATTGGGGAGGCTGCCAGGTGTCAATGCAGGAGACCTTAGCTGAGACACCTAACAGTGGGAACATGGAACCTGAAGAGGCCACCCCGTACAGCCGGGCAGGATCCCCAGTGAGGAATAAGGACACCAGCACACCCACAAAACTTTCAACCCGAAATTTTTCCTGTCTAAAAGATATTCAGGGACACAGATGGAGCAGAGACTAAAGGAATGGCTAACTGGCCCAACTTGAGACCCATCCATGGGTAAACACCAATCCTTGACACTATTAATGATACTCTGTTATGTTTGCAGACAGGAGCATAGCATAACTGTCCTTTGAGAGGCTCTACCCAGCAGCTGACTGAAACAGATGCAGAGACTCACACCCAACCATTGGATGGAGGTCCAGATCTCTTATGGAAGAGTTGAGGAAAACATTTTGAAGTATGCAACCATGGAAACAACAAAGGACTTAATGTTAAAAGATCTGCTTCAAGGCTGGCTTAAATAATCTTGGTTATAAGCTTGGGGACTCTTATGGAAGAGTTGGGGGAAGGATTGAGGGTTCTGAAGAGGAAGACCAACAGAGTCAACTAACCTGGACCCTTGGAGCGCTCAGAGACTGATCCACCAACCAAAAAGCATACACAGGCTGCACCAAGGCCCCAGGCATGCAGCTCAGTCTCCATACAACAGCATGCTGTACTTGAACCTACCCTTGAAACAGCAGATGTTGAAACTCTCATATTTTATGTAAGCATATAATCTCAGGAGCTCCGTTAAACTTTCCTAAAGAAGCTACTGAAGATGGAAGAGAAGGGGGAAGGAGAGAGAGAAGAAAAGGAGGGAGGGAGGAGCAGGAAGAGGAGAGGGAGGAGGGGAGCATGGGGAGGCAAGAAGGAGAGAGAAGAGAAGGAGATACAGAAGAGGAAGGGGAAGAATTAAATGAGCAAACCGTGAGCTAACGGATCTGGAGTGACGGAGGATGCCATGGCCTTGATAACACCCCATGTTGGTCCACATTTTGGATGAATTTGCATCATTTTGTAAGCTATTTCAATTTGTTCCTGGTTTATTTGCTTATCTTTCTTTTTAAACCTACTATTAAGATGTCAAATATAAGAAGAAAAACTTATAATTCTGACAGTAAATTAATCGTCAAAATACTGAGCAACAGTCATTTGAAATATCTGTTTCAAGGTTGTTCATGAGAACAGTAGTAAATGTTCATTACTCAAATAACTCTGGTCAAAAGGCGCCAATTTTTCTGCCGAGAGGTTTTTACAAATTCATCTGTTAATCTTGTGTGTAGAAACCAAAGCATCCAGCTACTCTTACTGATTCATTCTCCTTCTGTATTATGCAGAAATATTATTTTAATGACTATAGACATTGTGAATTATTCCAATACTCAGCTTGCCTTTTAAATACACTTATTTAAATTAGCTATGGTACTTCAATCCTACCTCATTTAAAACTGCTAAAAGAAGTAAGTAAGAAACAGCCCTTATTTCCTACAGTCTTCAAAGTGTTTTAGTTGCCAGGTAGGAAAATTTGCAAATATCCATCAAATAAAAAGGTGACTGTGGAACATCCCGTTCTGTTATTGGATGAAGTTAGCAATGGGAGAAAAACAGGGCTTTACCCTCATAGAGGTGGGGGAGAGGGAGGGGATAGGTGGTTTCCAAAGAGGAGACCTAGAAAGGGGGAAACATTGGAAATGTAAATAAAGTATCAACAAATAATAATAATAAAAAAAAAACAAGGCTTTACTCATGACAAATTGGCAGGTGGAAAATGGAGGGCTTTCACTCCATTCCAGCCTACCGCAGGCCTTAGGTATAAAAGCTTACATAGGGGTCTCTGTGGAGTCTAATGTCAGCCACAGCCAGGTGAGCACTGCAATGGTCCTTCAGTTTTGTAATAAATTCCTGAAAGGCTGCTGATTAAGAGGTCACATGATGGATGTTCCTTCCTGTTTGCTTTTATCCTTTTCAGTCAAGGATGATGGCAATGATTCACTATTTTGAGAGTGAGACATAAGGCAGCAAAGAAAAACAAAGAGTGAAAGACAGACTGATGCTAGGGTAAGTTAACCTACTCATTGCCTTCCATCCCCCACTGCCAGTGTGTTCCATCACATATGAGGTGAAGGCAGAGAGGCTCCTCCTGCCACACAGGGATGTAATGGTGGCATCTCAGTGTGTAGAAAAAGACCTGTCAATCAAACATGTTTAAGGGACAAAGTTCTATTTTTTCTAATGTCTCCTGACATTGGCTTCCTTGTATAGCCTTTTGTTTAATTCTTTCCTTAGGTAGGTCATCATTCACTGCAACAGTACATCTCAGCACACAGCTGGCCTATGCAAATGATTCAGGACAGACTCAGTGAGAGCTTCCCCCAGACCAGGATTTAAACCATTTACTTAGACTAAAAGTAGAGTCATCAGCTGTGTCCTTGACTTAGGTGTGCATTCCTACAGAACTAAAGAGGCATTTTTTTCCTAAGTTGTCTGGAATATACATACAACAGTCAACTTCAATATAATCACTGTATTAGTCCGTGTTCTCTAGAGTAACAGAACTTATAGAATGATTCTATCTAAATATAGATTTATAATTTATAAATTTATAAATATATACAGGATTTATTAGAATGACCTACAGGCTGCAGTTCAGCTAACTCAACAATGGCTGACTGTGAAGGGAAAATCCAAGAATCTAGTAGTTGCTCAGCCCATGAGGCTGGATGTCTCAGCTGGCCTTTAATAGACACTGGAATCCCCCAGAAGTAGGCTCCAATGCCAGTGAAGGAATGGAGTTGCTAGCAAGGTGAGAGCAAGCAGGCAGGAAGCAAAACCATCCTTCTTCCATGTCCTTAGATAGACTTCTAGCAGAAGGTGAGACCCAAATTAGAAGTGGGGTTTCCCAGCTCAAATGATATCGATTAAAAGTGTGTCTTCCCACCTCAAGACTGGGATTGAAGGTGTGTCTCTTCCAGCTCAAGTTAACTCTCCATGTTGGGGTTTTAGTTAACTCCTGGTGTGGTCAGGCTGACAACCAAGAATAGCCATCACAATAACACACGCTGCTCCGTGAGATGTGTTCAGTTTGGGAGAACAGCTCTCCTCATTAAGCTTCTTCTGTATTGACTAAAGAAATCCCTTAAACACTGCCATTTCAGGATTTATGGGTAGAATTAGAGCCTCCATGTGCCACATTATGTCTCCAGACCGATCTGAAAGACAAATCTTGATGCTAAATGACAATATCAATTTTATACAGATCAAATCCATCTATGTAGGAAATTATATCTTTAGGTCTTTCTTGCTTTCAAAGGTATGCTATTGTACATCTTCCCAACTAATGTGGGAAAAGCCAGGATTACAAAGTTGTTCATGTAGCCACAGAGTACCTTAGGGTACCCAGTTTTTCTCAGTCCAATCATGGACCTGTGAAATCAGGAATCCATCAAAACCACCAAGTACAACTGAGCCATAAGTCATAGGAGTGGTTATGTTATCCCCAATAGAGTAGAGCCTTCTGATTTACATATTCCAAAGTAGGCATAAGCCAGATAAATTGATTCCAAAATTGAAAATATCCTTCTTTGTGTCTGTGGTTATTCTCTAGGTCTTTTTATATAACTGAAATTTAGTAATAGGCTGTGCCTTGAAATTAATATCTTCTAAAAAGAAAAGTTCTCTGACCAGGTTGTTTTAAAGTATCATTTGTGTACCATCAGACTAGCATGAGCAGTGTCTTAGAGCAAGTGCTTATCCTAGTTCTGGTGTGGTATCAGTGACTATAATGTTATTCAGTCATTATCATGGTAATAATCCACATATCTAACAAGTGTCTTTTACAATGTATTGGCATGCTGTTGGACCCAACTAAAAAGTAAATTTAATTCTTTCGACAATAGGCTTCACATCATCATCATCATAAACAACACTAATATAAATGGTTTCATTGATTGAAATAAATCTTATTGTTTGGGTATTTTTAAAGCAGCTCTTGAGGTTATTGGATCAGTTCAAAGGGATGGTGGATATTGTTTTTAATTGCCTTCCTCTCTGGTCTTAAATTCCAGTGCTTGCTTGACTTTGAGTGGTGGTCAGAAGGGGCTGGTGGCCTAGAAGACCTCATCAGGTGTCTGGCAAACAGAAGAATGAATGGTTATTACAATGTCAAAGACCCTGTCCATTTAAGAAGTTAGTTTTCTCTTTTCCTTCTAATTCTTCAGAAGTATTCCATCTCTGGGACAATTGTTATGCCATGGAATACCTTAAATGTCTGGTAGAGCTGTGAGAAATAAGTTTTATGTATAGAAGTTTGTATAACACCTGAAGTTTGAACATAGACTTTAATGAGGCTTCCAAAAGTTAGAAACAAAACAGAAGCATAAACCTTAAAAGCAAAACAAGCAGAATGGAATTCATACCCGAAGGCTCAAAGTCTGAAAGGGCAATTTTGTAATGCTTTTTTTTTTTTAATGTCTAGGATACACTGGCCTGTGAAGGTTAGACTAATGACTTATAAACTTTCGAGGTTTTTGGTGTCTTTATGGGACAACAGCCTCTCTGGAAGTTCCGGTGGTCATCATCAGAATTTTGTGAACCTCCCTGTGTTTAATGGAGGTTCTTTGGCCTTGGGACGACCCTTTGGCTTAGTCCTGCTAAAATGTACTGGAAATGATTTCTAGTCAGCTCTGCCTCCATTATTGTAGGGTTTCCATGTGGCCCTGGTGGTAGGGACTGCCTTTTTGCTGCCAAAGTACTGACAGGGGCCTTTAGATGAAGTTTATGAACTTCCTCTCTAGCTTTATCTGTTACTATGCTCTTCTGTCCTCTCACAGGGTGACATTCCTGGAGGTACAAGCATTGGCCTTGGAGGAGTAATATGTAGCAAACAAACAAAGGAAAGAAACATGGATTTTAAGAAGCTTAGTCATTTGTGCAGGATCCTGTCAATGTAGAGTACTGTTATTCCAGTTAAATATATCAGTAGTAGAAAGTGGGTTGTATATTCACATATACATTCAGCTGCTTATCTGTGGGCATTTGCTTCTGTTGGGGACCGGCACACTGGGAATTGCCTGTTCCCAGTGCAGCTTCTTCTTCTTCTTTGAATCGTGTTCCTTTTGGGTCCAGGAAGGAGAAGCTCCATCCAGTGTTCTAATGACCTCAGAGCACACTCAGACCCAGATCCACATAGCAATGCTATGTGTGCTTTGTCCTGAACCTCTGTAATGTGTGGAGTGTGACAAGGAGGTTAAGGTAAGGGATTAAGCCAGACTCCATCTTCTTCATTCTCCATTTTACTAGATGATAGTGTCCATTTCCCCATCCTTCGAACCATAACAAAATTCTATTTAACAATTTCTTGTTTCAATTGTATAACATGAAGCCTTTCACATGAGGGAGGGAGCTCTTCTTCCCACCCCAACCCACCCCCTTTTAGCAGAATAGGTCTAACTCTAGAGTGCTACAATGGTTCTTTACCAAGCCTTCCTCTTCAGACCTCCACGATGAGGTTAGTTTAAACTGATGCAGCTTAAAGCCAACATTTGTGTCATGGTACTGTAGCTATTCTCAGCCCACTTGTTCAAAATTAAACCCAGAGGGCTCTTGCTGGGAACAGATGATATGTTTCCCATCATACAGCAACACAGGAACAATGACAGAGCAGATGCCAGCAGCAAACAGAAACTAGAGCAGGTAAAGCCCTCGCTCTCATCCTTTCCCACAAGGAAAGGGAAAGAGAGCCAAGAAGGTGAAGAGAATCCTTGAGTAAGATGTCTAAGTAACTAACCCAACTCAGGTAGACCAATTGATTTTCCTTGGTCACTGCTTCACTCCATCACAGTGTGAAAGGCATCCAACTTCAAGGAACAGGGGACAAGACTAAGGAACCCTGGCAGCTGTGGGAACTAATGGGCATATTCCCCAGTCTAAGGATGCCCCTGGCTGGCCAGTCAAATTTGTAATTATGAGAGGTCCACTCTTCTGCCAACCAATAAAAACTCAAGAGACAAGGCGAAAGGGAAAGAATCTGATTTGTTGACAAACAAGCTAGTGGATATAAAATAGAAGGCTCATATCCAAATTCCATCTGGCCAGTGATTTCTGGGGCAAAAGCCTGGGAGAGTCTAATTGTAGCAATAGTCAGGTGAGTGTGGGAAAAGTCATTACATCTAGTAGGAATTATCTCAGTGTGTTTCAATGTCTTCAGGTCACCAACTTTCAGATCTCTCTGCTCCCTGAAGAAAGATCAGGAGGCCCCGTGGCTGGTTTGTTCTGGGGTTTGTTCTTTGATTTTTTTTTCTCGTGTTCTTTTCAGGCAAGGCTGGTTGTATTGGTTAATTATTTGAAGAATGAGGCAAAACAAAAGGAAAGGCAGTCTTTCTAGTGCCAAGAACAAGGTGAACTTATTCACTGTTTTCAAAAACTCAATTCTTTTTTAGATATTTATCTATTTTTATTTTACATGTGTGTTTGCCTCTGTGTGTGTGTGTGTGTGTGTGTGTGTGTGTGTGTGTGTGTGTGTGTATGTGTGTGTGTACACTTACCACATGCATACAGGTACCCACAGAGGCCAGAGATAACATTAGATCCTCTAGAACTAGAGTTATAGGTAGTTATGAGCTACTTTATGTGGGTGCTGGGAACCAAACCTGTATCCTTTGCTAAAGCAGAACGTGTTCTTAACTACTGAGCCATCTCTCCAAACCCTTGATTTCTTTCTAATATGATGTGGTCAATAATACAGAGAGTCCAGGTCTCCAATTCATTTTTTAAAAGAATTCCAGTGGGTCAAATAACTTCAAAATTATTGCCCTGGTCTTTGACTTTCCTCTGAGTTTCTTGTCAGTATCTTTTGATCTGTTTTATGAAAGCACTTATCTTTAAAGTGAGCTATTCACTTACCTTCATCTTGGAAGACTTTTCTAGACTGCTCATTTAATTTGCTAAATGAAAGGGCATAGTGACAGTCATTAGCTTTATTGACAGCTGAATATTTCAGAATGCTGTATTTCCTTGTAAGGTTTCAGAAAAGTCTCTTATTATGTGTGCCAGGAATGAGGGAAAATTGTTAATTCACTAAAGTACTAACTAAGCACAGTCTGTCATATCTCATGATGACCTTGGTAGAATCAATGACTACTGAAGAGCATTGTCAGGCCTGGCTGTCCTCGCTGCCATCTCCGCCTCCCCGTGCTCTGCTATCTCTGAGAGCCACTGTTCTGCACCCCCTGACTTGACTGCTTTCCAGTGGGATTTTGTCAAGAGAAGAGCTGATAGAGATAGAAGGTTGAGAGATGGGAAGGGAGGCATAAATGGGAGACCAAGACATCTCTTCCCTCTGCCTCACGAGGCAGCTAGAGGAGTGAGTGGATCCGCAGCCTGCCTCACTCCTCGTCGAGAGTCCTCCTATGATTCGAGCTACAAGTGCATGTGCCAGGTCCCGGTCAGGAGAGAAAACACCTACAGTTGTTTGAAAGTGGGAAGTATAATATGAGAAATTCCTATACCAGACAATGAGGTGATGCAGGTAAGGAGTAGAGAGACCTGGCACTACAAGTACTGCTGATGCAGGGAACAGCCATAACCACTGGCTGAGCTACTGCCTCCAGTAAGATCCTGCCCGACCCCACTAAGGCTAAGACCAATATTTTGTTGGAAATTAAATAACCATGGCTCACTGAACAGTAGAAAAGTTTTCTGAGGTGCCATGCCCTAAGAACTCCTAGAATACTGAGCGAAGTCACCTACAAGGAAGTGCCACTGTGATTCATTAAAAGGCTGCACTGAGAGATTCGTACAGAAACTGCCCACGAAGCGGTAATAGGTCCAGCAGCCTAGGAAATATCACGGTGCCATTCAGGAGTTGGATGCTGAGGAAGTCCGGGAGCTCAAGAGTCAACAGACCCTACCCAAGCAAATCAAGGAGATGAGCAAATCAAGGAGATGAGCAAACCCTTCCTCCTGCAGTGCCCCCTGCTGGCAAGGTGTAGCATGCTAACTCACATTTGGATACTAGTTTATTTTTACCCTGCGACACATTACCACAAACTCTGTGGCTTAACACAAAATTATTTTCTCACAGCATCCATGGCTTAGGAATCTCAATCATTGTCATTATTTTCTGCTAAGTCTCTCACAAGGAGCAAAGGTGGCAGAGGGACCCGTGTCTGACAGAGGCTCAGCTAGAACACTGTTTTCAAGAGGTGATCAGGAGAAATCTTTTCCTTCCAGGCCCAGGGCTGGAGTCAGCACTTTCTTAACTGACTGCTGTCTTGCAAAGTAAACCCCACCCCCACCCCCACCCAGTCCCTTTCCACTGTGCGTCCCCTCTCCTCAAAACAGGCCAGTCTATCGAGAAGCGACTCCTTAAGCTAGATCCACACAGGAAGATCACCCTAGACGAACTCAGATCTGATTTTCAGACCTGTTCACCACTGAAGGAACCTAATCATATTCACACACGCATGTGCATCTGTGCACACACCCAACGTGGGTGGCACTACAAGGGTTGCACAGGGCGGAGATATGAGACATGAGACTCTCCGGGAAGTTCTAGATCACGTCTGCTAGTAATAACGCGTGGACTTGAAGAAGAGGCCGCAAACTGGCAGTGGGCCCCAGATACTCCCAGGTCCTGGGTACCACATTCTATATTCATGCTGCCAAGGAGGTCCGTGTCCTCTCCTTAGTATCTCATCTCAAAGTTAGTTGCCCTTTGCCTTTTTTCCCCAATGGTGCTTCAAAAAGCACACAACTAGAGCCATTCATATATTCTGCTCGACACTGCACTCTTCAAGCATCTCCAAGACCTTTTTCTATTGTGGACATTCTGTCCCAGCTTACCAGCAGCGTATATGTTAACGATCGCACTATTAGTATGCTGCTTGCTACCAGCAGTGAGATCCTCACTGCTAGCTTGCCCGAAGCCTGCTAGCATAGCATGATACCAACCATCCTGGGTGGAATTCCCTTGGACACAGATTCTAAGGCCAGGGTTTCAACCAGGTTTATTGACAGACATTTTCAGGGGCACACCTGTAAGGAACTGAAGAGACTAGGACTTGGTGGTAGAGAGCTAAGCTGCTTAGCAGTTGCATGAGAGAAAATGGCGAGTCCTGAGGAAAGTTCTAGGTCTGTAAAGACTCTTCACATTGCCTCAAATAAATGCCAGGATGCAGCCTTTGCACACCTTTGTGCAGTCTTTGTGCTGCATCCCTCTAGTCAGGATCTCAGCTCTGTAAGCCAGCAGCAGCGAGGTGGGGCAGCTACAGAATTTAGTACCTCCGTGCCGATGGGGAGCTCCTAGCAGCACACCTGAGCACACTGTGACTAGTCACTACTCACCCCGAGATTCTAGATCACTCAGTAAACAGAGTCACAGCCAAGGGAAAAAAACTCACCAAAGCCATCCCAAAAGAGATGACAGAAGTGACATATACGCTCGGAGGGATGTGGTTCTAAAAACAAACAAGTAGAGAAACCGTCATCAAACCATTGGCTGGAAATAAATCAAAGTTGTTTGTGACCTCCCTGGCTCCCAGAAGCAGTCCTCCCTCAGCTTCACACACACACACACGCCATGCATGACCTCCAGACCTCGTTCCTGTGGCTGCCCCCTCCCACATTCTTGAAGAGGTAGTCCATATCTCCTCCTTGGCTCTCTTTCATGATCCATGATGCGTGGACCTCCATTTCAGCTCTCACCTGGTTCCTGACTCGGAGTCACTTCCTGCCATCTCTGGACTCTTTAAATTCAACTTACCCAAAACCAGGTTCCTTGGGCCAGATTCAAGGGCCATCAGACCCAACACTATTTAACATGGCTCTTCTTTCTCTGCATTCCTTCCCATCCTGCCCTTTTTGCTGGTTATTTTCTGGATCTACCATGTCCTTCCACATCTTTGTGCCTTCACATATGCTGTCTTTGTCTGATATCAGAATTCAACTCATCATCGAAATGAGAGCTGAAGATGGAGTCCTTATCACCCTACTTAGACATTCTTTCCTAGAACCACAGTCAAATATATCTCTGCCTCCTCAAATCTCTGCCTCTAGGCTTTGTTTTATCTGAAATAAATCCACTACCAAGAACTACTCTGAACCATATTTCTTGAATTTGTATCAGTCTCTCCCAGTACATTGTGACTTCCCTCAGGATTTTAATCTGCTTCACCTATCACCACCACCACCATCACCACCACCACCGCCACCACCACCACCACCACCACCACCATCAAACTCACATGGACCTCACAAAACGATTCACATTTCTGGCTTATATTGGAAGTAACAAATAACTCAAAAGTCTCACAATCAATAATTAGTCAATAAATAGTTATCTGTTATCCTTCTCATCCTAAACCTAGAAGAACAGTTTTCCCTTGTGTTTGGAGGGTGAGGAGCAGGAGAGGGAAGGAAGACAGACCCACAGGAAGAACTTAGGTAGAAGCCAATAGTTCTCCCTGCTTATACTATATTTGGGGCATTAAATACATTTTCTGGCTCGATTTATTTTGTGGGATTAGGAGATGCTCCAGTGTCACCTCCTGTAATTTATTCTCTCTCTGTCTCTCGCTTCAATTCAGTTTTGCAGTAAAGAAGTTGACAGCTGTCCAAGGCCCTCAGGACACAGAGACTGAGGAGGAAAAGTCAGGGACAGGAACCTTCCGGTATCCATCTGTGGTGGGAAACCTCTGCATGGGCCACCAGGGTTCCATAGCCAAGCAGCACTGGGAGAAAGTCACTCTCCCAGGAGCGTGGAAAAGCCATGAGTGGGGATAAGACAAGCACCACTGCTCACCGGGACCTGGGGAACTCAGCCTGGGCCACAGGGCTCCAGGAGAGCTGGTATCCCAGGAGTGCTGACACACCTTCGAGCAGAAGCAAAACCAACACTTCTGTTCAAACTCACTGGATCAAAAGGGACCCTTGCAGAGCCATCAGGACACAGGAGCCAAGGAACAAGATCCTTCTGGTTTCTGTCTGCACCCCAGAGTTGACCCTGTGCCACAGCTCTCCAAACCCAAACACCTCTCAGAGAGAGCTGGTCTTCAAGGAGTATTGATACAGAGGCCTGCAGGAGGGACAAACCACAGCCAGAAAGAGTAATATCAGCCAATATTAGAGTTAACAAGATGGCAAAAGGCAAGGGCACAAACATAAGGAACAGAAACCAAGGCTACTTGACATCACCAGAACCCAGCTCTCCCACCACAGCAAGCCCTGGATATCCCAACACACCAGAAAAGCAAGACTCAGATTTGAAATCAGTTCTCATGGTGATGATAGAAGACTTTAAGAAGGACATAAATAACTCCCTTAAAGAAATACAAGAGAACAGAGGTAAATAGCTAGAAGCCCTTAAAGAGGAAACAAAAAAATCCATTAAAGAATTACAGGAAAACACAATCAAATAGACGAAGAAAATGAACAAAACCATCAAGGAACTAAAAATAGAAATAGAAACAATGAATAAAACACAAAGGGAGACAACCCTGGAGTTAGAAAACCTAGGAAAGAGATCAGGAGTCATAGATGCACGCATCACCAACAGAATACAAGAGATAAAAGAGAGAATCTCAGCAGCAGAAGATACCATAGACAACATTGAAACAACAGTGAAAGAACTTACAAAATGCAAAAAGCTCCTAACCCAAAACATCCATGAAATCCAGGACACGATGAGAAGACAGAACCTAAGGATAATAGTTATTGAAGAGAGTGAAGATTCCCAACTTAAAGGACCAGTAAATATCTTCAACAAAATTATAGAGGAAGACTTCCCTAACCTAAAGAAAGAGATGAACATAAATATACAAGAAGCTTACAGAACTCCAATCAGATTGGACCAGAAAAGAAATTCGCCCCGTCACATTATAATGAAAACACCAAATACACAAAACAAAGAAAAAATATTAAAAGCAGTAAGAGAAAAAGGTCAAGTAACATATAAAGGCAGACCTATCAGAATTACACCTGATTTCTCACCAGAGACTATGAAAGCTAGAAGATCCTGGGAAGAACTCATACTGACCCTAAGAGAAT
>CM052701.1:52043086-52061364 GCA_028551405.1 Uromys caudimaculatus
CTATACCTCTCCTGGGCATATACCCAGAAGATGCTCCAACATGTAATAAAGACACATGCTCCACTATGTTCATAGCAGCCATATTTATAATAGCCAGAAGCTGGAAACAACCCAGATGTCCCTCATCAGAGGAATGGATACAGAAAATGTGGTATATCTACACAATGGAGTACTACTCAGCTATTAAAAACAATGACTTCATGAAATTTGCACGCAAATGGATGGAACTTGAAAATATCATCCTGAGCGAGGTAACTCAGTCACAAAAGAACGAACAGGGTATGTACTCACTGATAAGCGGATATTAGCCCAAAAATTCAGAATGCCCAAGTTTCACTTAACAGTAACCGCTGGACTGAGAGTGAGGTCCCAGATGGAGGAGTTGGAGAAAGGTCTGAAGGAGCTGAGGGAATTTGCAGCCCCATGGAGGGAGCAAGAGTGTCAATGGGCCTGACCCCTGCCCCCCCCCAGTCGTCCTAAAGTTTGGACCACCAACCAAAGAATACACATCTATGGACCCATGGTTTGGACCACATATGTGGCAGAGGATGACCTCGATGGCCATCAGGGAGAGAGGAGAGGCCCTTGGGCCTGAGGGTGTTAGAGGCCCCAGTAAAGGGGAATGTCAAGGTGGGAATATGGGAGTGGGTCAGCGGGTGGGTGGGAGGTGGAATTCCCTCATAGAGGCGGGGATGGGGAGGGGATGGGGGTTTCCAAAGAGGAGACCCAGAAAAGTGGAAACATTGGAAATGTAAATAAAGTATCAAAAATTTTAAAAAAAATTAAAAAAAATATGAAGAAACACCTGCCCACGAAAATAGACACACATACTCACAAACATGCACACATGCGCGCGCACGCACACGCGCTCGCGCGCGCACACACACACACACACACACACACACACACTGAGCCACTGTAGCAATTCTGATAGGCTACTGAGAGAAATAGGGTGCTATTTATACAGAGAACACCAGAAATTTTCTAAAATTGACTTTGAAAATGGGAGCATCAGAGAACCAGGAAAGCACCAGCTTATAGGGAAGGAAACTGAGAATCACAGTAAACCACAGACCATGTCAGACCAGGACAGAATGTCACTTCCACTCACCAGTCACATCTTAGTGTGCATGAATCTGAGTTCCTGAATTCCCTATCTCACGAGTAGACTCGGGCAATGTCTTTGAAAGAAGTCCTTCCTTTAGCTCTGAGATCTTTGCTATCCACTCTTCCCACCCTCTGTCAAATGACTCTTTCTCTAACACCCAGTATCTTTCCAGAAACTAGAGATTTATGCTTTGGCCTATGTTCAGTACATAGCACATATCTGGTACAGGACCTCTACGAAATATTGGATGGGTGGGCGAACAAACAAATGATGAGCTTAAATACAAGACAATACCTGAGTTCTTTTTGAGGCCCAACATGACACTGAAGGATCATTAGCCAAAATGTGTAGCTGCTCATTTAAATTTGAAAAGAGAAACAAATGATACACATACCATTTCCACTGACATCACTAACCACCGAAGCTAATATAAGAGGAAAATATAGAAGCAGACACCATGATGGACACTAGGCTCAGGCAAACCTCATACAAATATTTTTTTGACATATTTCCAATTTCATAACTTAGAACAAATCCTGGATAAATTCTACCCATTGTACAAAATGGCAATAACAGTGTTGTTACCAGGGAAGCTGATGCCCCTATTAGGAAATTTACTAAATAAATTTACTACTTAATAAAAAATAATTAAGTAGTTAAAATACAAATGGACTCAGAAGGGAGCTTGAGGATACTTTTATTTGAGTATAAAAGAGAAACATAGTACAGATTAGCTAAAAATTCCAGTAGCCACCATGGGGAGGGACAGAGAAAAAGCCTTGCCTTTTAAGTAAAGCACGGAAGAGAAGAGGAACTTTTATTAAGAAAGGAAAACCTTTCCCAGGAATAGAAGTGGGATGGTGAGCTAGAGAAAGAGCCTTGAGATAGGTGTAAGTGTGTGTGTGTGTGTGTGTGTGTGTGTGTGTGTGTGTGTGTGTGTGATTAAAATCATCTGGGAAGTGTGAAACTTAATTGTATTTATGCATAAAACTGGCATATAGGCAAGTCTGTAGGACAGTTTCTTGGTTAATGATCAATATAGGAGATTCCAGCCTAGTATGGGCAGTGCCACCCCTGGGCAGGTGCTCCTGGCTTGTAGCTGAAGAAGCCAGGGAAGCCAGGCCAGTAAGCAGTGCTCCGCTGTGGCCTCTGTTTCAGTTCCTGCCTCCAGGTTCCTGCCCTGCTTGAGCTGCTGCCTTGATGGAACTACTGGCTGATGGAATGTGATCAGGCAAACAATTAACTCTTTTGTCCCCAAGTTGCTGTTGGTGATTGTGGCAATGGAAAGCAAACTAGAACAAGTCCCCAGGGTACCTGACCATATGGCATATGGTCTCTTATCATCTTTGCTTCCCGTTTTTATTTCTCGTGCCTGGTTTTGCTTATTATGCTCTGTTCCTTAGATGACAGCAGGATGGGGAAGGGCTTTCAAGCTTCCTCTGCAAACCGGCTTCTTCACATGTTAACATTGATGTCACATTTTCCAGTTTCTACTCTTACAGTGTCTAATTATTATAAGGATTAAATTAAATAAATTATATAAGGTTTTCTAGCATAGTTAGCTTAAAACAGGGAAATCTTTACTGCATGACATCATTATTATTGAAACACTCCTGAAGGGAACAGGGAAGTCATGGTGGACTTGTAACATAGGCAGACCAAGCACATAGAAAAAAGGATGTCAAGATGATATGTCTAAGGAAAAATCAGACAGCATAATTCTTGAGGAAGTAATAGCATGTAGATAAAAACTGTTTAACATAATCCATCTAGAGACCTCATAAGACCTTTGACACACTTCAAGGGATGAGCTGGCATAAAAGTCGCATGGGGTTGAAATGTTTTGTGAAACAATAAGGAAATAGCTCAAAATTAAAACAAAGGGCAGGGCTTATTGATTCCAGTGATTGATCCTGACCCAGGGTAGAGGGTGTAGTCAAAGTGCATTTCTCTGTGAAAACAGGGTAGGTATCTCACCAGAAGGGTGGAGCACTGCATGCTTAACAATCTAGAAAAATGGTACTTGGGGATCAAGCAACCATGAATTTGACATCAATGAAGGGCAAGATAGGAAGAGAGATAACAGCAACCTAGCAGTGTCTGGGTCAGGCCATCATGTGTGCGACATGTACATCATCTCATTTAAATCAACACAGTATAAGAATATGAGTTACCAGGACTATTTTAAATGAGGGAGACAAAAAACGATCTTGTAATTGATTCAAGACCATTGGGTCTACTAGTATGGGAGAGACTGTGACAGGAGGTGTCAATGTCCCAGGCAGCAGGCTGAAGCTCCAGTGGGTACTTGTTGAGCTTTGGCTATGCCAGATCTAGTACTACATAGCAGTGAGCAAAGAGCCCCTACTTTCTTGGAACTTAGAGACAGCTAACAAGGAGTTAGAGGCAGGCGTCAGTGAGACAATATCACTAACAATGATGAAGGGAGCCAGGAGTGCAGCAGACCTACAACTAATGGCTCATCTGGACTGGGATAATGGATGGCTCCCTTGCTTGGAGTCACTTAAAGCTTACCTGAGTTAAACAGATAGAGCAGTAATGAAGAACATTCCAAACAAGGACCCTGCACATGCCAAGGCCCACAGTACATGTCCTAATACACAGATTCAGTGTGGCTACAGCCCAGGGGCACAGGAAGAGTCCCTGGGCCTAGGGGAAATGGTAAAGATGCAGTCATCTTTGTTTTGAAAGGTTTGGGGTATTTTTAACAGGAATGTTTTGGACAGCCAGAAGAGAGGGTCCTCATCCTACATCTCACCTAAACAAGGACCACTGAAAACTCTAAACACTGATGCCTTAATAGTCTTTGGGGGTAGGGGGATTAACAGAACTGAGTAAAAAAGCCTGACCCCTTATATCAGTGCTGGGAGGGGCTCACTGGCACGGGTGTGGTGATCTGGAGGGCAGACTGAGTGTAAAGTCGCTAGCAACAATTCTAAATAGTGATGATCTAGATCAAACCCTGGACACCAATCTAGCCACTGCCTGTTTGTTGCAATCTGCAAACTAAGAATAGTTTTTACATTATTAATGGCTGGAAGAAATAGAAAAATTGTATTTTATGACAAGTAAGACTACATAAAGTGCATAAAAACAACATGAAACATTTCTATAATAAGATATTACCGGAAAAGCCACTGCCACTGGCTTACTCTCTTCTGTGCAAGCCTTCAAGCTTGCTACAATAGCGGATATCACAGACACCTCAGTTCCGCACAAGGCTGAAATGATTCGTTATCTGGCCTTTTACAGGAAGAGCTCAGAAATCTGACCATGTAATCAGACAACTGACAAATGAGCTTTTGTGGAAGCAAATACAAAGTAATGTACTTTGAGATAAAAAAAAATAGCCAAATTATTGACAAAGTGAAGACAGGATGCTGAGCTCTGAAACGGTAGCTCGGGAGTATAGGCAGCTGCAGCAGAGCAAGCAACGTTTCTGCCCAAGAGCACGACACGGTGGATGGGGCTCCTTATCTACAGATCTCATCTGGTGACAGCTTACAAAGAGTGTCCCAGAATGCAAGACTGAAAATCAGCTGCAAATAAAGAACACACTATTTCGTGTGTTCGCTTTTAAAACTACACATAGATAATCCAGTACAATGATCAGCAATATCCAGTCTCAACTACCCATAAGACTGAGGGCGGAGGCTGGCGTGAAACTGAGGATTCAAGGCCAACCAGGCAACATTAAAAAAAAAAAAAAAAAAAAAAAAAAAAGTCAGGGCTAGAGTGATGGCTCAGCGGTTATGAGCACTGACTGCTCTTCTAGAGGACTGGGATTCAATTCCCAGCATGTACATGGCAGCTCACAGCTGTCTGTTACTCCAGTACTAGGGTGATTCATTGCCCTTCTACCTTCCAAAGACACGAGGCATGTACACGGTACACATACACATACGGAGACAAAACTCAAAGACACATAAAATAACAATGATAAAACTTTTTTTTAAAAAAACACATTACATATAAATAGTAACAGTCTGCATTTAATCTAGGAAGAACCATAATAAAGATCTAGAAGTTGTGACTATGAACCGCAGGGCAGGGAACGGCCTATCATCTGGGCTTTCTTTTTTTCCAGAGTTTAAGTGCCATAGTTAATGGCTGGCAACTGTTAGGCATTCCCAGATTTGTTGAAGAAGGAAAGAAGGTAAGAAGAGAAGAGACAAAAGAGGGAAGGGAAAGAAAAGAAGTGAAAATGGAGAGGGGAAGGGGAAACCAAGGATAAGAGTGACTGAGCAGGTCCACAGCGGCTTGGAGTGGAGCTAAGCAAGAGTGGAGGTTGGTGGGGAGGAGGAAAACTTGCATGGTGGGAAAGAAAACAGTGTTCTTTAAAACTCCTGGGTACCCTTGCTTCAGCTCTAAGGCAGCTTGGTGTCTCTGGTCACTAGTTCCTGGAAAAGAGCCTCCAGAGAACAGGAACACGGTAGCCTCAGGATACGGGAGATAATTCACAGTTCTGGCCATGGTTGATTAGCACGGGCCTGGCTCCAAACCTGCAAAGCTACAAGAGCTGGTTGATCTACCGGACCAGCCTTTAATGACTCTAGAGTTCTGATGCCATTTCAGTCCTGCCTGACTGCCCTCACTCTTGGGCACCACTTCCAAGGCCACACCAATTCTTCCCAGAGTTTCCTGAGAACACCCAGCTCAAGGTGCTGCAGGTTGCAAAAGGCACAAAGTATCTTCCCAGGTTAGTGTCTCTCCCCACCCAGCAAATCAGTCATATCAAGGTTCTAAAATCTATGCTCCCTGCCAGGTAAACAGGTAACAGTAAATCAAAGTCCCAAGTCCCAGGAAACCTCTGCAGCCCCAAGCAAACCAGGTTGGCCACCTGCCAGACAGGCTCCATTGTAAATACAATGAGGCTCTTATCCACCCTCTTCCAAGATCAGGCCTGCTCCAGAGTTCTGCAGCCTGAAGCCTGCATACAATTTGGAACATTCAAAGCCATTCCTTCTGGATGAGGGTGGAGATAGCCTGCCTGAGGTGAGCAAGTGACTAGAGACAGGATTCTGATCAGAGAACAGTTGGTGGCTAAAGAGCAAGGCTTCCCAAGGAAGCCAGCCAGTCTCTGGCTCTCACGTCTGATGTTAGCTTCTATCAGTGACTCCTGTGTCTATGTGTTTCTGTGCACACAATGAAGATCAACAGTACTTGGTATGGGGGAAATATTTTAGCATTTACACTGTATGACAAAGCCTACGAAAAGGGAAGGCTGCCTTAATCTTATTTGTAAGCGAACAGAATATAAATTATTAAAATGTAAATAACAAAGAAGATAGTAAATCTTTGCTCCTCAGCGTAAAATAGCTATAGTAATTATAGCATTTTATATATAATTATCATCTGGCATGCCTGCTATGAGATCTTATTGTGTGGCATAAATCATACACCAAACTCTTTGTGGTTAAGGTAGTAATTCCTGCTCAGTCAAGTGTGCTCCTATAGTCATCTTAAAGCCATTAAAGGTAATTTAGGCTTGGTTTTACTCTTGGGTTTTGTTTTGTTTTTCTTTAGGGAACACAGGCAACTCAGCAGTGGGTGAGCTTCTTTGAGATTAAAAAAATAATAATGCCATTTTATTTATAAAAGAATTCTGAGAAAAACTTGAAGCACTTGGCAGATTAAAATCTAAATAATCCTTGTAATAAGCTCTGGAGTGAGTTTCTACAAAGGCCAATTGTCTAATAGTTACCAATGGTGAGAGGCCAAAAAGACTTACGTAGGATGCAGTTGCTTCTTATCCAGGTTTAATTCATGAATGATAATATATTTTTTAAAATAGAATAACTATAAACTATTAGTGAGTTAATAATCACCAATCAGCATGAGGAACTCAGCTCACCACTAAAACATGCCCTTTTTTGGTTTTCCTATTTCTTTTATTTTTTATTTTTCTTTTATTTTTTTGAGACAGGGTCCCAATTCATACATAGTTAGGTAGGATGACCTCAAACTTATGGCAATCCTCCTGCCTCAGTCTTCCCTGTGCTAAGATTACAAGAATGAGACACAGCCACACCAGGCTATGAAATTTTTCTTAGGAATGGCTTCACCATGCTTGCTTTTTAAACAACTAGCAAGACACTTATGTTAGAGGAGAATGTAAACTGTGAATGGATGACCTATGATTAAAATATTCTTCATGAATCAAAGCATAAGTATTTCCACGGCTCCTACAAGAAGTGTGATGCTAGGTACTATGGATATACAAACTGTTTAGGCTAGATTCTTGACAACCAGCATTGTGCTTCTTGGTTTTAACTCAGGTGCCGTGGTCTCTAAAATCTCCCTGTAGTAAAATCAGCAAGGGATCACTTTGATCTTACCATGTCTTTATAAAATGGGTAGGAAGACTGTTATTCCCTACCTTTCCCTGTAAGAAACGAGCTCCGCGATAGTGTACAGCTAGGGGGCCATAAGAGGATGGGGGACAAAATGAGAAGCTGCACCTAGTTTCCCACGTCCCCAGGTAGCTCTCGTCTGGGATGAAGCACTTCCCCTTCTACCTCCATCTTCACACTTCCAGCCCGGCCTCTGCCTCCAGCCTTCACAGTGGAATGCTTACACCCTAAACCCCCACCTTAGCACATACCCCCTACACATCACTGTAGCGTGAACATAGAGATACTTAGCAATATTTGCTTTGAAAACTATAGGAAAACAAAATCAAAGTCATTAAGCAATGAACTCAATTGCCTAAAGATCTGGCTCACAGGCTGATTTTTGCCTGACTGGGTAGTTGTGTAGCTAGGGATCCTTCTGTATCTCCTGTCTATGGAGGCTTTCTTGTGCTTGAACAATTCTCTTGTCTATTTTGGGACCTTCGTGTTTCCTCCCTTGGGGGAGGTTTCAAACTGAAGCTGGCCCTTCTGTTAACAGAGTAACTCCCACAGAAAGCTCGTATTCTATTACTAGCTATGTTTCGAATGTTCATATACACCCAAAAGCATCCATGTCCTGTAAGGGAGAATACAGCCCAGCACATCCTATGGGAACCTGTGTGGCCACACACTCTGAAAAGAGAAAAGCATTCCAGAATATACAGTACTGAACCTGTTGACTAAGTATTTCAATTTTTAAAAACTTTTCTACTTTTCCCCCCACTTATTTCCAAGGAAGAATTTGCTGAGGAAGCACAGAGGCCTCAAAGCTCTTGGTATTCTATGAAATGAGTCTCTATATACTCCCTAGGTTCTAGAAGTTTTTCTAGAACAAATGGTGGTTCCATTTGTTCACAGAAAAAAAATTACAAGGAAGACAGTGCAGAAATTGAGTTGGAGCACTAACACCAACTGGAATGGAGTTCCTTCTCTGTTTCCTAAGCTGTATGATCTTGATCAAGACACTTAGTAATTGGAAACTGTGTCTTTACCTATACAGAAATGACCTTACCATGTACTAGAAATATGCACCCTGTTTAACATGCTTTTTCAGACTTTATCACAGCCCTATGAAGTAGGTACTATTAACTTCTCTATTTGATAGGCAAGAAAACAGAGGCTATTTAGAGACTATTGGGTGGTGCATGGTGGAGCCAGGATTCAAAGATAAGCAGTATGACCCCAAAAGCCACGTTATAATCGCTACCTTCTCCCTAATGATATCTAATGATATTTAATAGCTAACTGAACTCATATATATAAGTCCAGTCCCTGCATAGCCCTTGGCATATAAGCAAGTCCTAAGTAAATGTTAGCTGTTGTATAGTGTTTAGCTTTGTTACCAAGAGAAACCTGGATAAGAAAACAGGTATTGACCTAGATTTATGTTTATCTGAGCTACGTTTCTTTCAGCTGTATTGGCAAGGCCTCTGGAATAATCTAAACAATCTACATATTATGGGTCACCTTGCTAAAATGTAGGCAAAATGGTTGGTAAGAGTCTCATGTAGTCCAAAAAAGAAAAATCTCCAGCCTGGAAATGTTTATATGGGGCATAGTGCCTCATATTAAAGAATCCATATTAAGTAATAGCTAGCAGAATTGTAGGCAGTGTTGATAAGTGAGTCGTATTTCAGCAGATTGTCTATTGTTATAAACACCAAACAGAGAAATAAGGCTGCAAATGTGGTTATGTTCCGTGCCTTTTTGACACATTTGAGAGTCTATTTGACACATTTGAAAACATGATGATATAAGTCATGCTTTTGGTACAAAGGCAGGCTTAGAAACTAGATCCCACATGACATAAGAAGAAGAAAAAAAGAAGAAAAAGAGTATTTCCAGGTTCTGAAGAAATTTGAAATACAGTGTATTCACTATTTATTGCTATAAAAATGTTATCCCAAAATGTATCCTAAAATAGCAGACATTCATTATCTTGTGTAGTTTCTGTGTATCATCTGCCTGTGGCCTAGCTGGGTAGTTCTGGCCCGGGATGCATCATGAGGCTTCAGTTGTCTATGGTGAAATCATCCAAAGGATTTACTAGGGCTGGAGGGTCCACTACTTATGGCTCACTCACAGAGCAGTTGGTGGGCTAAGCTCCTTCTCACAGACCTTCCCACCGTGCGGGGTAAGTTGAGCATGATGTGGTAGCTGTCTCCTCTCAGTGCAAGAGATCCGAGAGTGAGGATAAGGAAGCAGCTGCAGCACCTTTTATGACCTAGTCTGTAAGTCACAGTCACTTCTGCCATATTCTATTCATTACAGGTCATATGCCATTACAAAGTGCTGTCCACAAGCAAAGGTAGGGGAATTTAAACTCTACCTCCTGAGGAGTAGGGTCATCACAGAATTTATGGACAGAGCTTAAAATCACACACGGCTTTGTCATCTCATCACTTTCTCCAGAATCCAGTGAGACAAGAGTAAAAGAACAGAATTCATGGCAGCCCTCCCCAGCACAGCTCGCTGTGTCCCCAAACAACCCACCCTTTTTATTTCAACTATTGAAACGTTCACATCCCTCCTACCTTGGGGCTGCATTCAAGAGACTCAGATGACACTCCTGAAACATTATAGACAGTTAAATGGGACATTAAAACCAACAGAACAACCTGCTCCTAAGATATTTGGAGCCGAGAAGTGTAATGGCTCGGAAGCTCTCTCCCTTTGGCTATTACCACCATGTCCTGATTGATGAAATTCTAGGCAATAGTCTTCCCTTCCTGAATTGGGACCATGGAGTGTCTAATTCAGGCTCCCTAACTTGCTTTCATGACAGCAGCTCTGGGGGAAAACTTAGGAATGAGGGATCACTCTGGAATACAGAGTAGCCAGTGCTTTCACACAGGGTTCCAAGGCGTCAACACGATCTTCAGAACAAACTGCCTCATGTGATTTTTATTGTATTTTTTTGGCCTGAAATCTGGTAAGATAAAAAGACTTTTTAAGATATATAGTCTTTGTAAACACTGGGGAAGTAGGAGTTTGCAGGACACCACAAGCAAGCTGCAGGTGTAGCTCCATGGGTAGACATGGGAAGAATGTCTAACTGGCATGAGGCCCTGGATTAGATCCTAAGGATCTCAAAAGGAAAGAAAGGTAGAAGCCAGGGATTTACACTTTAAAATGAATTCTCCCAACGGTGTTGCCTTTAATCTTGTGTCTTGAGAACATTTGAGAATATGATGAAACATAAGGAAAATAAGCTCACACAATTTTGCCCAAGGAGCGTAGCGGCGAACACAGAAGGAAGACACATATTTGCTGAGAAACAGGAAACATAAAGCAAGCCATAGAACTACTGACCATCACAGTCTTGTTCTACCCTTTTGACCAAGCTAAACAGCAAATTTTGCCAATTTGGTAGAAGAAAAGCTACCAGGATGCCCACTTGGTAAGAAAGCACTAAAGGACGTTTTCCATGGATCATCCATAACCAAGATCAGACCTGAGATTCCCGAGACCCATCTCCAGTGGAGGGAATTCAGTGCAGTGACACCCCGCTCCGGAGGGACCTTTCCGCAGCACACCCGGGGGCTCGGAGCTCACAAGACCGCAGAGTCCAAGAGGCGGGGCCGGGAGGGCGGGGGCGGGGGGCGACGCGCGACCACGCCCCCTCCGCGCGCCCCCAAGCGGCGGCCTGCGTGTGCGCGCCGACCCCTCCCCTCGCGCCTCGCGGGCGCACGCGCCGCCTCGCGCAGGGGCCGGAGGAGGCCGGGCCTGTCAGACCCCGCGGCCGGCCTCCCAGCGGCGCGTGGCGGGCGGGTGCAGCGGCTTGGGCTCGGCCTTGGTCCCTGGCCCGGGTCGCAGCAGCGCGAACCTCCCGAGCGGGGATGCGCGGCGGCTGCGGCGGCCCGCAGGTAGCCGAGCGCCGCCGGGTCCGGAGCTGGCTTGCGGCCGGGGCGCGGCGACAGTAGCCGGTCTCGTTCTCCTCACGATGGGCAGGGACGCGCCGCGCTGCCCTGAGGAGCCCGAGCGCCCGTGAAGGCGGAGTCGCCGGCCGCCCTCCGCTGCCATGGCCGGCCCCGGCGCTTGGAAGCGCCTCAAATCCCTGCTGAGGAAAGACGACACGCCGCTGTTCTTAAATGACACCAGCGCCTTCGACTTCTCGGACGAGGTGAGCGACGAGGGGCTTTCGCACTTTAATAAACTTCGTGTCGTGGTGGCCGACGATGACTCGGAAGCCCCGGAAAGGCCTGTGAACGGGGCGCACCCGGCCCTCCAGGCCGACGATGACTCCTTATTGGACCAGGACTTACCTTTGACCAACAGTCAGCTGAGTTTGAAGATGGACCCCTGTGACAACTGCAGCAAACGGCGCGAGTTGCTGAAGCAGAGGAAGGTGAAGACCAGGCTGACCATCGCTGCTGTCCTCTACCTGCTTTTCATGATCGGAGAGCTCGTAGGTGAGTTGTGTCGCCTACTCACTTTCCTTTGACTTTGTCCAGCTGTTAGCTATGCCTAAGTTGAGGTGGAAACTTTGTTTTCAGGAAGTTTGCTGAGTATCTAGAGGCACTCGCAGGTCCATAGGAAAGGGACACGAGATTCCAAAGTGCGGTTCCCCTGAGCGCCCACTGATAGCTTGCAGGTAGATCTTGTAACCCCCTTAAACAGTGTGCCATTTACTGTAGGGTTTAGGGTGTTATCTTGACTGTATATCATGTAACTTTTCCTTTTACAGATTCTGATAAGACGCCAGGTTAATCTTTCAACTTCGAAAATAATTCTGACATTGATTAGAATCAGAATTTTATAGTATTAAGGGATGTTACTGAACACCATTCTATTTTCACCCACAGGGGTTCTGAAGGGATCAGATTATGAAGAATCTTATTGGGGAATAAGAAAACCATCTACAGTACCAGACTTTTCTTTCTGTCTACATTTTGGTTATTTGGTACTTATTTATGTCATTTCCTTTTGAGCTTATAGCCAAGAGCTTTACAAAACTCTAACAGCCAACTAACTAAAAGTTCATTATTAAAAGGAGTATCTACAGTGAGCTAGAGGTCTCCCCCACAGCTGCAGGAGCTAGGTTTTCTTTCTCATTTTTTAAATGATTTCAGATAATGATTTCTCACTCTTGCTTCTTAGTTTAGACCTTATTTTTACCATCACATTAGTTTATAGTCCCATCATATCCAAGGTGGACTGTTTCCAGGAGTCCCCTCTAGAAACCTGAATCTCAGGTTGCCTCATCCAGTGATGCTTATGTAAAGGTCCCTTACATAAAACAAAGCAGTTATTTGCATATAACCTACATATACATCCTTCTGTACTTTAAGTCATTTGGAAATAACTTTGACTACAAAAGACAAAATTGATGCTATGTATAAGTAGTTGTTATTCAGAATCGTTGAGAGATTGATGAGCAGAAGTCTGTGAATGGCGAATGCTGAGGCAGTATTACTGTTTCAGATGTTGTCCATTCCTGATAGGATCCATAGAGCAGTACTCACGTAGAAAACAGACTGCCAACTTCTTAGTGGCAGTTTCCAAAGTGACATTAACAGAGGAGATGGTTCTCTCATGTTGTCTCTTATGATGAACCATACATAACAAGAAGAGACCTGGCAGCCCAGATTTAAAATGTTGTGTGTAGAAGAATCATGTACATTCCCTGCTTTATGTCCCATCATTCTCCCTTGGTGTGAACTCAGCTGTGCTGGTTAGCTTTCTCTTCTCGGGGCTCCCTCTCTCCTGCCCTTAAGGCTTTCTTTCATAAGAGTAGATTCCTCAAAGTTTTTCAAACTTTTGTTGACTAGGTAAATAAGAAATAGACTGATAAAAATACTACACATGTGGACATAGGTATGTACATATCCGCATATATGAGTATAAATATATGCATAGCAAACACAAACTGTATATGCTATGTTCTAATGTCTTCAGTTATCTCTCAGTCCACTAATAGACTAGAGGTCGCACATCACCCATCTTCCAGCTTTTTCAAAAATATTTATTTAATTTTAGTTATGTATATGTGTGGGGAGGGTGTGAGTGATTAGAGGATGGGTATGTGCTGGTGAGTGAGTGCAGGCACCTAGAGGCATCAAATCCCTAGAGCTGAAGCTACAGGTGACTGTGGACCTCCTGAAGAAGGTGCTGGGGACCAGAGCAAGAGTAGCGTGTTCTAACTACTGAGTCCTCTGACTTCTGGCCTGAGTTTTTATATTCCTGCCTTTTCCCATATCGTCCCTTGGCTGCTTGTTAGTTATATTTTATTTCAAAAGACATCTCTGAAAGACTTGTTTTTGACTGTTGGGATAAACTTCTGCATCTTATTTTCCTGCTTGAACTCTATTTGCATGTCTTTTATTTGTTTAATTTTTTTGCTGAAATATAAGCTCACATCCTTGGTACCTAAAACAGTAAATGATACAAATTAGACATAGTAAATGAACTTTTGTTGAATTTTTAATTACATTCTTTAAATTCTTCCATATTTTACACTTGCTCATAATGAATCTTAATCATTTTACACACCCCCTCTCTCACATCCCTGCTCCCTTTCACACTAGAAGCCTTCTTCCCAGCAAGGCTCCTACTTTCCTGTCTTCTTGTGTATGTGACCCACTCACTGACTTTAATTGAGGCAGTTTGTGTGAGCATTGGGGAAAATTAGTTATGAAGCATGGGAAATTTACCAGTGAGTACAGCACTGAAGAAAGTGACACTCTTCTCCCCAGAAACCATTGACTGTCAGTAGTCCCTCAGGGAGAGGTGCAGCCCTATGAATCCTCTCTCTTCCTGGTTGAAATGTTGACAGGGCCAAACCTGTTGCAGGTCTTGTTCAGGTAACCACAGTGGCACTGAGTCCATGGGTGCAATAGCTATGTCATATACAGAAGACATCTTTTTGTGGCAGATCTCTCCATCCTCCAGCTCTGAACTTTTTTCAGCCCCCTCTTCCACATGTTCCCTGAGCCTCAGAGAAGGAGATATAGAGGTTCTATTTAGGGAATTCTTCTGTTGGAGAATTATAAATGTGTAATATAAAATGCAAAGTGGTAAGCTGCAGTCAGAACATGGCCTCATGACTTGAGCAGACTAAAATCCAGGAATTTCTCAAACTCAACACAATGAGAATAATCACCATTCAGACTTTTTGAAGTTGATACTGAGTATTTGAAATTAGTCACATTAATCATAATTTTCTCCCTTGAAATTAATTTAGATCAGATTTCATTTAAGTAAAATTTAATATTTAATTATCCTGACTTCTCATTTCCAGAGACTCTTACTCAGTAAAAAATTTTCAAAAACCACAATAGATGTTTCTTTCCAATACTGATTTAATATCCAAAGGTAGAATCTTTCGTTAAATAATACAGAAATGATAGGAACTGTAGTGCTCAAAATGTTACCTAGAATTAGACTGGATCTGGTAGAGCGCTTATTAAAATGTATCTAAGAACTTAGAAATAAATCATCTTACTTAGGAAATATGGGCCAATAAAAAATAAAATCATAGCAGGGCAGTGGTGGCGCACGTCTTTAATCCCAGCACTTGGGAGGCAGAGGCAGGTGGATTTCTGAGTTTGAGGCCAGCCTGGTCTACAGAGTGAGTTCCAGGATAGCCAGGGCTACACAGAGAAACCCTGTCTTGGAAAAATAAAAATAAATTAAAAAATAAAATCATTTAGAGATTTCAGAGAGGAGACTTGATTTTGGATCTTGGTTTGCCTCTGACTTGCTCCTGACAATAAACAGTGTCTGTCCTTTCCTCCCTTCCCTTCAGCAGGTCTCCTTTCTGAGTACCTACATGTTAATTTGTGTGCACTGTCCTGCATGTTCTAAATATCCAGTGGAGAACAAAACTGTTATTATCTGAAGTTCTTTAGCTAATATAGAAGACAAACACTACATGAATAACCAAGCGATTACATTTTAAATTCAGATACTCTTAAGCTCTGTGAAGAAAAAAATAGACATGCTAACCAGTGGGATATCGTTTTTGCATGGGATAAGAGCATTTAAAAGCAATAAAAAGGATATTAGGAATCAACCAAGCAAAGAAAACAGCGCAACAAAGGCCCCAAAACTTTGAGTTCTTTTAAGAAACTGAAAGAAGACCAGTGTGACTGTGTGACTGGAGTGTGGTTGGCATAAAGGAAGCAGGCAGGTGGACCAGATAAACAAGTCCTGAGAGGCTATATTGAATGAGTGCAGTTTGTGTTCTAATTCAGTGGAAGCCAGTGGAGGGCTCTAAGTAGGAGAGTGACTTCTTAAAAGATCATCATGGATATTCTATGAAGAAAGGAATGGGAGTACGAGAATGGGAGCAGACTTGGAGAGCTCCTGGCTAGAAACAAACCAGAGTAGATACAGAAAGGCATCCTGGTGGAGAATGTCTCCAGGGAGTAGGAACAGAACTGTCACATTTGGACATGGGAGTTGAGGAGAGAGCGGGTCAGGATGAGCCTGAGTCTCTCTCTAACCAGATAGATACATAGGGAAACATCATTTTGAAGAGGAAAGAGAATGCAGAGCAAGACTGGAGTATGGACTCAAAGGCTATTTTAAACATGTTTATTTGCATGCTTATGAAGACTAGTCAAGTGGAAATGTCTGGTGGGCTAGTAAACATGAGCCTGTGCTTTAGAAGATATGCCAGCATGGTAGATGATGCCCCAAATCAGACAAAATGACCTGAGAACCTGAGACTTGAGGAACTTCAACTTTAGAAAGTCAATCAGAGACAATCAGGTGTTCCAAAATCCAAGGAAATAAACTACATCAGCCTCCCCCCTTACCATTGATGTCACTTTCTACAGTTTTAATAGATTACAACAGCCATATCCAAAGTTATTAAATGGAAAATTCAAGAACTAAACAACCCATGTTTAAATTGTTCACTGCTGTAGGTATTATAATAGAATCTCAGAGTCCTGCCCCATCCTGCCCAGGATATGAATCATCTCTTTGTGTAATGTGTCCACATGTAACTTTTATTATGGTGTATTGTTACAGCCGTTCTATTTTATTATTAGTTATTATGTTACTTTCTTACTGTGCCTGACTAATAATCTAAACTTTATCTTAAGTTTGAACATATATATATATATATATATATATACAAACACACACACATACACACACCTACATACACATATATATTGTATATATTATATATACATCATTATGTATATATACATATTATACACATATAACTATAAAAGTATATGTACATATATTACATATGTTACATACATGTGTACATATATGTATAATATCTATATAAGCATATATCGTGTGTGTGTGTGTGTGTGTGTGTGTGTGTGTGTGTGTGTGTGTGTATGTACATTATTTGGTACTATCTAAGATCCCAGGTGTCTAGTGAGGAGCTTGGAATACATGCTTCAGAACAGGGTGAGGAGGACTGCTATATTTCACATGGGAAATACAAGATCTTAGTAGATGAAAGCTAAGATAGCATTTGGACTTGTTAATAAAAAAGCCATATTTTACATGTTTTCATTAGAACTAAAAACATAAAGATATACAGACTGACTTTTAGGCAAAGAACTGGTGTGTTTAATTTTGCCCTATCTCAAATAATCTCTTAAACTGCATTAAAGGGATTTGGCTTGCTGGGGGAGGGGATAAGTCCACACAGATGAGGAAAACTAAAGAGAAGAAACAGAGCAAATATCTTGGAAACTAGAAAAGAAACAGAGTTAACTGGCTTACTACACTCAAAAAAGCCAGCAACTCAGCTGAGAACCAACTCAGGCCATACCACAATAGTGGTCCTCATTTTTGCTGTGCATCACAGCCATTAGAGAACCCAAAGTCCCAACCTCAGAAGGTCTAATAATGGAGACTTGGAATAAGCCAGAGCATGTATTCATGTATGTATTTTAAAACAGTCTTGCTACTGTGTAACCCTGGCTGGCCTGGAACTCAGTATGTAAACTAGGCTGGCCTCATACTCAGTGAGATGTATCTGCCTCTGCCTCTTAAGTGCTGCTATTAAAGGCATGCTCCACCATGCCTGGCCAGCATTAGCATTTTTATTCGAACTCAGGAAATGCTAATGCTACCCCATCAGGACCCACACATATGACAACTGCACTATAGAGCATCCTAAGCAGACCAGACTCAGCTGTGCCACTGCCTCTGGAATTATGTATGTACCAAGAAGGCGAAAATAAGGAAAGCTAGTAAAAAAAAAAAAAAAAACCATTTTAAAAGCCAGTTATTATCATATAATTATATCAGAGATAAGATCACATATCTAGAAAAGAACAGGTTGTTCTACAAAAGAAATTTGTGATAAAGGAAAAAAAATAAAAACCTGTTGAACAATAAAAACCTAAAAGGAACTTGAAAACAAGAAAACAAAAACTCATAGAAAAGTGAGAAAATGAGGAACAGTCATGGCAATGATGTCTTATATCAGTGTTTGGGAGGCAGAGGCAGGCAGATCTCTGAGTTCAAGGCCACTTTGGTCTCCATAGTGAGTTCCAGGCCAGCTGGAGCTACATAGTGAGACCCTATCTCAATTAATCAATCAATAATCAATCAAAATAGAAAATGAATTAAAATACTCTCCCAGAATAGAATAAAATTACTAATAGGAGAAAAAAGAAAATGTAGGTAGAAAGGGGGAAACCTCTGCCTGGGACACCAGGAGTCGGTAGCCAACGAGAACCGGAGAGGGGTACCCGCCCAGGAGCCTGGAAAGGTCGTGAGTGGGGTTGAAGGGAGCAGCACCTCTCACCCAGACCCGCCCGGATCTGCAGGGA
>CM052701.1:52061864-52082183 GCA_028551405.1 Uromys caudimaculatus
GGGATGTGGAGAAAGAGGAACACTCCTCCATTGTTGGTGGGATTGCAAGCTGGTACAACCACTCTGGAAATCAGTTTGGCGGACCCTCAGAAAAATGGACATAATACTACCTGAGGACCCAGCTATACTTCTCCTGGGCATATATCCAGAAGATGTTACAACATGTAATAAAGACGCATGCTCCACTATGTTCATAGCAGCCATATTTATAATAGCCAGAACCTGGAAACAACCCAGATGTCCCTCATCAGAGGAATGGATACAGAAAATGTGGTACATTTACACAGTGGACTACTCAGCTATTAAAAACAATGAAGTTCGCAGGCAAATGGATGGGACTTGAAAATATCATCCTGAGTGAGGTAACTCAGTCACAAAAGAACGAACATGATATGTACTCACTGATAAGTGGATATTAGCCCAAAAGTTCAGAATACCCAAGGTTCACTTTACAGTAACCGTTGGACTGAGAGTGAGGTCCCAGATGGAGGAGCTGGAGAAGGGACTGAAGGAGCTGAGGGAGTTTGCAGTCCCATGGAGGGAGCAACAGTGTCAACTGGCCTGACCCTACCATCACCCCCCCTCCCGTGCTCCTGGAGGCTGGACCACCAACCAAAGTATACACATCGAGGGACCCATGACTCAGACCACATATGTGGCAGAGGATGGCCTCGTTGGCTATCAGGGAGAGAGGAGAGGCCCTTGGGCCTGAGGGTGTTAGAGGCCCCAGTAAAGGGGAATGTCAAGGTGAGAATATGTGAGTGGGTGGGTGGGCGGGGGGGTGGGGGAATACCCTCATAGAGGTGGAGGAGGGGGGAGGGGATAGGGGGTTTCCAAAGTGGAGACCTGGAAAGGGGGAAACATAGGAAATGTAAATAAGGTATCAAAAAAATTAAAATAAAAACCTTTTTTTTAAAAAGGCTGCATTTGTTGAGGTCCTTTTCATTGTCTCAAAGCAGTACTGAGGATCACATGATAAGGAGGATGTTCCTTATTCAGGACTCTTTTTCCTCTAAAGCCATAGTCTTATTGAAATGAGGCTCTGCCCTTAGAATCTCACTTAACATTACCACTCAGCCATCAGTTTAAAGTTTCAACCTCTTAATACCTCATAATGGAGATGAAACATCAACATGTTGTGTTGTGATGGACACATTCAAAGTCTAACACACACACACACACACACACACACACACACACACCATACTTACTCCTATGCCATCAATTCCATCATATTTTCTAAATATATGCTGTTCCTCTTTTCAGAGATTATAAGCTAAGCTAATTTTTACTCTTTGGGTTATGCTAGCATGAACTTTGTAGAATTCTTCAATGTTATTTCATGTTCAACCCTTCCTGCATAACAGGAAGCATACCTTCTTTCTGCTTTGTTGTGGTATTTAGATACTATAGCTATTAACTCACTGTAGTCATAGAATTAATAAGTTGAGCAGAAGTTGCCGTCCTGCTTTTGGTTTTACTGCCAGTTTAATGGTTAACTTTATGAAGTAATGAACACTTTGAAGACCCTGTTAATAGAAATGTGGTTTTCACCAGAAATTTGAACAGTGGTCCTTCCATACCTACAGATTCCATATCCACATGTGCTACATCTATGTTTCAGCTGGAAAATATTTGAAAAATATGTCTATATAGAATGTATACAGACTTGTTTTCTTGTAGTATTTCCCTAAATAATGCAGTGCAATAATTACATTATATTAGATGGTATTGGTAACCTAGAAATAATATAAACTATGTATAGGTTTATATGTACAGGCTGTATACTGATACACCATTTTATATAAGATATTTGAACACACACAGATTTTGATACCTAAAGGGGTTTCTGGAACAATCTTCATATAAGCTGAAGGATATGACATCTATATGATTTTGCATGAACTTTAGAGTACTTTGATTTAGTTGTATCAGGATAGAAATTTAGTTCACGGTTATGTTTTGTAGGCTATTACACATTTTGAGTTTGATGGCTTACTTTCTTAGTTACTCTTCCTTCCCTCTCTCCCAGGTGGATACATGGCAAACAGCTTAGCAATTATGACAGATGCCCTTCATATGCTAACTGACCTTAGTGCCATCATACTTACTCTGCTTGCTTTGTGGCTGTCCTCAAAGTCACCAACCAGAAGATTCACCTTTGGATTTCATCGCCTAGGTAAGTAACTTAAGTTTATTTTGGCTTATATTTTAATGTAAAGCCATAATAAACTATGACCCTGATTAACTGAAATATTTAAGGTGATAATGGGTTTGAACGAAGCAAATGAAAATAAATAATGAAACATCCAAAAAGCTATCTTCCTTGGGACATCCCGCTAGGCCTCCCTGAATCGTTTGTCCAGAATTCTGTGGTTCCAGCTACTCTTCAGATGTTCCATGTGCCTGAATCTGCCATCATAAAGAGGCTTACTTCCAGGTTACTCAGCTGAGCAAAACCAATTGGGTGACTCACTAATGAGCATTTGCTGCTTTTTTTTAACTTTAAAATTTTCAACTGAAGCACATATTAAATATTTTCATCATATGTTCAACATATGCTGTGTGACTGACTTTGCACTGTATCAATGTAATTCAGCAAATACATCCATAATATTTCATTTAGAAGGATTTAAAAATCTATATTATTACCTACATAGCTCTGATTCTTACTGTTGCTGTGGTTTTAAACTTACTCTAAAAATACATAAAATTACTATTTGAACTATTATATGACAGGCCATATCCATAGATATTTGCATAGAGCCCCCAAATTAAGAATTTTCTGGTTTGAAAAGTTCAGTACTTAATAGTGCACGTTAAAGAATTAAGATAAAAATAATATTCTTTGGCTTTTTTGAATAAAAACTGAACACTGGCTATTGCCTGGAGAATCTACTAAGAAAGCAGAAAATAGGGCCAGAGTGACTAGAAATTGACACTTTATCAGTGAGCAAAGTCAAACACTATCTCTAGTAGTAAATATAAGCATGATTTAATCGTATTGTTTGTCATGTTCGGTTGCAGAGATGTTTTCTGTCTCCTCTTAGGGATAACATATTCTGGGGCTGGAGAGATGTCTCAAGAGCACATACTGCTCTTTTTAAATTTTATTTTATTTTATTTTATAATTCTTTTTTAATAATAAAATTTAATTGTTAGAGACTTTAGAGAAATGTTTCATATAATAGTACAAATCAACACAGTACTTCCAATGAACAGTTTACCAACAAGTACCAAAATATAAATTGTAAATTTTAGTTTTAAATAACAATGTTCTTTGATTTTTATACTTAACTTATTTTTATTTTATGTTTATAGGCATTTTGTTGCCAGCACGTATGTCTGTGCACCACTTACATGCCTGGTACCCAGGGAGACCAGAGAGGGCATCAGATCCTCTGGAACTGGAGTTACAGACAGTTATGGGCCTCTATGTGGGTACTGGAAATTGAACCTGGGTCCCCTGGAAGGGGCAGCCTGTTCTCTTAATTCCTGTGCCATCACTCAACCCTATATGTATGGCTTTTACAGAAGAGTTTTGTTCCCAGCACCCATAAGGGCAGCTAAGAGCTGCCTGTAACTTCAGCGTCAAGGTGAACAGCTGCATATACTCACAGACAGACAGACAGACAGACACACACACACACACACAATTAGGGTTTATCAATTGTAGCCCTTGGTGTTTTCAAACACCTGTGAGAGGCAGCAAAGAGACCAATAGCTTGATTCAAATCCTGGCTGTCTCACTTCCTACCAATCTGACTTTATGCAAGCTCTGTAACATCTTCATGCTTCCATTTTCTGTTTATAAAGAATTCTAATAATAGTGTCTTCCACATACAGTTATTAAGGGCAGTAAGTGAATTACTATTTGGAAAACATTCAAGACAGCACCCAGCACTTTAATAGAAATCTTCATTCTTTATTTAATCCATTCACTCATTCTCTGAAAAAAGTTAAAATGAATTCAAGGCTTCTTAGTAGTGTGTATGTATGTATACAGAGAGGCCACTATAAATTCTTTGGAATATCCAGTCTTGAAAATGTTTGGCTAATTTTTATCATTATTAATAGTTAATAGACTATGTTCTGTGGTACAACAAAATTTGTACTTCTTAGAAGAAAAGAAATGCTGAGGGCCAGGGGAAATGAGAGGGAGAGCTCATCACCCTCTTCTCCTAGAGCTACACCACTGTCTCTTCCACCGCTGCAGGGGTTTATCCTTCATGTATAGCTGTGGATGGTGTGAAATCATTCTGAGTTTTCTTTATTTACAGTACACTACAACAGCAGCAGGTTTATGTGGGGAGAGAGAGAGAGGACTAAAGCCATGTGTTGTATTTAAGTGTCTGGATTTATTTGATTATGGGCATGTCACTTTACTGTGAGAGCTAATAAAACAGGATTTAATGAAACCATGATGAAAGAGATCCCACCAATCTTTAGGAGTAAAAAGATTCTCTTCTAAGGGAGTATATGTCATTCTGAAGACAGCAGCTCCTGTCCCACTTCGTCCTTTCTGCCTTTCTCTGTATAATTATGTTAGTAATTGGCTTTGTTTATGTGAAGTTTCTTCCAGATCTTCAGGGACTGTCCTGATGTAAAGACTATACTACACAGCATTGTTTGTGGTTAGAAAGCATGGTTTATGATGTGATCATTTCAATCCTCAGCCTGTGTTAATGGCAAGATGATAGCACAGGTGTTCATAATGTTTGCTGAGCAGAGATCATGGTCAGAACCAGCTAGATGTGTCTTGGGCAACATTTGGCTACAGCTAATTCTGTATAGTTTGTTGCTTTATCCACTGATACTAGAGAAACAGAAAGCATTTCCTTCATACAAACATCAAAAAATAATAATAACCCTTCTACCTAGTTGTGATTCATTTTAACAGTTTCCTCCTACCTGTATCAAAAGCTGTGCATTTTATTATTCACATCTTACTGCAAATTTAATCACATCACGTGAACGCTTACTGGAAAAGAATTGAGTTCTAGAACTTGCTAGAAATGGGAGTTCAGGTTGAGGCATAAGGAAGGCATGACTGAAGTGGTTTACACTGGATAACCGTAAGTCAGCATGACCATAGTTGGCACTGTAGTGTGGTATAAGGAGTGATGAGAGAGCAGGAGTAGGAGAAGCAATTTGGAATAAAAGAGGGGAAACCCAAAGATAGACTCTGGACCATGGGCTGCTGAAAATCCCAGTAACATCAGCTCGAGTGCAGTTGGGGTCTCTGACTGAGATAAATGCAAACACTAATTTGGAAGACCTAGATAAATCCAGCACAGCCCACTGCTCTTTTCTTCCTTTCTATTGGAAGAAGGCAGGAAGAGTGGAAAAGAAAGTGGAAGAGAGGATATCTCTGTGTCCACCTTATTTTTATAGATCTCTGGAACATGCCTTAGATATTTGCTTAGTTCTTTGGACAATGGAAAGACCAATGCCATGTAATTTTAGTGGAATATACTCATTATTCCACTAAAATTAGCATTAGCAAAACAAATACTTACACTAGACCAGTAATTTATGCAGCACCCACAAACACATATATGCTTCTATTGTGAGTGGTCTACGTTGTTGGGACAAATAGTTATTCATTGACTGAATGAGTACCCATTAGTTATTAATGAATGAGTGAACAAGGGTGCGGAGACATAGTGACTATTTTGCACACATAGACAGAAATATAATCACAAATTATAGTAAATGCTATAAAGATAAAAAGACACTGTGTCAGAGAATAAAACAAAGGAGCCAGTATTTTCACTTAATCTTTGAAGTTTCTGTTTTGGCATTTTTAAATGTACAATAACTTTGAAATTTTATAGTACAACAAACTTGATAAGCTTGTATGTTTTATGCCATTTAAATTTTCTTTTAGCATTTACTAGCCATTCAGAAGCAAACTGTTTATTCTGTATGGGAAATGTACCATATGCTATGCCTTGATAATTGACAGCTGAGTGAAAAGACCCTGGGAGAAGCTCAGTGTGGTGTCACACGCCTGTAATCCCAGTACTTAGGAGTAGGAAGGAAGAGGCCAGCCCAGGCTACTTACCAAACCTGTTAGGGATACTAAGTTAGACCTTGTCTCAAAAACAAAATACTGTCCTTGGTGGCACACATCTGTGATGGCAGCACTGGGGAGGCAGAGGCAACAGGATCACTGCAACTTTGATGCCAGCCTGGTCTACATAGCAAATTCTAGGCCACCCAGGAATTTTTTAGACCTTGTCTAAAAGCAAAGCAAAACAAAATCAAAATACCCAAGTGATCTAACAGAAGGCTTATATTCAGACTTACTCTCCTCCAACTGCTTAACTTAGTCATATAGAGTGATTTAATTATACAAATATAAAGTAGCAAATATGTCAGTACTATGACACTACACTTTGTGGAACTTTCATAAAAATCTCCTTTCAAGCTGGTGGTGGCACACCCCTTTCAACCCAGCACTCTTGAGGCAGAGACAGGCTAATCTTCAAGTTCGATGCCAGCCTAGTCTACAGAGCAAGTTCCAGGACAGCCAGGGCTATACAGAGAAACCCTAACTCAAAAAAAATTACTTTCAAGAATTTTTAGGGACTGGAGAGATGGCTCAGCAGTTAAGAGCACTGGCTACTCTTCCAAAGAACCAGAGTTCAATCCCCAGCACCCACATGGTAGCTTACAGATATCTGTTACTCTAGTCACAGGATCCAATGACCTCTTCTGGCTTCTGCCAGCACCAGACAGGCACATGGTGCACAGACATGGTGCAGGCAAAACACCCACACAAAGTAATAAGATTTTCTTTTATTTTGTCATTGAGAATTTGTCCATTTCTTCCTATGATAAATTGCTCTTTATTTCCTTACCTCTTTTTTTAAAAAATGTCTTTTCTTACCCATTTTTCCTATAGGTTATTCATTTTGTTAATGTGTTGCTAAGACCAGGTTTCTTATATCCCAGGCTGACCTCAAACTCAATGTGCGGTTGAGGATGATGACCTTGGATTCCAATCCATTTGACCTTACCTCATGGGTGACAGGGTTACAGATGCACCTCCAGACCCAAATTAAGCTAGAGATCAACCCAGGGCTTTATGCCTGCTGTCATACTTTTAATGTGCTTATTTTGTTAGAAAAATAGTCTGTGGTCACATTTTTATATTTGGGGTTTTTTTTTTGTTTTTTTGTTTTTCTATATCAGTTTTACCTTGTAAATGGAGATAATGACTAGAGGGTGGGGGTGAATTAGTTAAGGATCTAATCATTCAAGCTGCTAAATACTTTAAGTAAGAAAAATGTTGTGTGACAAAAATAACTGTGGTTTTCCTCCTTGAGGAAAGAAAATGTAAGTAAAAGACTGCACAATGTTTAGTTGGTATGCAGTGTAACAGCCGTGCTGAAGATGCCTGCATTTTCCCTCTTCCTTTGTAGAGGTTTTGTCAGCCATGGTCAGTGTAATGCTGGTGTATGTCCTTATGGGATTCCTCTTATATGAGGCTGTGCAGAGAACGATCCATATGAACTATGAAATAAATGGCGATGTCATGCTCATCACTGCAGCTGTTGGAGTTGCAGTTAATGTAATGTAAGCACAATATTTTTCACATACTATGAGCTAAAAGAGTATTATGCATGCATGTATTCAGACTATGGAATATTTTCATATTTAAAAATATAGTAAGTCAGTTTTACTTAGAAGTATAATAAAATGGAGCATTATAAACTTATTTTGCCCACGTGTCTCAGAGTTTAACACTAAGGAATTTAAGTAGAACCAAGTATGTTATTTAATATTTAATATTTTTATGTTAGCTACATTTTAAGGGGGTTTTACACTTATTCTATTTGTGTGTGGGTCACACACATGCTATTGTGCACACATGGAAGTCAAAGTACAACTTACTGGAGTCATTTCTCTTCTTTGACCACGTGGGTTCCAGGAATCAAGCTCACATTGTCAGACTTAGCAGTAAGCACCTTTACCTGCTGAACCATCTCACCAGTCTGTTAGCTAGCTTTTAAAATCATTTTTTCCTCCTCAAAACTACTGAACTATGTTTCATCTTTAATCATTTAGAGCAGAAGTTAGCAGATTTTTTATAAAGGACAGATGAGTTATGGTGGAGCTTAGAAGTCAAGCACTGCCTGGCATGCATGATGCCCTAGGTCGATCCCTACACTTCCAACACAACAAAAAAGCTGGTTAGTAAGTATTAGGGCTTTGAGAGACACACAGTTTCATTCAAAGTGTTAAGAACAAAACCAGCCATATTCACTGTGTGAACAAATATGTCTGCCTGAATTCTAACCTAACTATCTTAAAACTAGACAAATACGGTCTAGTGGCCTTGGTCTACCAATCACTATCTAATGGCTTCTGTTCAAATCTAGAATAAAAATCTGAAGTGTCTACAATTGCCTTCTTAAATAAAACCCATGTAGCCCTCTTATTTTTCTCTTAGCACTTCCTGCTCTCTTTATCTTAGCCACAGTGTCTTACTTTTTAAGTGCATGGAGCACATTTTCATTTCAGGCCTTTGCCTGCTGCTCTGCCTAGAATATGCAGCCACCATCTGCTCTTGACTTCTGCAAGTCTCTGCTCAAATGAAGTCTGAGAGAGCTCTTCTGTGCTCACCCCACCCACATACCCACTCACCTGGCCCTCATCTTCCATACTTCCACTGAGTTGTATACAAAGCTGCTTCCAAGGCATTACACATTAACTGGCTGTGTCTCAATGTGTATTTACTTGCACCTCTGATATCCAGAATGTAAGCTCCATAAACCTAAAACAATATTTGCTGTGTAACAGGTGCTTAAATCCTTATTAAATGACTGTTCTGCATTGCTCCATTACTGTCTGAATAGTAATAAATGTTTTTATCGGTCGTTTTAGAGAAATAATATGTTTTCTTTCATTTTTAACAGAATGGGGTTTCTGTTGAACCAGTCTGGTCACCACCATTCTCACGCTCATTCCCACTCCCTGCCTTCAAATTCCCCAAGCATGGTATCTAGTGGACACAGCCATGGGCAGGACAGCTTGGCAGTGCGGGCTGCATTTGTACACGCACTGGGGGATTTGGTACAAAGTGTTGGTGTGCTTATAGCTGCATACATCATACGATTCAAGGTAAAATTGTGCACTTCCTGTCTCAAATTATTTCATTTGGGTATTTAACAAGCTAGTTGTCTCTTATCGATGTACTGGACACTAATGCCTTTCTATTCATTTTTCACTGGTATAGATTAATTGGTGTAGCTACTTATTATCAGTAAGCCCAGTGGTATCACCTTGCCGGCTGATTTACCTACAGTTAGCTTTACTGTAAAGCTCAGTGGTAACCGTTGTCACTAAACCATTAGATGATAGGCTGTGCACTGAGCTTCTCATCTTTGCAGCAACTCTAAATTTTAATTCAGTCCTCTTCAATGTGAGTATTTTAGTCCAGATGACTGTTAGAGTTCTTTCCAGCTTCAATATCTTATGCTTCTGAGTGAAGGATTCAGAGAAGCCACAGAAGAGAATAGACACAATGATTAAACTTCTAGAAAAGACACGAGGCAAGTCATTTGAACAATCTTAAGAGTAAAGATGTTTCTCAATTACAGTATCCAAGTTTTAAAAGTATTTTCCAATCCTGATAAAGAAAAAGAGCAGGGACCTGTGTCTTGCTCCACTTTATAGTGTGTTAATGTCTGTCTCTGTTTAGTCACGCAACTTTCATCTATTGCCTTCTAGCCCGAATATAAGATTGCTGATCCCATCTGTACGTATATATTTTCATTACTTGTGGCTTTCACAACGTTTCGCATCATATGGGACACAGTAGTGATAATACTGGAAGGTAAGCACTTATTAATACCCCACTGTGGGTTTACCCCTCCTCAGTAGATGTTGAGTCAGAGGGTGCTCTGAACAGGAGCCGTGTCTTGCATTTCACTGAAACTCTTGTACATAGCAAACAAGAACAGTGCAGTCACACACTTAACCCTTTCAGTAGGTAAAGCAGACAGTTGGGTGAGTTAGGATATTTACAGACAAGAAAATGTTTGACAGCCAGTGTCATTCCAGCTAGGAAAAGAGTACAGCTTTTGATTCTTGGCACAGTTATAACTTGTGGTTTATTTGATTCCTTCCTCTCATTTAGTTTGTATCTTTGTAATACTTTTGACATCTTTGTCTTTGTGAAGACAAAAGTTCTCAGCAATAGCTTATTATTATCAAATGTTTCTAAGCTGGGCATAACTGCACAGGCCTGTAATCCCAGCACTTAGGACTCAGAGGAAAGTAGCTCTCTATGAGTTCAAGGTCAACCTGGTTTACATAGGAGGTCCAGGCTAGTCAGGGCTACAGAGTGAAATCAGATGGGGGAGGAGAATAATTTCTTTTCTATCCTAGCTTATTAAAATTAAACTAAGTGGTCTAATTTGATTACTACTCAATTTTAGTGAGAATTGACATTTTAAAAGTATGTATTGATCTCTTGTATATTTCCTATACTTTTTGTAAGAATGTTTGTAATTTATCTTAAAGTATAAACATGCCTCACTGAATCCATTGGAACTGAATGTGACAAAGCCATTTTTTTTCTTTAAATGTAACTTAAAATTTTCCTACCAAAGTAAACTTACAAATTATATATTCCAAATTAATAGGTGTACCAAGCCATTTGAATATAGATTATATCAAAGAGTCGTTGATGAAAATAGAAGATGTATATTCTGTGGAAGATTTGAATATCTGGTCTCTCACTTCTGGAAAATCCACTGCCATAGTTCACATGCAGCTAAGTATGTTGCTCATGGGGTTCATGGGGACAGGCTTCTGTCCTACGAGTCAGCATCTGAGCTTATCATATGTATGAGGATTTTTCTGATAAAGAGACTTAAGGGAGGGAGGAGGCCCTTCAAAAGATGAATTGCAGGTCAAAGGGTAACAGGGCTAGGAAGGCAGTTCATTGTCGAGCACTGACCCTGCCATGTGTGAGGCCCTGTGCTTAATTCCCAGAACTCCAAATAAATAAATAATAACATTTAAATTGGTTTACGTTTTTAAGAGAAGATGTTACAAATTGATACCTGCCTGCATTTTAAAGACATTATATACATTTGCTACGTCATCTTTTATATAATAAAAGCCAAACTCTTATTTTAATCATTTCAGAGATTGGTGGCTTTTTAAAATCAAAATAACATATGCACTTGGTTCTTAAGGAGTATAAACAAGAGGCTTGTAATGGTTTGTAACATTCTACTGAGCATGGACTGGAAAGACTGAGATCATGAGAACTTCTCTGGGCTTATAAACTGCCTTCTACAGTAGAAGGGCTTAGCGAGGGAGGTGTCAGATGAGCATATGCTTGTGGCATGCTGTTGTTTCTTCTCTGTATCTCGTTTACTAGGGTATGGCAGTACACAATAAATAATTTGATATTTTATTGATATTGCAGTTCCTGGAAGTTCATCTAAATGGGAAGAAGTACAGTCCAAAGCTAAGCATTTATTACTGAACACATTTGGCATGTACAAATGCACTATTCAGCTCCAGAGTTACAGACAAGAAGTGATCAGAACTTGTGCAAATTGTCAGAGTTCCAGTACCTGATTGTATGTCCTCGGGGTCTACGGCCTTGTTCATCCTGCAGTTCAGACTTGAGAGCAATAAATGGAAACCTAATGGAGTCCCTGACAGCTGTGTCCATGTCAAGCACCAGTCTCTCAAAACAGACTCCGCTCTGACTGATATTTGCATGATTTTCAGACAAAGAAGTTCCAAAGTACTGTTTACAGAACGAGCTGTAACTCTGCAGATACCTCATAGAAGACAATCCAAGACCATACTTCATTAATTTGACAGAGTACGCAACATGTACAGGAAGACTCAGAATTCAGTATTTGCATCTAAAAACTACTTTTTTCAGGCCTTTTATATGAAGTCAGTGCTAGCAAACTCAGTGTTGAACTATTTGGGATTTTTGTCTCTGTGTAATCTTGGCATCCAGTTTCTGGAATTGTGTTATCCTTTTATAAAAATTAGCCCTCAACAGATTTCAGAAAGTAATTATATCCAGAAAATGGAATAAGCATGTATTCCTAAGTGTTTCAGAATTATTTTATTTCACAAATAACTTATAAGCAAATTTTCCAGATAGTACTGGGTTTTGAATTTCAATATTTTTGATTATTTGTAATCTTGTCAGAAATATTCATATAATGTGGTCACTGTCCTTAAGTTATTTAGGAAAACTTTAATATAATTATGAATGGCAGAAATTAGATTTAACCTCAAATTACCTTACCATATGATGATCTAAAACAGAGAAGCAAGTGGTGAGCTGTGGAGTTTTTGGATTCTGTCTTCTGTGCTTTATGTAGAATTGTCTTAGGACAATTAGTAAGAGACAACAAAGTTTCAACAGTTATCCACTGTCTTTTTAGAACTGCCAACATTTGTTAGTCACAGTTTGCTTAGCTGCTTGTTCTCATGTGTACACCAGGTTACCTCTGTACATCTTCCCGAGAACCTGTAGAAGGCTGTCTGAGGATTGATGCCTGCCTACCATGTGGAGTACCTTTGTTACTCCAGAGAAAATGTCTGTTATGATATAGGCAAGGGTTCTATATGGATTGTGGAAACCCCCGAACTACAATCTTGAAGTTTTACAATAATGTCATAGCAGAAAGATACAGAGGGGTTGGGTGGAGAAAGCTCTTTGAGAAAACACACGGTAAAAGGTTTTGTTTCGTTTTGTTTTGTTTGACCATGTATGTGCACAGAAGACCTGAGATAAGGATGGACACTAAGGCTGTGTCTGGGGAAGCAGCTTAAAGATTTCCAAGTTCAAGGGAAGGCAATTGGCAGCCAACGCGTTAAAGAAACAGTCATGAATATTCATGCTTCATTCCAGCAGTTGGTTTGAGATGAGCTTGGTCAGACACTCTGTATGGCTCTTGTCTCCTCAGAATCAGAGTGAAATAACACTGTCCCAAACAGGTTGTGTATTGAAATCCTAGAAATCCAAATGATGTGTAAATGAAGGTGGGAAGTTGAGACTTTCCCTGTGTGTGAAACTAAAATAAGAAAACCTGGGTTTACCCGAAAGGCTGTTGGGAATTGATAGGATCAGAACACAGCTGATGTTGCTCCGTAAGACGCAGTGGGTATTTGTTGAATTCAAAATTTACTTTGAAAAAAACAAAAAGTTTACTTTGTTGAATTTTTATTGTGAGTCCATTAAAATTATAAATATTTGAACTTCAAAATTTTTCTTAGAATATAAACTAAATAAAACAATGACTAGCATGTGAGTAGACGACAGGCATTTAAGTAGCTGCCTGGGCATTTGTGGCCTTTAGATATCTAGGGGAAAAGGAAAATGTGCATTTTATACTTGACATTTTCCCACATCAGTTGAGCTGATTTCTTGTAAACATCCCTTTTCCATAATGTGGGCATATCTGGATTTTCATGTTGACTTAGTCCTTAAGATATTTGGTAAAACAGCTTAAAAATCCATTTAAATATTGAAAACGTTTTCATAAAAAAAACAGAAACACTGACAACTTCTGTCAGTCTTAACTATCATATTCACTTAAAGTGGGTGTACCTGAAGTCTCTACACTTTACTTCTGCAGCAGGAGCTAGACTTTGTGCTTCACTGGGTCCACAAGATGGAGAGCTGGTAGATTTTACTTGTTTAACTTGTCAGAACCCATCGAGGAAGGGTAAGTCAGCAGATACATCAGGGACTACATGGCTGTGAGGTTTGACCTGTCTTTCTCCTGTTGAGACACAGTGCACCACGGTACAGCCTCTCAGTTAACTGCGAGAATTCTTTGCTCTGCAAAAAGCAGGGTCTGAGTTGAGGGGAGTCAGTGCTAATCTTGCACTGGGAAACATCGCCACATTAAAACTTGGCAGTCCTCCACTGCAGTATATTCTAAGCAGTATTTGCAGATAATTAGTTACTGTGGACATTAACCTGTATCTCACAACTTGGGCCCAGTGCAGTCTTTTGTTTTAGGAAGACTTTTACTAACAATCTTGCCGTCTTAAGCATACCGAGAATGCAGTTGAGTAAGACATACTTGATAGGCAGAACAGGAAGCTATTGTAGTTCTTACGGGCAGCTATGTTAACTTTCCACAGCTAAAGGTCTTAACGTGAGCACAGATTTTCACATTCACAGCTTCCATCCGCATTGTTTACCAGATCACTAGATGTCTTGGTTTACTGTGTTTCTTTTCAGTTTGGGGTAGAGATTTTCATTTTCCTCTATGACATTATTTCCTGATTATATGACTCTCAGTGTTCTGTCTTAAACCCAGTTGGCCCACCTGTTTTAGTATTTGTCTTCAGGAGATCTTTCCCACAGCAGACACGGTCAAGATCAGAGAGATACACGAGTTCTCAGAGAGAACTTTCAGCCAATACTTAGAATATGTTTCCAGCTGAGAAAGGTTTTTAAAACCTCAAACCATCCCCTGCTCAGGATTTCTGCATGAGAACATGGTAGAGAATATAAGACAGAAATAGACTGAGCGGCTACTATGAAGAGCTTTGAGTTTCTCAAAATGCTAGTCAGCATTCTTAGAGATTTTGATCCTGAAGCACTTTAGCTGCATTTGGTTTTCTGTGTTTATGGCCATTGGTTCCTCATCATATAATGTTCTTACAGAATCTGAACTCTTTCTGTTGACTACCTTGTATGTAGTAAAGTTAAAGCTACAGAATGCACCACTACATACAATACCATTCAGTTCAGCTCATCTTTGGACCACTCTTAGTTACATGATCAATGGCATCTCACTAGCTGCTGTACTGAGGGGGAGCAAATCTGATCTCTGAGTATATATCTCTGTAGCCAGAACACCATTTGCAAGCTCTTAATTCCAACTCCAGGTCTGTCAAATGGGTCCTATGGGCCAGGGCTTCAGATTTGATTTTGCAGGTAGATATATTGTTTGTGATGTTAGTGAGAGCATGCAAACTAGAGAGAAAAATATGTGGGAATTCCTCAGTATTATGTGTCTCCATTTAGGCAACCCATCAGTGAGTTCTTGGTTGTAAAAGGTTTGTTGGAGACCAACAGTCATTTTCTGAGTTTTGTTAAGATTGGTAAATGTTTATGGAGACCGTGCCAGCTAAATCCATGACAGTGTCCATTTAAATAGTGCAACCAAGAATACCCTGAAATAAAATGCAACCCAAAGTTGAAATGTGCCAGGATGCCCCCTTTCTACCCAGGAGATATCTTATATTTGGAAAATGTCTGCCTCTCTAAATAAATATGTGATTAATAAGCCATATCACAGTTTAAGAAATTGTATATACTTTACCATATGCCCCTCTGAAAACCAAGTATTTTGCATATGGTTGATTTTAGAAAGATTTTGAAGCTGGGGTTTATCTGTGTAATGAAGACAGATTCTTTGTATATGTACTGTATTTGTAATTTTCAAATGAAATTTCCTATATGATTATTAAATAAAGTGTTGTTTTGCCTTGTGGTTTATTAAAAACTTAAAATGTACAGTCCCCTAATTATTTTATATTTTCATTGATTTAATTAATGGTAGAAGATCTTAAAACATACTGATCTAAATTTCAGTGACCTCTTAAGTATTTAAGAAATAAGCCTTTTTAAAAATCTCCTAGATAGGATTTAATATTAAAGGAAACTTTCTCTCTTGGTGTCAAACACTTGTAATGCCATCCACGGACAGAAACCTGCAAAAGGAACAGAAGCTACTGTGACAATCAGATTGATGAGGACTGGAGAAATCCTGAGCAAAATAGCCTACCCACTCTAGGGTTCTGGGTCAGTGGTGAAAACCCTCCCTACCCAGATCTTGTCTGAAACTATTTTTGTTGCTCAAGAGCGAAAATCGGGTTTTGCATCTCAAAATGTTGAACTCCAATGTGTTCCAGTGGCCATTATGTCCCTGGGAAAATGTTTACTCATCCAGCTCTGTAGCTGTGGCTACTCATGCTGCTCTCATGCTGCAGTGGCAGAATTGAGTGGCTGTGACAAATACTAAGCCTTTACTGTGGGAACTGTGTAGGAAAAGTTTGCCCTGTCCTGGTGTAGATGGTTAGATCTTTGAAAGGCTGAAGATAGCGTGTGTGGATGCAGGAGTCCCACTTGGAAGCTGATGTACCTGGGGAAACTTTGGCATCTTTCACCACCAGTTCTTTCCTTGGTTTTTTCTTCATTCCCTTTTGAGGCTGGAGCAGAAATATGCAAGTAGCAATATTTCCCATCTTACCACCTATGCTATTCCACAGAGCTGTCTGCACAGCACATGCTCACTACAGCCATGGTAGCATACTTCCAACAAAAAGATTACACTTTTAAATTCTCACTTGTACACTAAGTAGAACATAACAAGACTACAAGTAGTGAGAAGTCCACAGTCTTGTGACTTTAATCCACATGTTTGAGTTTAAGTTGATGAGATTTAGACATCTACAAAAGATTCAGTCTTTTGAGCAGCATCCTGGTTTAACAAACTTCATGTGATTTTTACAGAAAATTACAAACTTCGAAGTTTGGTCCATGGGTATTGCCCAATAGACACCAAGATGATACTTCAGGGTAACTAAATAGCTCCATGTCTCCTGTCCTGGCAGACATGGTTTTCCAACTGTTTGTTCTGGTTTCATTTTCAGATTCCTTTGGTCTATGTTTTACTTGCCAGTTCCTGCACACTGGTTTGTGTGGGGTTGATTTGGTTTTTTTAAATTTTTCATTTTAACAAACCACTGACAACGATACTGAGAAAATGCAGGCTGGGAATGTGGCAAAACACTTGCCTACCTTCCTTAGCACCACAAGAAATAAAAAGATAAAAATGGTGTGTGGGTTGGTTTTTCCCCAAAATATATTGAGCTGTTTCTTGGTAAGAGAGTATGTTTCTTTTTAAAAATAGAAAAAGCCAAAAAGCCTCATAAAAATAAGCCTAGCCTTAAAGAAAAACTGCCTTGCCCCTTCAACTTAGGAGACTCCACCCTTTCCCACCACCTGCCGCTGTTTCCTACCCAAAGGAAACCTGGTCAAGTATTGCGGGGATGTTTGCCTTCCAACAGTGATGATAACTATGATGTCATTTGGGGCATGAAGAGGACCTGGGGAAGAGAAGGTATACTTTCTGGCCACCCACTCCCCTATCTGTGGCTGACAGATCCGTGTTCCTTCAGGCTTTTAGTCAGCCATAGCTTGTTTCAGTATTGTCAGAACACAAGTCATTCCAGTCTCCCCTTGCCTCTTTGAGTGTATTTAGCAAAGACTGAGATATTCTAAGAACCCAACACAAAGTATTATGTAATTTAGTGTAGTGGCTATGGAAGTATATTTGGCTCTAGAATCACTTCTCATCTCTAAGACACCATGATACTGGATCTAAGGTTGAGATCAAGATGTCATCCAATTAGTATATAGGAACTATTCACAAATGCCTTCCATTTCAAGATCCTTTAACTAAAAATTGACCCTTAAAGACCACTTTCTTGCCACGGAACACAGTGTGAAACGGGGAGCAGAAGTGTTCTGGGCTGTTAAACAGGAAAATAGTGTTATATTTGGGGACATCTTGGACCATACCCTCCCCCCACAGATAGAAGTTCATACTTGTCTTTCATCAGCAATGGCTTTAGAACCTGACTCAGGATGAGGTCCATTCTCTTGATAAAGATGCAAAATCCTGATATGGTCACCATTTAGCTCACCACCCCACTGCCACATCTTCTCCACTGCCACTATCCTGACTCTTAAATCACTTATGCCAAACCACAGCCAGTTTTGGCTAGTCTGGAGACAATCATTACTTGTATTTGTTCATCTTTATGCATTTGCGATGCTGTGCTCTGTGCCTTACACTATCTCAGTTGTTCCGCCAGGATGCTACTGCAAATTAATATTGCAATCCTCATCAGAAGAGGTTAGGTGACTTTCTAAGGTCCTATGGGTAGAGTTGCAAAGCAGCCATAAGTCACACACAACAAACAGTTGTAACTGTAAGATGTAACTGGAAAGGGATCTGGTGTTGACTGATGGAGGTAAAAATGCTGACCAAGTTTTAGGTAACAGAAAAGCAATGGAAAACGATCGTTCAGTAGCACTCCTAAGCTGCATGCATGTTTGGTTGCTGCTGTTGTTGTAGCCAAAAGTTTGCTGTGTTAAGTCTTTGGGGGAGGGAGAGCACCAGACTAGTATCAAATAAAGGTCCCACTGTGTTCCTGTCCCTATGTCTTCCTTTCTTTGGTCCTCACGACCAAAACTCCAAGGCTCCTCCTGACCTTTGCTCTCTAACCAACCTCTGCTTTGCCACTGAGTGCTGTATCCTACTTTGTCTTGAGGAAGGAATTGCATATTACAGTGAATAGCCTGTGACACTCGGTGGTCATAGCAGTAGCCCACGTCCTAAAAGAAGGCTACACAAAACAGAAGGGACTAGATCTGCAATTGGACCATCACCAAGACAGGATGGAAATGAAACCACTCAGAAATTCCACATAGAGCAGGAGCCTCCTGGAAACAAAAGCATGCACCTCTGCAAAGTCACAGACTATGCAGAACGTCAGAATTCAAGGTCAAAGTTGATCTCATCTTGGTTGATGATTGAATAAGATGCAGCTGATAGTAGAGTTAGTTACAAGTTTGCCCCAAACCACATACATATTTTTGTTGTGAGTTCACACAGTGACAGCCTCACTCAATCTGGCTGTGCTCCGTCTTGACTCTCCTCAGCAGTGAGACCTGAGCAAACTCCATGACTTCTCCATGCTCCCGTCTCTTCATCCATAAAACGGGGGTAACACTTTCCCTACATGACTCCTACTGCAGCTCCCTGCAGGAGGCTTTCCTCCTGCCCACCTCTTGGTACAGACCAAAGGGTTCCCCTAGCTGTTTCCCACCACCTCGAAGCCTTTCCTTTTAACCTATATCTATTCCTTTGTATCAGCTGCCAGACTGCAGAGACATTTTCTACCAAGAACCCCCCAGTGGCCACACTGGGCTGGGATGCAGGTAAGAGATTCCTGTTCTCAATTCCAGTCCCTCCTGAATTACTCGTAGCCCTAGAGCAGCCAGCCTACAGACGCCTTCACTCCCGTCCTACCTCCACTCCCTGGGGGCTCTGACTCTTAGTGAAGGCCCCAGTGCCCTAGCTTGCTCCAGCTGCCTCTCTAAGCCTTTCCTGCAAACCAGTTTTCATTCCTTTGTGTCTGTCATCTGCCAACCCACAAAAGCCCTCTCCACCAGAGACCACACAGTTACCACACTGGCCTAGGATTCAGAGGGCAAAAGCAACCCAAGGAATAGAGCACCCCCCGCCCAACAAAAACAAACCAGATAACTACACCAAACACATCAAATATCATAATTCCAGATGCCTAGATCCCAGTGCAAAAACCCAAGCATGAAGAGCCAAGACAATATGCCTCCTCCCAAAGTTAGTAACCTGAATGCAATAAGTCTTGAGAAAATCAATTTAGCTGAAACATAAGACAAGGACTTCAAAATAGCAATTATGAGTGTTTAAGGGCCTTAGCCAAGTATGGTGGCTCATGCTTTTAATCCCAGCACTGGGGAGGCAGAGACAGGCAGGTCTCTGCGTTTGAGGCCAACCTGGTCTACAGAGTGAGTTCCAGGTCAGCCAGAGCTACACAGAGAAACCCTGTATTGAAAAAACAAAAAAGGGCTGTAAAGAGGATATGAATAAATGCCTTAATGAAGACCTTGAAAACACAGTTAAATGAAATAATGAAAGCAAGACATGAAGTAGAACAGAATCACTAAAGAAAACGCAAGCTGAAATAAACTGGAAATGAAAACCTTGGAGCAGGTGTCAAAAAAAAACCTCAGTGGTAAGCCTCAACAACAGATTACAACACGTTGATGAAAGAATTTCAGGTCTTAAAAGACAAAGTAAAAGTAAGGGTTAACTCAGCCAAAGAAAATGTTAAATCTTAAGGAAAAAAAATCCAGATACAAAACTTACAGGAAATATGGGCTACTTTGAAAAGACCAAATCTTAAAATATTATAATAATAATTAATAGAGGAAGCAAAAAGAAAGCCAGGCCAAAGGCACAAAAATATTTTTAACAAAATCATAGAAAGAGCAATTCTCAGATTCATTTGGAACAACAAAAATCCCTGGATAGCAAAAACTACTCTCAACAACAAAAGAACTTCTGGGGGAATCAGCATCCCTGACCTCAAGCTGTACTACAGAGCAGTGGTGATAAAAACTGCATGGTATTGGTACAGTGACAGGCAGGTAGATCAATGGAATAGAACTGAGGACCCAGAAAT
>CM052701.1:52082683-52099564 GCA_028551405.1 Uromys caudimaculatus
AAAAAAAAAAAAAAAAAAAAAAAAAAAAAAAAAAAAAAAAAAAAAAAAAAAAAAACAGAAACCAGCACTGCTTATTGATAATTCTGAAAATAATTCCCTAATAAAAGGACACGGACTAACAGATTGGATTCCACTCTCCCATACCTACTCGATATAGTCCTTGATGTCTTGACAAGAGCAATAAGACAGACAAAGGAGATGGAGGAGATACAAATAGGAAAGAGGTCAATGATCTTTATTTTCAGATAGTATAATTTTATATGTAAATGATCCTAAAAGTTTCCACTAGGAAACTTCTGCAGCTGATAAACATTTTCAGTAAAGTTGCAGGATTATAAAATCAACAGGAATCAGCAGCCTTCCTGTATACAGATGACAAACACACAGAGAAAGAAATTGGGGAAATAGTACCTTTAACAAGAGCCTCAAGAATATTTTAGGATAACTAGAACCAAGCAAGTGAGAGATTTGTACAATAAACTTTAAAACATTGAAGGAAGAAATTGAAGAAGCCATCAGAAGATGGAAAGATCTCCCGGTCATGGATCATTAAGGTTGATAGTGTAAAGATGGCCATTCTACCAAAAGCACTGTATTGTTTCAATGCGATCCCCATCAAATTCCATCACAGTCCACAGAAATTGAAGATACAATCCTCAGCTTCAAATGGAGACACACACACACACACACTAGCTTAAAAACAATCCTGAATAATAAAAGAACTGCTAGAAGTGCCACCATCCTAGATTTCAAGTTGTCCTACAGAGTTATCGTAATAAACTCCGTTCTTTTATTTTAATTTATTTATGTATTCACTTTGCATCCCAGTCATAGCCACTGCTCCCTCCTCTCCTCCTAGTCCCAGCCCCACAAATCCCTTCCCCAGTTACCCCCTTCTCTTCTCCTCAGAGAAGGAGAAACACCCCTTTGGGTACCAGCCTGCTCTGGGACATCAATTTGTAACAGGACTAAGACATCCTCTCCCACTGAAGCTGGACCAGACAATTCAGCTAGAGGAAGGGGATCCAATATCAAGCAACAGAATCAGAGACAGTCCCTGCTCCAATTGTTAGGGGACCCACATGAAGACCATGAAGACCTGCACATCTGCTACAAATGTGTAGGGGGTCTAGGTCCAGCCCCTGCATGCTCCTTGGTTGGTGGTTCAGTCTCTGTGAGGCCCTCTGGGACCACATTAGTTATAGGATTTTTCATCAGATTTCTCCCCTCAGGACTCAGGGATCTAAGCAGAAGTGGAGACAGAAAGAACATAAGAACCAACAGGTGGTGGGTGACTCCAAGGAAGCAGTGTCTTCCAGACACAACAAGACAAATGCACACAGAAATTCAAGGCGACTGTGGCAACACACATAAGACTCTATTTTAAGATATTTTCCCAAAACACCCCACACTCCACAGCTAAGGGTAACTAAACTACTGTTAATAGCCATTAGTTATTACCCTTGGAACATGTGACCACCTCGCTCTAAGCTCAGTGGTGGCACTGAGCTGGTTCAGAATAGTTCTAGCACTCATGAAGACATCTAAAAGATTCATTAATACGGTGATTGTTTTTCTTTTGACACTAACAGTTCACACCACTTCCAAAGTTTTGATCATTTTAAAACTCATTCACCTCTATTCTCAGTGTTAAAATACTAGCTGTGTATACTTGAGCTCAGCAGATTACTGGAATGAAGAACCAGCTTCGGTAGGTGGATCTCCCTGAACACGTGACTCTTTCTTTACAGGACCTCAGTCTGGCCTGGCTGTTTAGAAATACAATAAAATTGAAATGTGTAGCACTGTGTATGCTTGGACGTGCTCCTAAAAGTTTTGGGGATATTGATATTAATTCAATGGAATTCTACCCCAAATCCCGATGATTTATTACCACAGTCATGCACTTGAAGCAACTGAGGCAGAGAAAGTTTTCGTAAACTCACTCAGGCTAGCTGATAAGTGCGGAGCTGAGATTCCGTTCCAGACAGTCTGGCTCCCAGCATTCATGCTCTCAGCCTTTACGATTAAAGGGGGGACTGACCTTATCACTGATCTAGTGCAGTCTCAGCTCCTGGTCCTGAAGGTCATTGGTGTGATAGGGGGCTGCCCCAGGCAACGCTAAAGCCTGCCTGCTTGGGCAGCTGTGTGGGAAGGGGCAGATGAGAAGGAGGAGGTGCACAGCCGGATCTGGCTTGCCTTATCAATAGTTGCCCAACTGAATGTAGAACTGCCAGGCCTATCTGATTTTTTTTTAATGAAAGCCCCCCCAAAGGAGCTATGCTTTTCTCAAGCACTGTTGGTAAAGTATTCAGGAGACAGCCTCGTGAAGTGGGTTTGGAGCCAGTCTATAGCAAGTATTCCAGCCTGCTTGTTTGATACAGGCAAATTGGCAAAGGTGATTTTCCTATAGCAATTTAGTATAGGAAATTTGATCCTAAGGACTGTGTGTGATCATCTCTAGGGCTCCACATGAAGTATGATCTTATTCTACTGTATAGCTAAAAATGAGCATAGGCATACACCACAGGTAATTTAGTTTATTTCAAGTGGATTAATTTGAGGATGGGGGGAAACGTTTAGTATACAGGTCTCTGGTAGGGCTACTCTTACTGTGATGGGACACCATGATGGAAAGCAATTTGGGGAGGAAAGAGTCTATTTGGCTACATATCCAGGTCACAGCTCACTGAGGGCAGCCTAGGCAGAAACTCAAATTGTGTGACAACCTGGAGCCAGGATCTGATGGAGAGGCCTTGGAAGAATGATGTTTGGTGGCTTGCTCATCACAGCTTCCTCAGCCTGCTTTCTTAAAGAACCCAGGACCACCAGTCTAGGAGTGGCACTGCCTACAAAGGGCTGGATCTTCCCACATCAATCGCTAATTAGGAAAATGCCCCCACAAGCCCACCTCAGTTGAGGTCCCCTTCTCTCAGATGACTCTAGCCTGTGTCACATTGGCATAGAAAGAGCCAGCACAATATTTTAAATCGGCTTCTTTCATCCATATCATCTTATGGGCAGGGAAGAACTAACCCTGAGTTTGAAGCCTGCTCAGTGGGTGTGGTCTGGACCAGTGCTTTCACTGGTAGAGTGGGAATTGTTGCCTGACTTGTAGGACTCTCCTAAGAACTAACTGAAGTCACGCATTCCAGGCCTCTGGCATAAGCTGAGTGTTCCACTGCTCTCCCTCCAGTTTGGTTTCCTGAGGATCCCCAGCTTCCCTGTCTTTACAGACTCTCTACAAACAAACTCAAACTCTCTAACTTAACCAGACATGTAGGATGCAGGGTGGGTTTCACAAATGAGTCACTCGTAATTGTCCTACCCCAGAACATTCCATCAGCTCAGAAATTATACCCTAGAGCAGATCCCCCTCCCCTCCCCTTGTTCTCCCATCAAAAGCCTGTGGTTAAGGAATGTGACCTGGGGCAAGATCTAATCAGTCAAAGGTAGAAGGATCTAAATTTCTTTAGCAGTCTCTCAGTTCAATACACCCACATCCAGAGTCATAGCGTGAAAATAGCTACTCTCTGGGGAGAGCACTGACTAGAGATGTCTGTCACATCACTGTGTGGCAGAAACAGTTCTAGGAACTGTTAGTCTCCTAAGCTTCGGAGTTGCCACGCCCCATCCAGAACGACCCATACTGACACAGTTGAATCCTCTTTCTCCCCTCACCAACACCTGCACCCCACTTCCCCATCTATGTCCCTCATGTTTGCAGGTTACCTCATCTCCCACCCAAGCCCACTTATCTACCTAAACACTTCCTATGTCTTGGTAGACTACAGCAACAAATGTATCCACACCCAGTGACTCCATCTTTGCTCAACAAGAGATAAGTCAATGATTCCAGATTTTAGACGAACGTGGGAGTCTCTCCCTGACATCAGCTCACTGGAGTAACGAGCATGCTCCAGGACTCTGTGGCCTGCTGTGATGGCTACTTTTGCTGTTAAACTAAACTTAATTAAAATTAACTTTTACTATAGGATCTAGCCTCTTCTTCCTTCCCATGTGTAGGCTCAAAGAAGAACAAAGCAAGCCACTACCATGAGTTCGCCTCTGGATGCCACCCTTCTTCCCCTGAACCCCCTTTCCATCCTAATTTATCTGCCTCAGTTTGCTCAAAATATCCTCATGAGGACAAAACCCTTAGAGATCTCTGAGTAGTTTTATTATTGAAGCCTCCTATGATTCAAACATAATATGAAACAGAGAGAGACAGTGACAGAGAGAGACAGAGAGAGACAGAGAGCTCAATACCTCATATCCAGTCCCCCTGTCTCTTCCAGAAGTAAACACTTGTGTTAACTACTTGAGTCACTTCTCCCAAAGTGTACCTGCCCCATTCTCTCCCTAACACACAGGAAAGGATGCACAGACACACACTGCTGCTCGGCTTCTTTGTTCTCTGTGGCCTTCCATATCAGCGCCTCCACAGCATTCTCAGGCTTGCTTCCCAAGTCCTGATAGGATCGATCTGCCCACTCAGACGCTGGTGACCTGGCTCCTGGCCTACACCCTACTGGTTCTGCGCCTACACCCTTTCCTGCTTCTCCTCTCACCTCGTTTCTCTTAGCACTTATGGAGAGCTCTTGCCTCATCCTGTTCCTGCAGTGTCAGAGTCCTCCAAAGCCCTGTCCTTCCCTCCCATGCTCAGCCTGTGTGGTGTTTGAATACTTGGTTCCCAGCTAGTTATGGTGTTTGGGAAGACCTAGGGGATGTGGCCTTTCTGGAAGAAGTATGTCACTGGGGCTGGGCTTTGAGGTTTCAAATTTTGCTCCCCCTGTTTCCTGTTTGTGGTTCAAGATGTGGGACCCCAGCTCTCAGCTTCCGGCTCCTGCTGCCTGCTGTCTTTACCCTGCCATCTTGGACTCTAACAAAATGCTAAGCCCCAGGTAAGCCCCGCCCTCCTTTCCGTTGGGGTGTCCCCAGTGTTCTATCACAGTAATAGGAAAGTAACTAGCACAGCCTGGAAGCTCTGCCCTTCCTGGGGAGATTTCCCAGGAAGCAGGAGCAGATGGCTGAGCTTTCCACTAAGCATACCCAGCTAGGAGTTAATGTGGAGCCTTCTGCATCCACGGCTGCCCTGCTCGTTCTCCCAGCCACCAAACCCAAAACAAAACAGACAAAAAACAAGAAGGGAGACCTGCAGCTCCCAGATCACCTTCTGCTCTTTATGGGCATCCCCAGGCACTCTCACATCCCAACTTTGGGGGAAACAAGGCCCTTGCATTTCGGCTAGCCTAAATTTTGAAAGCAACTAATAATAACGAAAAAGGCACGGCTAGAAAGAAAAAAGACACAATCGGTGAATATCAGAGGGAAGGAGCCTGGTGAGGTGGCTCAGTGGATAAAGGCATTTGCCACCAAACCCGAGGACCTCCGTTCAATCCCCAGACCCTAAATGGTGGAAGGAGACAACAGACTCTTTCAAGATAATCGCTGATACCCAGCCATCCTCCACAAGTACACCGCAGCATGTGCGTTCAAGCCCCTGACTCAGAAACAAATTTACTGACCCAGAAATAAATTTATAAATGTTTAAAAAAAAAAAGAAAGAAAGAAAAGAAAGTGTAGAGCAAGAGCAGCAGCTGTGGCAGGCTAGACCTGGATAATGCTCTGCCATAATTTGGGCTACCTCAGTTTCCAGCATTTGCACACCGGCTGCTGAACAGTACCCAAGGGAATATGTAGTGTGACTGGCACCAACCACTTACTTAATAACCACTACTATCCATTCCTTCTGCTGTTCACACGCCAAACTCCCAGGACCCCTCTTCCTGCTCCATTAAGCACGCAGGGCTAGGTGGATCTGTGGAGGTTCTGCGTTTCCCAGGCTAGGCACCATCTATCTTATAATTGTGCCCGGGGAAACAGGCCCTGGGGTACCAATCCATCTTGGCATCAATTAATGCTGAAGAAAGCAAGAGGCTCTTAATATTTTTAACAGAGCAAAGTGTCTTCCTTATGAAGACATTGTGCAGGGTATACGCCAGTAAAACCAAATGACTACATGGGAAGGTTCTGTTCAATAATCGGGAAACAGTAAAACAACACCAAGAAGTCTTGCTTAATGAATTCTGCTAAGGAATGTCAATGAATCCCTGATAAAAGACAAACATTGATTTATAGCAGATTCTGCAGTGGGATATTTTTTGGCAGAGTGGGAGATTGAACAGCTGGATATAGTAGCATTTAACCTTTCATCCCAGCACTGGGGTCAGGGGCTGTTCAGAGGCAGGCTGATCGCTGTGAGTTCGAGATCAGCCTGATCTACATAACAAGTTCCAGGCCACCTAGGACTACGTAATATGTCTCAAAAAACACAAACAGATAGGTGGTAGTGGTGCAGGCCTTTAATTCCAGCACTCAGAAGGCATAGGCAGGTGGATCCCTGAGTTCAAGGCCAGCCTGGTCTACAGAGTGAGTTCCAGGACATCCAGGGCTACACAGAGAAACCCTGTCTGGAAAAACCAACCAAACAGGATTAGCTAGATAATGCATGAAAACTTTTGCACTGAAGAAAACCTATATATTATGTCAGTCTTCGGAAACATACATATTAAATATTAACAGAAAGCTGATTTCCATACAAATGCAGATTCACAATGAAAATAGTCTTCTACTAGTAAATAAACGAAGGTCACACACTGAGCAGGCAACACATGTGAAGGGAAGTCACCATCAAACATGTCAGAGGAAAACACGCAGGCTTCTGTAACGCTTAGAGAAGCATGTACTAACCCGCTCAGGCGTGGCTCCGAAACAGTAGGGAGAATACGAACCCTCCCGAGCATCTAAGACCACCATTATCCCGACATCCAGCACTGCAAAATGTTTGACCGTTTTGACCTTTCTATGTTAATACAGTCTGCATTATTTTACATTTGACTGTTTTTTACTTAGCTTAAGCTTGGAGAATTTACTCATATTTTTGCTGCATATAGGTATATTTTTGGTTTGGTTGTTCTGTTGTTAGCTACTTTGTTTTATCAACACTATAAACTGTCTACAATACCTATTCTTCCTGGACATCTCAGAAGTCTCCATTATTGACCAGTGCCACTAATACAATTAGAATTAATCTATGGCTCTTGGTTTATAGGTGTGGACATTTTTGTGGAATATATACCAAGAAATCCATTTGTTATGTTGTAGAGCATGTCTATATATAACTTTCAAAATATAATTATACAGAATAAGAGGTGGGTAAGAGGTGGGGCTGAGGCCCCTGCCTTGAAGGCATGAGGCACGGCTTCCTTCCTCACCGTCTGTATTTTGTGGAATAGGAGTGGAGTGGAGCTCAGTGTTCAGACCCTGCCGTACAAGTGTGAGGCACTAGATTCCAAGTCACACTCTTCCCACGAAGGAGGTTATGTGGGACAGTTATCCAAAGTGCTATGCTCCCGTCACCAGTGGATGTAAGCACCGGGCGCCCCAATCTGACTTGTCATTGTGGCTCTTAATCTTACCCATTCTGGGTATGTGTGGTGGTATCTCACTTTGAATTGAATTTACATTTTCCTAGGGCAGATTAAAAAAGTATGGTAAAAGTAAGTCCAGACTCTAGCACATAAAATCTTATCTGACAGTTTTGTTTTGTTTTGTTTTGTTTTGGATTCTTTTTTCTTTTTCTGTTTTTTTTTTCTTTTGGTGGTAGTCATGGGGTGGGGTTGGGATGGGGGGGTTGAGATAAGTTCTCTGTATGTAGCCCTGGCTGTCCTAGAACTGACTATGTAGACCAGGTTGGCCTTGAACTCAGAGAGCTCCTCCTGTCCTGCCTCTGCTTCCCATGTGCTAGAATCAAAGGTGTGGGTCACCATGCCCAGCCTGGGTTTTTTCTCCACAGGGCACAGCTCATAGGGCTTGTGGGTTTCCTGGACTTCCTCCATCTCTTCCCCTCAAAAAACTCTATCGAGAAAAGAGCTGACTGCTCTCAAAGACTTGTTTTCATCTGGATATCATTTTAATGTTTTCCTTTTAAGTCGTTTGATGTTTCTGTTACGTTTTTATATGACCTGGGAAGATTCAGGCACAAGCCCTTGCTGGTAATATATGTTGGTGATACTCAGACCTTTCCTTTTCAACTTTAATTATTTTATTCTTATTTATGATTACTGTGTGTGCCTAGGATGGGATGGGGCTTGTCCATAGTGTGAAGGTCAGAAGACAGCTGTGTGGGGTTGGCGGATGCCAGGCTTGGGCAACACGTGATCTTGTCTGCTGAGCCATCTCACTGGCCACTTTAACTTTTAAGTGTTCTAATTATATCACTCATATAAACAGAAAGCTCCGTTCAAATTCAACTTGATCATACTCACAATCAGCCAGTAGATGGCGCCCTGGGCTTGTGTCTGAGCCTTTTACCCAAGTACTTTGCTTTTTCTTTTTTTTTTTTTTTTTTTTTTTTGGTTTTTTTTTTGGTTTTTTTGTTTGTTTGTTTGTTTGTTTTTTCGAGACAGGGTCTCTCTGTGTAGCCCTGGCTGTCCTGGAACTCGCTCTGTAGACCAGGCTGACCTAGAACTCAGAAATCCGCCTGCCTCTGCCTCCCAAGTGCTGGGATTAAAGGCGTGGGCCACCACTGCCTGGCTACCCAAGTACTTTTCAACTAGTCTTCCAAAGTACTTTGCAAGGAAGCAGAGCAAAAGAGATTATATTTTCAATCAAGAGGACAGAATGAGCTGATGACTTGGGAAGGCAATAAGACTTTTAATTCATCAAGCTGAGATCTTTGGAGAGACAACAAGGGCAACCCAATACTACTGACCCAACCATGATGATATGTTTATTGACTATATTACATGTTAATTCTCAAAAAATCTTCAACCACAATAGAGTATAGATGGCTAGAAATAAATCTTCAGATGAGAGTAATGTATCCCTCTTTGGGAGAAGAATAACTCCTTCAATACAGGTATAGAGAAGTCTTCACCAAAAGGCAAGGAGCTCAGATGAGGGTGCCCTAAAGATGCATCCATAGAAACAGCCTCTGAAATATCACCTAGGGAGCCCCGTTTCACTGTTTACAAAAGGCAGGCGCTTAATCTTCAAAGAGAGTAGTACTGGGCAGGGTTTGGTTGGGAGGCTATGCACCACTTTCCACCTCTGTCCGTCCATCCGTCCCATCTCGAATTCCTCGTTTCAGTTTTCAGTTGCTCTGGTTTTTTGCTGAGAACCGACTTGGTGAGCCTTGGAAACCTAGTAAAAAGCAGACCAGACCGCTTGCTGAGTGGGGATGTTGTAGAGAGAGCTTGCCTCTTTCAGTACACTGGCTCTCTCTGCCCCGCACTCAGCTTGGAGGCTCTTGGACAAAGCCCTTCGTCCTTTCCTCTCTCGCACTGTCAGAAGCTACCTGGGTCAAGGACCAAATGGCAGTGTCCTAGCCTTCTTTAAGCACGGGAACAGAATGCTCTGTGCTCAGAGGAGACCGCAGAGAGAGGCTTGCCAGGGCAGAAGGCTCTTCTAAGAAGGACCATGAAGAGCTATGCTTGAGAAGGAGGGGAGGCATCTGCAGTCGTGGACTGGAGAATGTGTGGTGTCTGAACCCTTTCTCCAGGCTTCTCAAGCCCTGGACGGGACCCACACCTTTGGAAGTGAACACACGTTTCATGAGCAGACACATGAACATGCAGTCATAGATTCAAGTCATTGCCTGGGTCTTTTCTCCATTGTGAGTCACCACCTCGGTAGTCTTAGAATTTGGTGAATGAGTTCTACTCTGCCTTTCACTCTCCTCAATTAGAAATGACTCCAGACAGAGCCACACCCATGCAAACCAAGCCTGGCATCCTTGCAGCCATGAAGAAGCAGATGCAGAGGGAAGACACAAACAAAATGTGGCCCCGCCCTCCCTTACTTGGTGGGGAGCATTGAGCAAGCACAGATCTTAGCGATGTGGTAATTCTAGCCCTCAGAGTTTCACACCTTCAAGGGGAAGGGCTTTGCATCGTGAGCACTTCCTGGCTCTGGGCCACCAGGGTAAGGCCTAGGGCCCATGGGGACAAGCCAGGAAATGGCATGCCTGCTAGGGCTGGGGAGCCATTGACCAGCTCTGTTCCTTGGGTCTGGCACTGTGAGCAATCTTAGGTCACCTGCAGCCTCAGCGGAGGCTGTCCAACATCTGAAGAGAGACAAAGCCATGAAAGTGGCGCCCTCTAGAGGCTTGCAGTCTCACTTTTCTCCCAGCGCAGGAAGAGCTGGTGGCTGGCTTGCTAGCTATAGCAGTTCTTAAAGCTCACTGAGGTGAGTGGTTAATTTGCAGTGTTGCGGAGCAGCTGTGAAACCATTAGGGCTCTACACCATATATTATAAAAGTGTAGAAGAAGATCAGTTATATTTTTTAAAAGAAATATTTAAAAATCCTCACTTCCCAGGTTTGTACCATTCTGTCCATGCCAGACACCCCCAGAGGGGATTTACACAGGGGATTTACACCCAGTGTGAAATGATGTGTGGTAACCCAAGCATCTCTTCCTTATTCTGCCTTCTATGACATCATGGTGGCTTCTCTCATTTCACCCCAGGCAGAGGGTATATGCTCTTCAGGGATCAGCAAAACCTATAGAGCATGACTTTCTGCCTTCCAGTGCCTGCGTTTCTCATTTTCCAGAAGGCCACTGCACCTGGCCAGTAGCTTCCAGGACCCATGATACTGGGAGACCAGTGTCCCTGGGTCATCCAACCACTGCTGCCACCAGCCCTGGACCTTCAGCAGTCAGGGGAAAGCAGGGAGTAAGTGGGGGTAGGGGGAGTGGCATGCCCAGGAACATACCCACCCTACCCAGGGCACAGCCATAAAGAGCCTACTCACTACTTGTTGGAAAGGAAAGGAAAGAAACCCAGGGCCATTAGGATGTAAGGAGGTCAACTTCAAGAAATGAAACTAGCCTGTGGGTGCTAGCCTTGTGAACACTCGGGAGAGACAGCCACAGAACTTTGCATTCTTGTGTCACAAATGAGCCAGACCTGAGTAATCACAGGGCTGAGACTCCCCGAGGCGCCTGCTGCTGCCACCCTAATTCCCGTTAGTAGGGGTAGTTGGGCAACAGTGAGGGGCACTGGGGACAGTGACAGGATGCTCTGGGCAGCACAGGAAGTCCTCCCGGGCCACTCCCTTCTAGGCTCCTCCTTAAAGTTTCTCTGAGTCACCTTCACCATGAAGCTTCTTCCAAGCTACACACTAGGCTGATTGCCCTGGCACTCACTCCTGCCCTCGTCCCTCCAGGCCTCTGAACACTCCGACCAAATGATCTTCCCTACGGGCATCTTGAGAGGTGCCCATGACGCTGCGTTTACAAGATGCTGACAGATCTCCCACTCTTTTGAAAACACATTTCTATTTTCAACTTTTAGTCAGGATTTCACCAACTGAACACTTACTGAGCAGTTGACATGTCCCCACCCTGAGCTAGGTGTGACGAATGTCTAGGTGCCCAGGGCTTGGCCCTGGTACTCAAGGTGACAAAAAGAATCAATAAATTGTGGCAATGTGTCAAGGTCAGGACAATGGTGGAGACCTGTACTCAGTCCTACCAGATCACACTGGGAAGCCAATTAAGAAGATAATAATCCAGACATAACTTTCTTATTTTTTTTTTTATTTTTGAAATTGTAATTTTGTTACATTTCACCTTCCAAACCCTCCCATATACCCCTATTGACCATCTTCAAATTCAAAGCCTCTCTTTTCATTGGTTTTTTTGTTGTTGTTGTTGTTGTTTGGTTTGGTTTTTTGGTTTTTCGAGACAGGGTTTCTCGGTGTAGCCCTGGCTGTCCTGGAATTCACTCTGTAGACCAGGCTAGCCTCGAACTCAGAAATCCACCTGCCTCTGCCTCCTGAGTGCTGGGATTAAAGGTGTGCGCCACCACTGCCTAGCCTCTCTTTTCATTGTTACTGCATGCATATATGCATTTGTGTGTGTGTGTGTGTGTGTGTGTGTGTGTGTGTGTGTGTGTATGTGTATGTGTGTGTGTGTGTCTGTGTGTGTGTATATTCTGTTGAGTCCATATAATATTGATAATATGTATGTTTTCAGTGCTGACTGTTTGGCTGGACAACCAATTGCTGTACCCTTCTCCCAGGAGGACCACCTCTCCTGCTCTCAGCTTTCCTCAGTGACCCGTAGGATTGAGGCCTTGAAGGCGTCCCGCATTCAATTTGGCCTGATGCTTGGTGTTGTCCTTGTTCAGCTCACATGTGGGCAATCTTGTTGGTGAAATTTTACAGGCAGAGCTTCTGCTGTTTTTAGACACAGTCTCACAGCAAACTCCCCGACCCTCTGACTCTCACAATCTTTCCACCCCCTCTTCCACGATGTTTCCTGAAACACAAATTTCTTTTAATTTACTGAAGAAAAATCAACAGTCAAATCTACCCCTGCCTTTGTCAGGAAGCTGCATCAGTCACAGTGGGCACGCTGTAGGAAGCACATGGGCTGTGTGTTTCAAGAGCAGAGTGGAGACCGTACAGCCCAAAATAGATACTATCTAGCTTTTGTAGAAACCGCTTGCCAGCCCCTAAGCTAAGGGACTATGACCAAATGTGTTGTAAAAATGGGGAGAAGAACCCATCAAGAAGTAGGATCTGGGGTTGGAGAGATGGCTCAGCAGTTAGGAGCACTGGCTGTTCTTCCAGAGGACCTGAGTTCGATTCCCAACACCCACATGATAGCTCACAACTGCCTGTAACTCCAGTCCCAGCAGATCCGACACCTTCTTCTGACTTCTGCAGCCACCAGGTATCATGTGGTCCACATGGAAACAAAACACTCATACCTGTAAAATAAACAAATAAAAAAAAAAAAAAAGGAAGGGAGGAAAGTCTAAGCCACATGGTGATACAAACTCCTACTCTCATCCCTCAAGAGGTAGGGATTAGACAGATCAGAAGTTTAAAGACCACCTTGGCTATTGTACCGGCTAGTTTTGTGTGTCAACTTGACACAAGCTGGAGTTATCACAGAGAAAGGAGCTTCAGTTGAGAAAATGCCTCCATGAGATCCAGCTGTAAGGCATTTTCTCAATTAGTGATCAAGGGAGGAGGGCCCCTTGTGGGTGGTACCATCTGTGGCCTGGTGGTCTTGGGTTCTATAAGAAAGCAGGCTGAGCAAGACAGGAGAAGCAAGCAAGCCAGTAAGTTACATCCCTCCAGGGCCTCTGCATCAGCTCCTGCTTCCTGACCTGCTTGAGTTCCAGTCCTGACTTCCTTTGGTGATGAACAGCAATTGGAAGTGTAAGCTGAGTAAACCCTTTCCTCCCCAACTTGATTCTTGGCCATGCTGTTTGTGCAGGAATAGAAATCCTGACAAAGACAGCTATATTGCCAGTTGGAAGCCAGCTGGGACCTTGTCTCATGGGACACGACACCTTGTCTCAAACAGTAATGAGAGATAATGAAAGAGTGAGTATCCAATTAGGAGAGAGTCAGGAAGTTTTACATGATTTCCTTGGTAAACCTATTGATGTAAATTATAACTATTCAACATCAGTATTCTAGTAAGGGGTTGCCTCCATGGCCCTCACTGGTTAGATCCACTCCCCCCAAGCTCTGGACCAAGCCTCTGAAAGTCCAAACCTATGCAGTTCCTCCAAAGGTGCCAACGGAACCTCCCCCTGGTGCTGGCTGGACTCTGGCTCCAGCCTTCCAGTCTGAGCCCTAAGAAGAATCTCCCTGGTTAAGACCTTCAGTCACTCCTATTGCCCTTAGAGTGATGTCTGTCTTAATCAGGGCTCCCGTTGCTGTGATAAAACACCATTTCCAAAAGTAGCTCAAAGAAGAAGAAGTTGATTTCTATTTCAGCTTATGAGTCTATCACTGAGGGAAGCCAAGGCTTCAACTTGGAGGCAGAGCATTGACCAGAGGCTATGGAGGGGTGCTACTTACTGGCTTGCTCCCCTAGCCTTGCTCAGCCTGCTTGCTTATAGAATCCAAGACCACTATCCTGGGGCTGCCACTACCCACTACCCCTACCCACTACCCCTACCCACTACCCCCTACCCACTACCCACTATCCATAGTGAGCCGGGCCCTCCTGCATCAATCTCTAAGAAAATGCCTCATGGACTTGCCTACAGGCCAATCTTAGAGAAACTTTTTGTTTGCTTCATTTTGCTTCTCTCTCTCTCTCTCTCTCTCTCTCTCTCTCTCTCTCTCTCTCTCTCTCAGCAGGATTTCTCTATGTAACAAACAGCCTTGGCTGTCCTAGAACTCACTTTGTAGACCAGGCTGGCTTCAAATTCACAGAGATCTGCCTGCCTCTGCAGTGCTGGCCTCTCCAAGTGCTAGGAGTAAAGACATGCACCGCTACTGCCTGGTGAGAAACATTTCTTTAATTGAGAGCCCCTCTTCCCAAATGACTCTAGCTTGTGTCAAGTTGACACAAACCTAGCCAGCACAAGGTTCAAACCTCAGCACTGTGTCACAGAGCTTCTAATCTAACCCACTTTGATGTCTCAAACGTTTTCCATTCACACCTTCTGATTCCATTGTATGCTCACCGTGTGCTGGGTGTTGTCCTGGGTCTAGGACGCTGCGGTGAGCACTCTGCTTCCCACCCTGGAGTCTGTGCTCAAGCAGGGACCCAGACATTAGACAGATTTTCACACTGTGACATGTGCTGGTGAAGAAGTATTTCCTGTCAATTCCTGCTCTGCCACAGCAAGCCACTCCTGCTCCAGGGTAGGCTGTTCATCTTGCTGAGATGATCTCTTCTGTGGAGTCTTCTATGTGATTCCATGACACCTGTCCCCACCCCGAGTCCTGCATCTCCTGGGCCTAACACAGACCTTGACCCAATAGACACTTAGACTTAGTTCTAGTGAAATGTCTCCCTAATCCATGAGTGAGTCACATTGTTTTTAATTAGTTAAAAAATTCTTTACTTTAAATCGCATGTTCACAAAAGGCTGGTTCTGGGTCCCCGTAGAGACACAGATAAGTATTTCTTAAAGCAAGAATGTTTGCCGGGCAGTGGTGGTGCACGCCTTTAATCCCAGCACTTGGGAGGCAGAGGCAGGTGGATTTCTGAGTTCGAGGCCAGCCTGGTCTACAGAGTGAGTTCCAGGACAGCCAGGTCTACACAGAGAAACCCTGTCTCGAAAAACCATAAATAAATAAATAAATAAATAAATAAATAAATAAATAAATAAATGGTTTGTGAACCCAGGGACTCTTGAGTGACTGACTAAGCTTGTGGAGGACAGATCTCCAGGGTCTACACAGAGAAACCCTGTCTCGAAAAACCATAAATAAATAAATAAATAAATAAATAAATAAATAAATAAATAAATAAATAAATAAATAAATAAATGGTTTGTGAACCCAGGGACTCTTGAGTGACTGACTAAGCTTGTGGAGGACAGATCTCCAGGGTGGCCTGGGCCAGTACTGAGGGCCCTACTGTGAGAGTTGAAGAGCAGTATCCGTTTTAGCATATGAAAGAAGCCAGGTTGCCAAGAGAGACAAGAATTTCCTCCTCACTTGGAATCCATCTTAGAACACAGCAGTAAAAACAGTTTTGATGTACAAAAACTGTGGGAGCAGCAGATGCTGCAGGCAAGCTCACTAAGAGGTGTGTGACTGCTGCAGGGGTGTGTGACTGGTGGCAGGAGTGTGTGACTGCTGCAGGGGTGTGTGACTGGTGACCCACTACTGCCTAGCTACTGCTGAGCGAATGCTTTCCCCTCAGCTCCCTAGCCCAGTCCCATTATCAAGACTGATTAATCCTTCTCAATAAGCAGCCTCTACTTTATTTCTGATCATGTGCTCCTGGTTCGGTCCTCTGTCCCATGTCAGGTGTCCTCTGTATTCAGACCAATGTCTGTGAATGTAGCTACTGAGAAAGGACAAACCTAGCTGCTCAACCTTTCACCCCTGTCTTATCTCTGGGCTCCAGGCCCAGAATTCCCTGCTCACCTCCCACTGCCAACTACCACCCTTCTCGCAGACCTGCTTTGTCTATGAGTTGATCCTGAGGAGCCTCATTTCACACAGAGTCCTCCCCCATTTTCTTCAAAACACCATGCCGCACAAAGAGGCCAAGAGGAGACTGGACAGACCTTTCTGTGCTCCCTCCCCCCGCCCATCCCCCCGCCCATCCCAACAGATCAGATTCTGTTCCATCACATTTCCACACAGCCACGGCCTTCGGTTAAACCCTTGCAATGAGCTCTCTATAAAATCCCGCAGCTCGAGGGCCCGGTTTCCGACAGAGAACAGTGTTCAGGAGGCGAGGTGTATGCATTCAGACTTGCAGAAAGCTGTGGAGGGGTTATCCACAGGCCAGAAAGATGATGAACCCCAAATCCACAGGAATGAAGCTTCTGCGACCCAGACCCTTCCAGGCCTCGCCAGGATTCTGTCCGCCTGGCTGTTTACTTGTATCCTTTCATAGACTCTTGACGATAGGTAGGCAAAGTGTGGTCCTCAATGTCTCTGTGCTGAAATTAAGGGGCTGGTCTGAAATGAGGCCTGTTGGCAACTGGGCATTCAAACTGTGGCCTGGGGGACCCACTGCTACATTCAGGAACCAGGAAGACAGTACAGTGCTGGGTGGGATTTGGTGTTAGAGGGGAATCACAGAAGTGAAGTTTGCTTGTGCTCGTATCGAGCAGGCTGAGTTTGTTTCCTCCCTGTTATCAGACCTACCCACTCTGGCAAGGTCTGTCGAAGAGACTTTGTCCTGGCTGGGAGTCCCCACCCTTGGCTGCCCACGCTAGTCAGCTTATCCCACAGACTTTTTGAACTTCCTTCTTCCTTGGAATTAAGAGCCAGATCACCTGGTCCACACCCTCTGGTATACAGGTGACACTGTGAGACATGGAGCAGCTGAAATGTCACAGCAGGAAAGGGCAAAGAGAAAAGACACATCTACC
>CM052701.1:52099664-52134317 GCA_028551405.1 Uromys caudimaculatus
CCCCCCCCCCCCCCCCCCCCCCCCGGCCTCTCAGTCTCAGCCCACCTTGCTAAGGAGTGGCCCAGAGAGCGGCTGGAAGAAGGAAGCTGCAGTGGGTGTAGCTGTTTACCTTCTCAGCTTGCTAGGTGAAGTCCCTTAGTCCAGCCCTGATGCCTTCCCCATTCCGACCACAATCTTCCTATCCAGCCCCAGTACCTCTGCTCTGGGCCCTGTGCTCTTTCCCAACAATCCACACTGTCCCACAGGTCCCCAGGCCACTGTGGTTCCCTGCAGCTCATTCATTACACCTTCTACTGATGTCCTCCCTTCTCCTCCTCCCCCTCCTCTCCTCACACCAGTTACAGCACAGTAAAGGAACGCAGCTATGAACCCATGTCCTCGCTAGCTCTTCAACGAGAGCAATGCTTCCTTGATCTCTCAGTGTGTAGAATCCAGCTCTCTGTAGCTGACTCAGTAAAAGGGGAGACATTGCCAAACAAATCTGTGCATGGGACTGATTTCTTCCAGAGCTAGGTTAGGGAGCAAAGCTCCATCTGTACAGGGACCGCCTTCTGGTTCATTTTTCATCAAATGTTTATTGAGTGGTGCTGCCTATAAAGCAACGAGTAGACAAAAGAGGGTATGTCTCTGTTCTCAGGGAGTCCATGTTTCCAGTTTAGATGTGACAGCAAAAAACAGGAGGTAAAGGAAAGGGCTAGTGCTTCCTGGCCACCCTCTTATAGGTGGGTTGGTGCACTTAACTATAGAATAATAATGTTACGTTGCCACTGCACTATTCCACTTCACAGATGAGGAAAATGTGGCTTTCAGACTTGGTAAAGTTACGCGTGAATCATAGAGACAATGACTGAATTCAGGAAGTCTCCAGACTGCTCCTGCCCAAGCACAATGCCTAAGAGAACCAATGAAGGGTTTGCAGCTTCAGACGTTGCCCGGGGAAGCAGGGCATCAGTGAAGGCTTTACTGAAGAGGCAGCATCTGAGGTGTGCCGTGAAGGACAAGTGGGATTTCCATACAAAGAGGCACACAAAGAGGTCCATCAGAGGCCTTCAGTCTTGTTTGGTGTGAAGGTACCAGTGCCCAAAAGATCCCAAGTCAATAGGTTTCTCAACCTATGGATCTTGTCCCCTTTAGAGATCAAATGACCCTTCCAAAGGGGTCACCTATCAGATAATCCTGCATATCATATATTTACATTACAATTCATAACAGTAGCAGAGCTAGCCTGCCTGCTCCAGTGAGGCCCTGGCACATGGGCAGAGCTTCCTCGTGTTCTTTCAGTGTCTCAGCAGCTGTGACTGTCCTGTGACCCACACTTGCTAAAGATGCCTTTGGGAGGAAACTCCCTGTGTGAATCCTGCAGAACACTACCCAGCTTCACATAAGCAGGAACAGGCACCAAGGATGTCAGCCATGGTGACAGCAGGACCAGAGTAGGCAGTTTGTGGGCTGCAGACCTAACATGGAAGGGACTAGGGAAAAAACCACCACACTACACTAGATCCCCGTAGGCAGGTGCCGTGGGTAGGGTGGCAGAACTAGGGAGGGTTCCTGGCTTCACCATCAGAAAGCTGCTCCTAGCAGCCTCCAGAGCCTAGGGAGCTAAGCCAACTGCAGCTGGCCTGAGCTTCACCTTCCCACCCAGGCAGTGACTCAGGGGCAAATATTGAAAGCAGACAATGACCTCAGCTTCCTCCCCTATAGGAAAGTGTGACCGTAGCCCAGAGTCCTCTGAGGGGCCTGGGGCACTGTGGGACTGGGGCTGGCAGTACAGGGTCCTTGGATGCAGGGAAACACTTTTACCAGCATCTGCATGCCCTGAGCTTCCTGTTCCTGATATTGAGTGTCCAGTAGATGATGCATGCGAACACAGAAGTGACATTAAAAACATGACCAACTACTGTCTGTCATGAAAGGCCTCCGTTCATAACAGCACCTAGGGCTCTAGAGAGTTCCTGCCACTGGGAATGGTGGTGGGGATCCACCACTGGGATGGGAGGCTTGCTACCAGACAAGTGCTGATGGGGGACAAGAAAGGCACTGTGTCAGAGACAGTCACCCTCCCTACTGCCTAAACTGTTCCCAAACTGCCCTTTTCCATAGAAATTCTTTCTGAAGGACCTGAGTCCGTCCCTCCTACACCTCAGTCCTCACGTCTACTGCTGACTGTGACTAAGGGAAAGGTCAGTCTCTTCAGCAGCTGGTTTTCCAAGGTCTCTGGAGGGAAATCACATTTTTTCACCCTTAAGTTTTGTCTTAGTTTCAGTTTTACTGCTGTGAACAGACACCATGACCAAGGCAAATCTTACAAGGAACAACATTTAATTGGGGCTAGATTACAGGTTCAGAGGTTCAGCTCATTATCATCATAACAGGAAGCATGGCAGCATCCAGGCAGGCATGGTGCTGGAGAAGGACCTGAGAGTTCTGTCTTCATCCAAAGGAAACCAGGAGTAAACAATCCTCAGGCAGCTAGAAGGAGGGTCTCAAAGCCCACCCCCACAGTGACACACTTCCTCCAACAAGGCCACACCTCTTAGTAGGGCCACTCCCTGACGGAGCACATTCAAGCCACCACTTTCCACTTCCTGGCCCCCATAGGCTTGTTCACACAGATGAGTCTATGGGGGCCATACCTAGTCATAGCATAATGCAAGATACATTTAGTCCAAACTTCAAAAGTTTCATAGTCTATAACAGTTTCAACAATGTTAAAAGTCCAAACTTCAAAGTCTCTTCTGAGATTCATGCAATCTCTTAACTGTAATCCCTTATAAAATAAAAATAAAAAAGCAGATCACGTACCTCCAACATCACAGGATATACATTACCACTCCAAAATGACAGAGTGAGAAAATCCTGGGCAAAGGCAAAACCAAAAAGCAGCTGGCAATTTATGAAGACACCCAATGCTGACCTCTGAACTTCACTTGTACTCACATATACACATGTTTCCTTAGGAATACACTCATATGAGCACGAATACTTGGTACATACATACATACATACATACATACATATGCCATAGTTACACATAGGTATAGGTAGGTAGGAAGACGATGGACAGGCGATAGAGATAGATAGATAGATAGATAGATAGATAGATAGATAGATAGATAGATAGGACGTAAAGTTATAAGAAAATGGTGTAAAACGTTTATGGTGAGAGTCTAGTGGGAGTATGGAGGTTCTTTCAACTCTTTTTGTAACTTTTATATACTTAGAATTGCTCCAAAAATTAGTTACGAGCATAAAAGTATAATTACACATTATAATCTCTACCCCTTATACATCTCTATATTTCCAGTTTTCATTAACATGTTACTGATCCTAAGCTGTGCCCTTGCGTTTCCTGGCCCGGCTTCTGCTATCTGGCTATCTGTCGCCTGCGAGATGTCATGCATCTTTGCTGTTTTTAATGGGTACACATCGTGCAGCCATAGATTCTTCTTTCATATTTTAATGTCATGTGGTTTTCCTCCCGTGTTCTTCTTAAAAGCACATTGCTCCCAACACCACTGCGTCTCTGTTGGGAGTATTTCCCACAGTGGGCCGGCCCTCAGGGTACCGTGGCCCTGTACACAGGCTGCCAGGCTGCACTCCTGCGAAGCCGAATGTACATACTTCTGTTTCCCCATGACTCTGACAGCGGCTTCGTACTCTGACTTATTTTTGTGAACTGGATTGTGTATGATATGATCCCAAGCTAGTTTATCTTTCATTTCGTTCTCAACAATGAGTTGTCTGTTGGGAAAGGAGCCCCATCTGAAACAGTGTTCAGACTGGGTGCATGGATGCCTGCTCTGGACCCAGTGGCACCTCCTGTCTGTGTATTTGGTCCTGTCCTCTTTCCTCCCACAGCCTTAGAAATAACCTTCTGTGTGTTATTGGGAAAGTAATTCTTCCACTCCAAGGCCAGAGCTCTGTGAAGTCTTAGTCTGTGCTGCCAATCGATCACTTACACATGGCCTGTGTCTGCCATTTGTTTAAATATCCAGTGGATCCGTGGCTCCCTGAAGATCTTGTGATTACAGATAGCAGAGCTTGGCTGCAGTATGAAAACTTCACAAGTGGTCACCACTAATTACATTCCTCGTTCTGTAACAAAGAGGGGGTGTGTAGGAAAGTAGAGAAAATAAGGATCTTAGAAACAAACGAACGTCGAGGACAGCTGTGAACGTGACCCTTGCCTCTGCTGTGGTGCTCCTACCTTTCCTTCCTGTGAGAGAGACTTGAAGCAGAGGCAGCTGCTTCCTCCTGTCTTGGGATTGAAGCTGTAGAGAACAAACAGCTGCCCTCAAAACCAGAACAAGCCTGCGGTCTAAAGGTGATCTCCGAGGCAGGCGGTGACTCAGATCCAGAGAAGCAGGAAGTTTGGTGCGAGGGAGAACTCAAAGCTGGCCCTCACATAGGTTACACTAAACTTCGTAACACCAGTTCTAGCTCTGAGGGTCGCAGGTCTGAGTGAAGAGAACAGAGCACCCACTTCTCAGCACAGGAACAATGGGCAAGAGCTCCCTGATGAAGGGAGGATCTCACCTTGGTCTCTTCCTGGTGTGCTCAGTTCCCCTTTCTCCTGATCGCCTTCATTTCTCACTGTACCCTCAACACAGTGGGGTGCCAAGAGACCAATGACAGCTTTGAAGTCTTCTTTTCTCAGATATGCACCTTTGCTGTGGCTTTGGGAAGTGTCCCTGGGAGGCTGTGTTAAAGTCTTGGTCCCTGCATGGTGATGTTGGGAGCTGATGGAGCCTTTAGAGGTGGGGCCTAGTGCTGACTTTTCCTTGGCTATTCGAATGCATCCTCTTTGCTTAGGCTGGTCATGGCTCTCACCATCTGTCCTGTGGACCACTGTCATTGATCTTTGGTCTTCAAAGTCTCCATCAATGCACATTTGCCACCTCTACTTGCTACAGTCATGTCCCTATTGAGGTATCATCTCCATCTTTAGCTTAACTTCTTCTTCTGCTTCCTTTGTAGCTTAAGCTAATAGTAGGCTTTTTCAGCCTCTCCCACTTCATTCCTGATGTGAGAAATCCCACGCAGTAAACTCCTTCAATTTCCCAGCAGCTATCAGCTGTTTTACGCCCTTCTGCCCTGAGGAGACATTCTGAAGGACACATGGGCTCCTCCTCTTCATGATCAGGTTATTGAAATAATGGACCCCATGCTATTGGAATTTCCCTAGGAATCTCAAAGTGAAAAGAAAAAGATGGAGCCTGGGATCCTGGTGCCAGTTGGAGGAGAAGTTTGTCTCCTTGAAAGAGAGCTCACAGGGTTCTCACTTGTCACAGCACCTTGCAGGGAGGCTAGATCCAGGACAATGACAGCCAGTGATGAGGAGAACTGCCTCTTGCCCAACTGCTCAGGATGTATCTGTCATCCTCTCTCTAACCTGAATCTCATTTCCGGGCCCTGGAAATGGACTTGAGGGGCAGGGTCACTGGGCCTCCTCCCAATATGGCCGTATTGAACACATCTTTCTCTGCTTTTTATTAACTCTTTTACTGGCTGAGGATGGGTGGCTGAGCCTAGCTTGTTAGAGACTGTCAGGATACAGGTTACGATCCTAACAGTTTTGGTAACATAACTTCTTTTCAAAGAGTTCATTTTGACAGATATGATAGACATGAGCAACAAATATGGCAAAACATCAGCTGAAAAGTGTGTGTGTTTCTAATTCTAGCCTGATCATTTCTCTGCACGCTTGACATTAAAGCAATATTTACAAACAGGTCAAAAGCACTTTGAACTTGCTTATTTATTGCTTTTTTTATTTATTTTAAGTTTGTTTTTTTGTTGTGGTGTGATGTTGTTGTTTTAGACAGAAAGTTGTCATGTAGCCTACATTGACTTTAGAATTCATTATGCAGCCCAGACTAGCCTTGAACTTGCAATTCTTCTGTCTCAGATTCCTGAAATTGCTGGATTATTGATATCATTCTTGGACAGCTCTAAGAATACAGATTTATTATCTATTTACTTTTTGGGTTTTGAGACATGGTCTCACATAGCCCAGACTGGCTTTGAACTCGTGATCTCCCTGTTTCAGCCTCCCTAGTGGAGGGATTACAGACAAATGTCACAATGCCCAGCTTAACATCACAACTTTAGAAACCAAGTCTTTTTGAAACTAAAGTGTTATAGGGGCTCAAGAAATGATATCCAAAGTGAAGGCTTCTCGAGCAGTGTCTCTGGCCTTCTGCCTGCTTTCCTGTCTCTTAACCCTCATTCAGTCCCAGAGGCAAACCATAGAAACTAAAATTCTTCATTTCCAAGATGGAACATAGATATAAACGGCCATTCTGCACAGCCAGCCCTAGAGCCTGAAAGCATTGCACTGATTTCCTCCCACTTTGCTGCATGAGAACTTGCCAGAAACAAGTTGTCTGCCCTACCTTGTATGTCCCAGAAAGCATTGGGCCCTATTCCCAGAAGGAAGGAGGGCAGCACAGACCAACCTAGGATAGTCTGCAAAGGTCTTGACAAACTCCTCCCTCCTCCCCATCCCCCCCCCAAGTCTAGCAGTAGCTGGAGGCCTTTCCTGGGGTCATATTTCTACCCCAATGACCATGCTTAGTGGACATTAAGCATAGATGTAGAGTTTGCCCTAGCTGGGTCTTTGGCCTTAGTAAAAAGACTTCCTTTATGCCTTTCTCTACCTTTTGTCATTAAGGTGTGGCTCTAAACAATGGCAGGAGACAGATGAGCCCTTGCCTGCTCCCCCAGCTGCCGCCATTACGTTTGCTCTGTCTCATAGACCAGCAGACTAACACCTTCCAGCACCATGTTCACACTGCTTACAGTCAGCTTTGTGACTGGAAATCTGATGGCTCAACCGTCCATTCAAGAGCCCTTTATATTTTGCTCTAGGGGTTGGCTAACCATCATCAGGTTGTTCAGTTTTATTTCCCTAAGTGGGATCATATTCTACTTCAAACCACGTAAGCAAATAAAAATGTAACTCCCAACTGTTTTGTGTAATCCCTGGGATCAACCATCAGAGATTTCCTTATGGGAAAATTTGAGGCTCTGCGAAACAAAGGTTGAGAGAAATAGTCTAACATGATCCTTTCAGCGCGCCCAAGGGTGAGTGGCTTTTCTTGCTATGAAAGAGACAAGAATTAAGGAAAGTATATCTACCATCATAATCTGAAAGTTAAAGAGCTTGAGTACATAATCAAGACAAGTGAGAATATGGCCTGGAGAAAAGCTTGCTCATGACGGTTATTAGCATGGCTCACCAGGGCCCAAGGTAGAAAGACTGCAAATGTCTGTCAATGTCAAATGGACAGACCATACGTGGGATACCAATGTAAGATTCCTCAGCAGAAGGGGTAGTGCTGACAGTGAGAGGCAGCATAAAGGTCTGAAAACCCTCCAAGATAAAGTCAGAAACCAAAGTCCATACATGGTCCTGTGTATGTAAAATGGCCAGAGTAGCCCAAGCCCAGAAATAAAAGTTTATTAGTGTTTGCCTTGGGCTAGGGGCAGGTCAGGGACAGAGATTGCTTATGGGTGCGGGATTCCTTTGAGAATAATGCAAAGGTTCGAGAACTAGACCGAGATGATTACCCAACTTTGTAACCATAATAAAAACCACTGGGTTGTGACATTTAAGTGACTATTATGGCATGTGAATTATAGCTGAATTTATTTTACATTCCATGAAAAATCTGACTTGATCCCATTTTTAGGAGCTGTCAAGGAATGGGGTTGGGGGAAAATTCTGGATATGGCTAAACCATCACTTGGCCTCTGTTTGGCCAGACTCTACAGGGTGCTGGCCAGGGTTCCCTGGCCTCCTCTCTCCACCCTCCCAGATGCAGAGTTCCTACTGGCATCTGCAGGCTTGGTCTCTGCGTACCTCGGACTCCTGGTCACTGGCCATCCGCAAGCAGCCTCCTCACCTGTCTCCACGTGCCTTTTCTCCTGAACAGACCATGTCCACATCCTTGCAAAATTCACACCCTTTCTTTGCTTTACTGCAAACAATACATGCTCAAGAAGTTTCTGGGGTGAGGGTGAATAAACTTGGCAGTAAAGCTTGCAAATCTGCACTTGATATTTAAAAGATGAAGTTTTATACTTCAAAATGTGCTTGTTCCCATAAAAAGATGCCCCCCCACTTTTAAAGTTAAGTAATTTTTGATATCTCTTGCACAAATCAATTTTTTTACAGATATTCATCTAATTATTTTATTACAGGCAGTAATATAATTTTTACATGTTTATACATTTTAAGGAAAATATCCAAGCATCACAAACATAAAATTTCAACTGTAAAATTGAAATTTACACTAATAAACACAGAAAACTATTTTAGACTATGTGCTACCTTCACTTGCTTATGCAGGATCCAAAGTATGCAGGCAAACCCTAAAAATGTAGCAGAAGCATTTCCGCACACTGGCATCAAAATCTAGTCTGTGCAGAAGTGTTTCCACTAGATTCATAGAGTGTTCTTTGGAAGAAAACGGGGCGGCGAGTATCATCTGGTCGCCCTCCGGACTTTCTGCAGCTCCTCAATAGGCTTCCATTCCTGGTTGATGGTTATAAGCTTTAAAAACAGAAAGCAAGACGCGTTGTTAGCATCTACGCTCCAGCCTCACACTTCTTTGGAGGAATCGTCTATATTCCTCTAAGGAAAAACATCATCATAGCAATAACTAACACACACGCACACGCACACACATGCACGCGCACGCACACACACACACACACACACACACACACACACACACACACACACACACACACACCTCCTCTCCTCATCTCTGAAACAAGCACAGAATAACAAACCAGGCCTGTTTCTACCAGTCTGTCCCCTACAACCCCTGGGTCTCTAGGTGTCGCAGGACCAGGGAGAGCAGTCATACACCTGCCCTGCTTTCATTAGAAGGTTCAAGATTTTTAATTTGGTAAGATAGCATTTCAATTCAAGAGGCACATTCATTCATTGTAAATGGATGTACAGTGGTTGAAACACAGGGCAAGGCGCACAGTAGTCTCTTAAAACTTCCCCATGGCAATTGCGTCTTCATGAAGATATAAAGGACCCAGTCAGTTCTCAATGAGACATCCTGACATTTGCCCCGGGAGACAGACACAAAGTTACAAAAGATGCCAAATGCCCCTCTTGACTTAAATATTACCAAAGTTTTGCTTTTTGTTGTCTTTGCTAACAGTCCCAACTGGTGCTCATTCAGACCCTGTGCTTCTAGCACTTCAGAATATTTAAGTTACAAAAACTGAAACCTAGGCCAGGGAGATGGTGAGATGGCACAGTGGTGAGTGTGCCTGTCACCAAGGCTGACTACCTGAACTTCATTTCCAGGATCCACAGGTGGGAGAGAAGAACTCCATACACAAGTCACGGCACAGGCATGACTCCAGCCCCCAACAAATAATTAAAATTAAACGCTTAATTAAAACCTTTGGGCTGGTGTAGCTAATTCCACTGGGAACGAATCCACTCCCATCTTTAGGAACTCCTATTGTTCATCACATCTTATATTATTTTAGGTAAGTAATAAGGAAGCATAATATAATTTCAATAATATAAAGGTTTATATCGAGGTGCTTAATATAGGGGCTGGGCGCTATGCTCACAGGCTCTGTATTTTGATGCTTTTAGCTCTAAGGGCAAGTTTTATTATCATACTCATTTCAGGGATTCTGAGGAGCCAAACTGTCCATGGTCCTCCGTGCAGAACAGAGCAAGGACCTGAGCTAGGTCTCTAGAGCACTGTTCAAAGGACTCTGAACGTCGCTCCGTACGTGCAAGGACTGCATGCAGTCTGCTTCGCTCTTTTTAAAAACGGTTTGGGCTGACAACAATCAGGTACTGTAAATTCAGCAATACCTTTTGGGGTTGAGTGGGATCCACCATTTCCCAAGGTTCTGGGTTTCTTTTTCGATCAATACTAAAAGAAAAAGAAGATTAATTAAATGAAGGTAAATTTGTTTACACAAACCCCGGAAGACCTATTGGATCTATAAACTTTCTGGAGACAGACTCTGTCACCGCTAAACTTTAGGAACAGCTGAAGTTAAATAAGCGTCCACTGAAAATTCAGGGTTCGTTTCAAGCTTTAAAGATCTCTTCCTCTGCAGGGCAGGGCAGGAGGTCTATTTGCTTTATTCAATAAGATTGGAAACTGCTCCCACAAACAGGTAGTACTGGACATGTAAGTGATAGGCTGAGGAGGAGCAGGCAGAGCCTCCTGGGGGTTCTAGGAGGGAAGGGCTTGGCTCCAGCGCCGTCCTCTACCTGTGTTAGAGTCACTGCCCTCTCTGACCCTGGACCAGCCTTAGTCAGATTCAGGGGTATCTTTTCCTGCATCCCAGGAGACAAGGCTCCTTTTTCCAAAGTTGAGACTAGAGTTCATTGCACATAGCTGTATGTTTCAGTTCTACCACACTAGGAAAAAAACCTTGAAACTTAAAATGATTATGTTTGGTGATATGTACCTCTAAATGTGTTTAAGTACTTCAACTTTAAAGCTAAATTTAAAAAAGAAATCGAATTTTACTTCACTGCAGGAGAGTAGAGGGGTCAGACATAAGAAAGAAATGATACCAGAATTGGTTTTCAGTCCAGATTTTGATACTCTCAGTAGGAAAAACCCAGACACTGACAGCTTGTGTTTCAGAATCTGCGGGTCAGAGAAAAGTTCCCCCAGACATTCACACAGAAGGCGTTAGTACTTACATCACGTCGGTTTTTTTCAAAGCATACAAAGCGAAAGACGAGGCTCCAGTGGCGGCCACGGTCATAAAAAACGCCAAAGGAATGAGCTGAGAGGGAACAGGTGGAGGATAAACTCAGTAAGAAACTCCGAAATATAACAAACTAGTATAACGTTTCAAAATCTTCATCATCCTTTCCGTCTTTTTAAAAAGGAAAACTCTCTGAAGAAGCAAGACATTAAGATTAGAAACTTACTTCCTTATTCTTCATCAATCTCTGGAAAATGCCCATGATGACTTTAGTGTAGAATTCCAAATCTAGAAGAAGAAAAATTCCAAGATACTGGTCAAAAACCCCCCGGACCCGGGCACCCAACCGTCCAACAGTCGCAGAAGGTCGGGCGATCGCCCGCTTCGCAGAACTTTTCAGAAAGGAGACGTACCTAGGGCGGCTGCGGCCAGGAGATGTTAACGCCCAGCAGCAAGCGGACCTTATATGCAGCCAACCGCTCAGGACCGGCAGGGCGTTCTGGTCACGAGGGGACCGATCCGACCGAGTAGCACTGAGCCAGCTCACGCGCGCCCCCTGCAGGACTATAGCGCAGTGCGGCCGCTGACCGCGGTCCTTACCTGCGGTCGACCATCACTTTCTGTCCTGGTCCTGCACCTCCAAACGTCTGGGGGGTTCAGGGTCCGGTGTGATAGCCAAGACCTGGGTGAAAGACACCCAGCTCCCTTAAAAAGGAGGGGGTTGAGAGAGGGGTAAAGGAGGGCAGGGGTTCCAGCGTTTGCTGCCACCTTCACCTCAGTATCAGAGGAGGCTGCCGGATACAGAGTGGGGTAAATTTGAACAAAATCAATCACATAAAAGCTTCAAAATGTGACACTTGCATATATGGAGATTATTTAAAAGTAAATTGTAAAGTTCAGATTAACTCCAACAGTGTCCCCATTTATTTATTTGTTTATTTATTTATTTATTTATTTTTTCTAAGTGTGGAGAGCTTTGGGGACCTCTTGGCAAGAACCTGACATTTAACCAAGGACAAAGAATCAGGCTTCAGCCAAGAATCTGACAATAGGCCAAGGACACGGAAGTAAGTTCAGGCGGGAATCTGATTTTAGGGTAGAACCAAAAAGTAGGCTTCAGGCGGCTAGGACAGGGAAGTAGGCTCAGATATCTCCGGTCATCCTGACAAGCCTTTAGAAACAGTGATCACGGGAGTGATCATGGGACTTTGTTTACTGCCTTGTTTGTTCCTTGACTATTTGTGTTTATTGTATTGCATGTTCCTCAACCTAGAACTGACCTTATTGCTTGCATGTAATTAAAATGGTGTAAAAGCAGATTGGGAAATAATAAACCCGTCTTCCGTCTCAGAATTGACTGAGACCGTGCTACAAAGTTGTGCAATTGTCTCTTTTCAGTCCTCACTCCTGCGCTGGAGAACCTGCTGACTGACTGAGCGAGCTTGGTCAGATGGCTCCTCAACGTTGGAGCTCCAGTAAGCCGGGTAACAGTGAAGGACACCGCGTGAATTGGAAGCACATGCAGGAAAGTAAAGAAGATTTGGGCCAGCGGTGAATAAACCTTGTAGAAGGACAAGGTAATGGTAAAATGTGTTTTGTGTATGTGTTTAGAGTTAGGCTAAAATCTAGAGAAGCGAAGGTAATTCTCATAGGTGCTTTTAGTCTTTGGACCCTGACTAGAGATAGTTTACACCCTAGACATGAGAGAATGGGTTTGAGAAAAGCAGTCCTCCCCAACTATCTGGGGGTGCTTTGGCAAAAAAGAAGGAAAATGAACGTAAGCTGTTTCAGAGCTCTCCTAGGGACAGGAGGAGGTGGGGAGACCTGCCTGCTGTCTGGCTCCTACAGGAGAAATGCTTAGTTCTAGTTCTGGGTCCCTTAGGTAGGATATCTGGGTCTCTTCAAGATATCTAGACCTCTTCCCTCTCTGTGTATTGTATGTTCTTGGTGCACCAATCTGTCTGTGTCTGTCAGTTTATGTTTGTGTTTCTGTTTCGTTGCTTGAATGTTGCTCTGTGTTTCATGTTCAAAAGAAAAAAAATGGTTAAAACTATCTGCTGGTTGTTCAGCCCTTGATTTAGTTTTAACAAGTTTCAATAAAAAGAAAAAAAAAGGAAAAAGAAAAAAATGGAAACAAGAAAAAAGCAGTTTCAATTGGCCTTTGGAGCCCTGCACCTGTAGCAAAGAGTCAAGCACAGTTGGAGAAGCCCTGCCAGGGGCTGACTGTCTGCACGAGGTGTTCTTAAAGGGGCCAGCAGCTTCTCAGCTTCTATGGTAAGGGAGCTTATGGCTGTTTTTCCTAGAAAAATCTTTGTGACTGTGATTATTAGGTTCAGCAGGTGACAAGGTGCTCCTCTCTTGAAATTACAACTAGAAAAAGTAAGAAAATTTTGTCTAGTCTAAATACATAAGATGTGTGTAGCTATTTCATTTTTGTTTCTGACTGGTTTTAAAAGTATAATTATGTTCTGCATGTCTTGGTTATAGATTATTGGCTTATAAGTTATTGGGTATGATTAAAAATTTGTAACTTTGGTAACAGAAAGTTGGCTTAAAACTGGTAACTCAGGGTTGGAGTCATTCTAGACAGCAACACATGGCATGAGCCAACCCAGGGAAACAGGTCTCTTAAAGATACGTCAGACTTATAAAAGATAGGGTTTAGGCAGTGTCTCTTTGGTGAGGTATTAGAGGCTGCACCGTCATGCGTTCATGTGCAGGAACTGGCAGCCAAACTTTGTAGCACGGGGGTGATTCGCTTGGTGACTTTGGAGAGACTGGATTGTTTGTTGGAGGTTGAGTTTTGCTTTCCAAAGTTATAGTTGTGCTCTGGTGTTGCAAGAGAAACTTGGAAATTAGAGTTAAACTGCCAGTGTTCCATGGCTGCAGTTTGCAGTTTGATCACCGGCTCAGGATTCTAAGTCACACATATTTGTAATTTAAAAAAAAAATCAAGCAGGTGGAGATTGTTGCAGGACTTGCGAAGGGTTGATGAGGCTCCAGAACTTGCGGGGGCATAGCAGCCTGGATGCCTATTCCAGCTGCCATTCCAGGAAATGCTTATAGAATTATGGATTTAGAGAATTGTTCTTATACTGTTTCTTGCATCCTGGTGACTGTGGGAGGTTTGCATTTAGTGAGAAAGAACCCACGAAGCAATATTGGAAAGTTTTGCCTCAAGGAACGGTTAATAGCCCTACATTATGTAAAAAATTTGCTGCTTCACTACAGGAAGTTAGGACTTTGAATCTTTCAGTGTATATTATCCATTATATGGATGGATATTTTATTAGCTGATCCCTCTGAGGGAGTTTTACTACAAGCCTTTGCTCTTCATATACAACAAGCTATAAAATATTGGGGAGTAGTTGTTGCTCCAGAAAAGAGACAAAGGCAATATCTTTTTCAATATTTGGAACATCAATTATATCCTAAACAAATTGTGGCACAGAAAATTCAAGTAAAAAAAGAAAGATAATTTACTTACTTTAAATGACTTTCAAAAGTTGTTAGGAGATATTAATTGGCTAAGAGCTCATCTTAAGCTCACCACAGGAGAACTTCAACTTCTGTTTGATATTCGCAAATCCTAATTTCCCTCAACAATGAACTGATGAGGGACTAATAGTTTTGCGGAAAGTAGAGGAAGCTATTAGCCAACAACATAGTCTACATTGTGTAGACTACGATCAATTGTTGGCTGTTTGTGTTACTGCTACTCATGTGCCCACAGCAGTTTTTTGGCAAAAGAGACCATTAATGTAGATTCATCTTTCTTTATCACCAAGTAAAGTTTTAATACCTATTATGAGACTGTTCCTGTGTTAATACAGAATTTAGGATAGAATCAAGAAAATATTTTGGGAAAGAACCTGATGAAATATTTATCCCTTATTCCAAACAGCAATTAAATTGGTTATTGCAAAATACTGATATTTGGCCCATTGCATGTGCAAGCTTTTCAGGGAAAATTGATAATCATTATCCAAAAGATAAGTTGTTGCAATACGCCTGTATGCATGCTTTTGTGTTTCCTGTAAATTTACGCATGCAGCCCATAGGAAATGTATTTACAGATGACCCATCTAATGGGAAGACAGCATATGTGACTGGATCACATGTTCATTCTCTTGGGTTTCCCCTGCTTCAGCACAAGTAATTGAACTACGTGCTGTAGCTGGTGTTTTTGAAATGCTGAAAAATCAAGCTTTTAATTTGTACACTGATAGCCAATACATAGCTCATGGTTTGCAATTACTTGAAACTGTTCCTTTTTTAGACACTACTAATTCTCAAATTCTGCAATTATTTATGCAAATACAACTCAATTTAAGAGAACCTACAGTTCCTTATTTTGTAGGACATTTAAGAGCTCATACTGGATTGCCTGGACCCCTTAGTGAGGGCAATGCCACAGCAGATTTGAATATCAGGCGGATTATAGGCCTTACACAGGAACAATTAGCCAAACAATCTTATTTATTTATTTATTTATTTATTTATTTATTTATTTATGGTTTTTCGAGACAGGGTTTCTCGGTGTAGCCCTGGCTGTCCTGAAACTCACTCTGTAGATCAGGCTGGCCTCGAACTCAGAAATCCACCTGCCTCTGCCTCCCAAGTGCTGGGATTAAAGGCGTGTGCCACCACTGCCCGGCAACAATCTCATTCTTTACATCATCAAAATAGTAATAGCTTGAGACAACAATTTGGTATTTCTAGAGAATGTGCACGTCAAATTGTAAAGACTTGTGCTGAATGTCCTCAATTTCTTCCTGTACCACATAATGGTGTTAATTCTCAAACAATTAGGGCAAATGGGTGTTACTCATATTTCTGATTTTGGAAATTAAAATATGTACATGTAACTACTGACACCTTTTCAGGCTTTTTAGTTGCAACTGCTTTGACAGGAGAAGCTACTAAAAATGCAATTAGTCATTGCCTACGTTGCTTTTCTATGCTGGGTGTTCCAAATCAGATTAAAACAGATAATGGAACTGCAGAGACACATGCTTATCAATGTTCATAACTGCTCTAGTCACAATAGCTATCAAATTTACCATAGCATTAATCATTCAGAATAGGTTCCAGATAATGAAGTTGTAGGTTATTCTATTTTTGTTTCCAAGGTTTCAGAATAAAATGCTAAAGGAATTGAAAATGTATATCTACACACTATGCTCAAATAACCTTTAAAAATGCTTATTTCTACTTGTAGCAATGGCAATTAGATCTAGGAAGCCACACTTCTGTCATTTTGCATTAATGCCCAGGTGTGCTGAGTTCTGGAAGATGCAGGGTGATGTTAGTTGATTCTGCCTTGGATTCAAGGAATTACAGCAGTTTGGGGTGGTTTTTGTTTAACAGCTAATCTTACTTACTAATTTTATAATTAAATTGCAGCTGCAGCAATTTAAATAGTAAATTATCTGCTCAATAATATTGTTACAAAAATAGGTAAATGACTATAGAACCATCATAGATTGTGCTCTTTTTTGTCTGAGGTTGCCGTGGGCAGAAACATTCAGAATTTCCCTTCAACCAGTCCTTCAGAATATGTTTTCCCAAATGAAACAAAGCTCTCCTAGCCTCTCCACCACATTCCCTGTAACTAGAACACAGATTTCACACACACACACACACACACACACACACACACACACACACACACACACACTTACTCAAGCACTGAGTACTGGCATCCAGGTGTGGCACCAAGCCACTGCTGCCTGGGATACTAGGTTGTGAAGCAGGTCTGGCAGGCTCCAGAGTTCCCATTGGGATACTAGCCAGTATCACTGTGATCTTACCAGTCCCTTGAGGAAGCTTTGTCTCCCTGATTCCAAGTGCTTGACACTTTTAAACCCTTCTGTAGCTACTGTGACTTGACTAGGATACGTTAAGCCATGGTTGGTTGGCTCTCACCTTCAGATCTAAACTTAGCCAGCCCTGTCAGGCTTGATGAGAAAAATGGAGCATCCTCATTATTGTTTGAAGTTCTTTCTGACAAACCCTGACAGTGGGCTACACTAACCTCATCACCCCATCCTTCAATAGCTGTGTCACCAGGTTTGACACTGGAATTTCCAGGCATTCTTTATGCTAGGGTCAACTACTAAGGCTAGAGAGCAGTCTGAGAGCTCAGGGGGAAAATGCACACTGCGGACTTACTGATTCATTTTCCACAAAGAAGGTGTGAAAGGGGGACGGGGAGCATTTGGGGTGAGAAACCAGTGAGAAACATGACAACATGAACAAAGCACACGTGTGAGAATGTCATGAAAACCAGCTTAGGACACTATAAAATGCTAACTAAAACATTAAAAAAAAAAAAGTCTTGGAAGTGGTACAGAGCAGTCTTCTTCTGATCATGGAAACTGAGTCACATTTCCGTGACAAGTGCTCAGATGCCATCCTGAGTGGAGAATGACCCAGCAAGATTCCCCGTACACTGCTAGTGAGGAAAGTAGTCAACACCAGGTACTGTTGTGGGTTGCCCTGGTGCTGCTTGTATTCTGATGCTAACTCTGCTTTCTTAAGAGGGGCTGCCCCAGCCAGGAGTAGTTCATGTACTCAGGTAATTTCATGTGAGCCTTCTCCCCATTTTAACTGGTCAAATAAACGATAGAGCCTGTGATTGGACAGTGGAAGGGAAAGGTGGGGCTGAGGTTTTAGAGAGTGGGGGAAGAGTAGGGAATGAGAGAGGAAGAGGCCAGAGGAAGAAGAGGAGGAAGATGGAGCAGAACCACATGGCCTGGAGAAGCTGCAAGTAGCAAGAGATCTCATAGCTGGGGAATAGTGTAGTGGTAAATCTGCCCAGTCTAGGCGTGCAGCTATAAATCTTGTAACTGAGTTGTGTGTTTTTGCACAGGCTTATTGCGGTTGGAGTTTTACTACAACAGATTGGCACCCATCTTATGGATTAGAACCCAACTAACCTGATAAAAGTCCACTGCCCCTCCCCCACCCCTGAATACTACTCTGCTGGGGCAGCATTCTAAGGCTGCAGCGGTGTGTGGATTGAAAGCTGACTGAGTCTGAGGGGTCTACAGAGAGCTGCAGAGAGGCTTCCTTCCCAAGCCCCAGGCAGACAGCTACAGCCAGGGGCAGTACCCAGCCTGGAGCTGGACTTGGGCGAGCACAGGGAGGTTTGCGTTAGCCCTGGAGCACAACTGCCTTCAAGGTAGTTTTCTGGCAGACACAGTGAGCTGATGGGGCACCTGGGCCCTAGGGAGCCTTTCGGTGCGTGGACACACACACACACACACACACACACACACACACACACACACACACACACAGCTGCAACCCAAACAAAAGACTGGCTCAGAAGCGCAGAAGCCTCAGTAAGCCCCTCCCTTCGAAGAAATGAATCCGGAGAGGACTGCAGAATTAAACAGCAGAGGGAGACAAAGATACAAAGGGCTCTAGATCAGGTAATAAGAATGATAAATTGATAATTAAAGATGGGAAACACAATAAATACCTTTGGGGCTTTATGGGATGATAGACATCTTGTCATTTACCAGTACTGCAATACTTATTCTCTTGATTTACTATGTCTTCTCAAAAGACAGGGCCCTAGATAAAAAATTACCTGCCTTAGAAAAGGGATTAAAGGAGACACTAGAACTAAAGGTCAGGATTTTATAGGTCAAGATAAGCAACAGAAAGAGGAGAATAAAGGTTGGAGACAAGAGCTTGAAGAGATGATAGAAAAATGCAGAAGTTCATAGATAGAGAGAAGCTAAGAGTACAGAAGCAGGGCCTAGAACAGAAGATACAGAAATTTATAGAGCAGCGTGAACAGCAGAAAGAGAAATTTAAGACTTGGCAACACGGCCTAGAGGAAACACTAAAATTGAAGGCACAGGAATTGACAGATCATAATAAGCAACAGAGAGACAAAAATGAGGTTGAAGACAGGAGCTGGAAAGATGCTAGAACAAAGGATGCAACAGTTCACAGATCAGTAGAGAGAAAATAATGAGGATTGGAAGCAAGGCGTGGTAAAGAACCTTTTAAAATTAATCATTCAAAATAAAATGGACAGCAGAATATTAGAATTACAACATAAAGAAAACTTAAAATGTGGAAGCAGAACCTTGAACAGAGAATACAGGAACTCAGGGAATAGGAAGATCAACACAAAGAGATGAAGCATGGGCACAGACCTTAGGGGAGGAATTTAAATTGTCAGTTACGGAAAATACTCAGGTAGAGACAGAAGATATTAGAGAAAGCCAACCAAAGGTTATTAGAAAACAAACTTTAGATTATCCAGTTAGTATACAACAAAGACCTCCAGACGATCATCCACAGGGTGATCAGGAATTCGAATGGCAACCCCTGGATGTGTTAGAACTCAGAAAATTTAAGGAAAGTGTCACTAATTTTGGAATGCATTCACCATTTGTAAAACAAATCCTGACTTCTTGCGCTATTAAAAATAGAATAATCCCCCAAGACTGGAAAGCTATGGCAAGAGCAATACTAGAACCTGGGGCACATTTACAGTGGTTCGCATGGTGGAGAGAAGAGGCAAGGGAGATAGCACAGCAAAATAGAGCCAGGGGTAGAGAGATTTCCAAAGAGCAGCTGCTTGGTGAAGGTCGCTTTGCTGAGATAGAGGTGTAGGCTGTATATGATGAAGAAACTTTGGCAGTGCCAATTGGCAGCCTTAAATGCTTGGGATAAAGTCACACAACCAGGGAAAAGACATTTAAAGCTATTTCATTATTAAAGATCATTTGACTAGAGACATGTCTGCTCCTGACAGCATCCCCTTCTTGGTTCAAAGAAGAAACTGAGCATCAATGGAGCTGCTCCAGTTGTGGCAAAAAAGCCACTGGGCAAGAATTGCCTCAATTCATCTACAGACAAAAATACTGTCCAGGAAAGGGATACACTATACAGAATAGTCGACTGATAGTTCTACCAAGACAGAATAAACAGTCCTTCTTAATTCTGCTTTACAAAGGTCTGTCATGATCCTGGGCCAGAAGGCTGAAGACTGATGTTCCAAAATTTTGAGGAATGAGGGACTGTCCAGGTAGTCAGTCATCTCTACAAATTGGTTATTTTGGAAGCCTTTTTTTCTGTTTCCTAAATTTTCAGATAATATTTAAGTCATTCTTGGATTTCTGACAGGGCTGAAGACTGGTTATAGTCTCAGTCAACTCAAGTTGTTTAGTATTGAGAGAGATGATATAGATTTGAGAGGATGGTTTTCAGATGGTAATACAAGCTAAAACCAGAACATAATTCAGGTATAGAATTGTAGTTTTTTAAGTTAGAGAGAGAGCTTTATCTATATTGACAAACATGATGGACTGGGTGTTAAGTGTATCTTATACTTTATAATTTGCATAATTATAATGGTTATGCTCAATTTGTATCTGAAAGAAAGAGCCTTTTTAAAAACTGGACAAAAAGGGGGTTGCTCTGATGCTGTTTATATTCTGATGCTAATTCTGCTTTCTTAGGAGGGGCTGCTCCAACCAGTAGTTCATGTACTCAGGGGATTTCATGTGAGCCTTCTCCCCATTTTAACTGGTCAAATAAACGATAGAGCTTGTGATTGGACAGTGGAAGGGAAAGGTGGGCTGGAGGTTTTAGAGAGTGGGGGGGGGGGGGGGAGAAACAAGAGAGGAAGAGGCCAGAGGAAGAGGTGGAAGAAAGATGGAGCAGAACCGCATGGCCTGGAGAAGCCGCAAACAGCAAGGGGTCTCATAGCTGGGGAACAGAGTAGTGGTGGACCTGCCCAGTCCAGGCATGCGGCTATAAATCTTGCAGCTAAGTTGTATGGTTTTGCACAGGCTTATTGGGGTTTTACTGCAACAGTGTACTATTGTTACTTTGGGGTTAAAAGAAATCAAGGACTGGAAGGTTAAATACCAAAGGGTTTTTAATTTTTAGTTGTTTCTATAAAAATAAAAAGACACAGACAAATCTATGGCTTCAAATTATGTATAATATAAAAGGGGGAACGTTAAATGTATAATAGAGAAACTAAACAATACAAAGTGATCAGAACAAACATCACCAACACTGCAGAGAGCATCCATGATACCAAGAGCAAAGCCACCTGGGAGCTTTCTAACCTACAACCAAAGAAATCCTGACAAACACAAGCCCAGGGTTGACTGTTCTACAAATAAATAAATAAACAAACAAACAAACAATAAAACCCTGATCTACATTTCTCAAAGATGTTGAGGCCAAGAGAGACTGAGAACTGTTTCCAAGTAAAGACATGGAAGACTCATGACAATTAAACTCAGTGTGTAATCCCAGACTAAATCATCTGACAGAAAAAGTTCATCACATAGGGCACCAGTGGGACAGAAATACACCGAATACATTAAAATACAGTCGCCAATGTTAAACTTTCTGGAGTCTGTGAGTTAATTGTAGCATAAGGCAATTTTATTTGTGAGACACACATGCTCAGCACTAGCTATAATGGAGCATTATGCACATGTGGCCATGAGCCGCATGTTTGAGTGACACGCATGTATGAGAGTGAACTCCCAAAATCCTCCCTGGTGGTGTCACTATCCTGTTGGAATAACCACACTACTCCATGACATTCACAACAAAACCACCTAACGGCACACTTCCCAGTATCATCCTCAAGACTCTAGTGTAGTCTCAAGGTGTTAAGAAAACGGTGTGTGCACAGAGAAAGGAGCAAAGACAAATGTGACAAAATGCTAGAGTGGAGAATCTAGGCTAGAACATGCTGAAGTTCTCTGTTCTGCTCCTGCAGTTTTCCTGGAAGCATGATATACTTCAAAGTCATTTGATGACCAAACAAAAATAATTTCCTAACAAAATCGGACACATGCGTTTTATTATGAGTTTTAATATATCTTCTAGAAGACGGTCCTTAACGGGCAAGTTCTCAGTCCTCCCCACCCCCTCACCTCTCCTTCTCCCTTCCCCCTCATGAAAGTGTGAAGTTGCAAACCACTTCATATGAAAAACTGAATAAAATTAAAATTTAATGATCTTCTCGGTTAGAAAGTCCTTTCTTAAATAAGTTTTCGTAGAAAGTCAACTCTTTCAGAGTTAAGGATGGCTTCACAGTCTTGAGGGCTTTGGTGAAGTGTTCCTGTTTCACTGTGGTTGCTTCCAGTCCATTTTCTTGCAGAGCAAACAAGGCAGCCTGAAGGACACAAGCAGTAGACAACAATTTGCTTCACATTAAAACTAACAGTAACTGTCAACACTGTAATCTGGTGGCAAATTCTTGGTGTCACATCAAAGGAGTTCAATGCCATCAAAAAAAACTAAAAGTTAAGGTGACTAAAAATCCACCATAGACCACAGTTTCCTGCACATTAAAAATCCAGCCTTAAATAAGGAAACTGAAGAATAACGCACACGTCCTGAATCCACATATAATCAAGATGAGAGGAGTCCTGCAGCACTGCCCATAAAAGATGGCCCATTTTATGACCTGGCAATTCTTGCAGTCATGTGTATGTATGGAAGATCCAACTCCATACTCCCACTTCAGACAAACTGTTCATGACAGAATGTAGAAACTCAGAGCTCAAAAGCTGCAAAGCTCGTCTCCAGTGTGGGAGTGAGCAGAGTGGTCACCTTTGGTGGGCAGCAGGGGGAGAGGGTAGGAAGGGTCGAAGGAAGATTCTGGAATACCAACGATCTCTTCCTGACACAAGTGCTGGTTATAAAAGTGTGGTCACTTTACAATCATTCAGTACTATATTCTTAAGATCTGTGCATTCTTCTCAATTTTATATTTAGTAAAGCTTACAGAAAAGGAAAACCCTACAAAGACTCCAGCCTCTGAATAAAACAGAGCACACTCACTTCTTTGCAGAGGTTTCTAAGATCAGCTCCAGAGAAAAAACAGGTTTCTGCTGCTAGGTTTTCTAGAGAAACATCAGGCCCTATTGGCATGTTGTTTGTACAGACCTTTAAGATAGAAAGCCTGCCCTGGAAGAAAATAAACAAACAAAAAATATTTACAATGTTATAACATTTATGTTCACTCATACATTAAATATTTTAAGTTCAAATTTTCTTATCACATTACAAAGTGTGTGTGTAGTTTATGTGCTTTGTGTGTGTTGTCTGGGTGTGTGGAGGGGTGCAGTATACGTGTGTATGATGTGTGTGTGTGGTGACTGTGTATGTGTGATGTATACACCGTGTGTGCATTTGTGTGTGTGTGGTGTGTATGGTGTGCATATTTGTGTGGTGTGTGTGGTGTGTATATTTGTGTGTATGATGTGTGTTGTGTGTTCATATTCAAACAATTGATATCACTCTTGCTTCTGAAAGAGAGACTGAGTCATCAATGTTCTACACAGCAATGGTAGAAAGAGTATCATGAAAAATATTTTCTTAATTAACTTCTGAAGTTGCCAGTCATAACCATGTCTCCTTATGAGACAAGATGACTCTCTTTTGGGAATAAAAGTGCTATCAGAATAGGTTTAGAAACAAACGCATGATTTATCAGACACATTAAGAAGCATCAGACATTTACTTAAAAAAATATCTCTTTAAAACTTGATTAAAGTCCAAGGAAGGAAGAATTAATTCCTGGAGCCCTTCACCATCTGACAGTCGTTCTGGGTGCTTAAGAGCAAAACATTTCCTGACTGGACATGCTGTAGTCCCCACAGACCCAGACCACTGCCAGAGCCCTTTCAGCGACCCAAATGCCTCAGGACTCTTCCATCCCAGATACAATGACACCCAGTGCCCCCAGCACTGCTGGGAACACTAGAGTCACTTCCAGACATGTTTCCCTGAAGGCAGGGCCAGGGAGCCAGCACTGACAAATACATGACTTTATGAAGAGTCACCAAGCAAAGAACTGGAAACCAGCATTGCACAGTGAGAGCAGGACACACTGTCCACTGCTACCCAGTCTGGAATTATCCAGACATGCTAGTAGGCAGACACGATGCACTGTTTACCTCTAGGTCAGGAGGGGGGACATAGATGGTCTTATCTAATCTTCCAGGTCGCAGCAAGGCGTCGTCTAACACATCAGGTCTATTTGTTGCCACAACAATCATGACACTCCGATTAAAAATCTCTTGACACTCTGAGGGAAAGCATATACACAAAGTAACATCAACAAACTGTGACTTATGAAAATCCTTCAAGTTAAGTCGCATATGAGAAAGTACTGGGTTTGAATGGGATAGCCTTCTTTTGGAACCAGGATGCTTACACCCATTCCCAGCCACCTTCTTGATACAAAGCCACCCACAATAACTCATTAATCAAAGAGCTACCTTGTGTGTCTGAAGGAATGGCTTGTCCTGACAGGCGTTTCTCCATGTGAGAACTGGTGAGAAGCCAGATGGAAGGACACCTGGCCAGGTCCCAAACCCACCCAAGCACTCAATGAACAGCAATCCTAAGGAAGCTGCTTGCAAGGGCAGAATGTGTGACTGATGGGGAACAGGTATGGTTCTGCAAAGTCTAGCTTGCAATACCCGAAGGCAGAAATTTACTTTTTATTCTTCTTTCCAGAGGTAGAAATGATGACAATCAGCTGAACTGCAGTTATGCAAACCCTGGATAAGCAACATTTGTTTCTGTTTGAGGTAGGGTCTCATGTACCCCAGGCTGTTCCAAAACTATTTACCCAACGAAACTGACCCTAAAAGCTGTGTTTGCACTTCCCGAGTCCTGGGTTTACCAGTGCATAGCAGCACACTTGGCTTGTGTTGTGCCGGGGATAGAACCCAGGGTTTGGGCCTGCCAGGCAGTCACTCTGCCACTGAGCTACATACACTCCCCAGCCCAAAAGAAGAAACATTTAAAAGCAAGACACGGTGAGACCTAAAATCAAAACCACTCATAGAGCTGAATAGTCAAAGCAGTTCTCCAGTGTTCACCCTCAAAGCAGCAAGTTTCCCAGCATGCTAGTGGGCTAATGCAATCATCATGAGATCACGTTATCATGGGTCCCTTCTAATTATAGTGGCTGAAATGCTCCTTCTGTGAATGATTTTTAAAATGTGAAATAAACAATATTATTAAACTAAAAGAAGTCAGAAATGACCTGCTCAGGACAAGAAGCCACTATTTCTGAACAAGAGGCTCACAGAGGCAGGGCACCCCAAAAGCCGCCTTCATTGGCTTTCAACTATTAAAGTTACTTAAGTGATAATTTGTTTTGTAATGTTTCACACACACAAATTAAAAGAAGAGATAAGTCCTTCTACAGGATATACACATGAGAATAATTTCCCTTCTTCACTAAGTAAACAATATTTCTCATTCTTAGAAAAATTAAATTCATATATTAGATAATTATAAAACTTTTCACTTTCTTCTGTCCAAGTCTCAACTATTATCTGCCCTGTAAAAGTCCCAAGAATTCAAATGAAATCATATAAACCCCTCTGTAGGATGAATTCAGCCCGGGAAAAGTCGCCGTGCAGAAATGCTATTTAATTCTAGTGCATTCTAGCTAACAGACAGCGCTCACAGTGTCTCCAGCTCCTGGTATTTACCCTGTTGGCTTGCTTTACTCCCTCTTCTCTCTACCGTCCTAACTCCCACACCATCGAGTTCGTTCAGCAGAACTGAAAGAACCCGCTCCCGAGCATCACATCCCAAGGTGCCGACTGAGCGAGACCCCAAGACTGAGTCAATTTCATCCAAAAACACAAGCGCTGGAGTATTGGCTCTTGCTTGTCGAAATACCTTAGTGAGGGAAGAAAAACATAACGTCACACGCCGTTCCGGTGACTGTTCACTTTCCTATTCGTAATCATTAAAACAGAAAAATGAAGATTCTAAGTACTTACAAACTAGAGAATAAATAAGACAAGGGCCAAAGATAGAAAGTTGCTAAAAAAAAAATACTGTCTTCTTAAAAGATATTTAACATGGAATTTCAGAATTTCTTTTAAGGCAGGATTTCATTATGTCACCCAGGCTGGCTGGGAACTATGAGATCGCCTGCCTGTCCCTGTCTCCTCAGTACTAGAATTAAAGGTATATGCTACCAAATCCATCTGGTGACAATGTTTAACTTTAAAAACCAAGATAAATGTGCTGGAGAGATGGCTCAGGGGTTGAGCGCATTCTGCTCTTACAGAGGCCCTGAGTTCACTTCCTAGCACTCACATTGGGAGAGTCACCATCTTCTGCAACTCCAGCTCCAGGGGACCCAGCATCCTTTTCTGGATCTACGAGAACACCTGCACACAAGTGCACATAACCCACCCAGACACACGCACACATACATGATCTTTAAAAATTACAAAAATAAATAAACAAATAAATAAAAAATTTCAGATTGGTAAAACCTCACCTCTACCTTACTCAAAATCAGACAAAGGAAATTTACCAAACAGTAGCAGTACATGGAAGGGTTATGGGGAAGAGGGCTCTTATTTTTAAAATTTGAGCATGTATACTTTTCACAATAGGAAAAAAGACACAACTTAAAAATAAACCAACCTGAGACAAGACTTTTTCTGAGTCTCCAACAAAAGGAGAGAAGAGATCAGCCCCGCACACTGACACAAAGGAGCAGTGGCAGCCTGTGGCCAGGGCCCTCACCAGAGTGGTTTTAGCACATCCAGGGGGACCGTACAGGAGAAGGCCCTTTGGCTGTGTCAGACCCATCCTAGCAAACTCCTGAGGGAACTTCAGAGGCCACTCAACACACTGTAAATGGGCAGAGACAGAGCGATGTTAGCACACAGCCACCTGCCAAATCCCTTCCTCATCCGGCACTTCCCACAACCCGTTGGGCTCAAATAGCCTCCTGCCCTCATGATAGCCCAGGAAGCCAGGTCCCCACTACTCGGTTCATCTCTACCCAAGCACTCTACTTGTGAGACCATGCCATGCCTGGATGTTCTCCCAACATCTCTCTGTGGCTACTCTTTTTATATTTTTAATTATCTTTTCCTTTCTGTGTCTGGTTGTTTTGTCTGCATGTATGTACACACATCATGTACATGCCTGGTCCCTGCAGAGGTCAGAAGTCATTGGATCCCCTAGAACTGGAGTTACGGATGGTTATAAGCTGCCATACAGGTTTGGGGAACTGAATCTGGTCCTCTGCAAGAACAACAAGTGCTCTTAACTGCTGAGCCATCTCTCCAGCCCCATGTGGCTATTCTCCCTCTCATTAGGTCAAATGTACCTGCTTGGAGAAGTCTTCCCCAAGAACCCTGGGCAGAGTAGAGCCCCCTACTTAATAATATAGGCCAAATGTTCTCATTTTACCTGCTCTCAAACTATAGTGGTTAGTGAATGGCTGACAGCCTGCATATCTCAAAAATTAAAGCATTTACTATCTAGCTAATCCAAGCAATTCTGTTGACCTGTGTTCTAGATTATAATGAACTCTTTAAAGCAAAAATCTTAAAAGATTAAGACAGGGAAACACAAAAACTAGTGTCTACAGAAGTCTAATTAAATAAAGACTAAAGCATGTGACGAGGAATCTGGGTAAGAGGGCCAGCGCAGTTTGACTGCAGCATTGTCACTATAGACACAGGCTCTCTGGGATTCTGCTGGAATAAGCTGATCAGTAACTGTTACCTGCTTCAACTTCAGCTTTACATGTTCAAGTCCACCTATCTGCTCCCAGCCAACAGGCTTCATGTCCATCAGTCCAATGGAACTCCGAATTGATGAGGGCTGAATCTTTTTAAAAGCCTCAAGAAAATCTGTTTCCTCAATTTTAGGATTGTCTTGGCTCTGAAGAAATATATCCCCAAAAGAAAAATGAAGTAAAAAATTAGGCCTTTTCTATATACATGATGGATAAGAAATTCTAAATAAACAAAACAAAAAAAACCCCAACACTCTTTTAAACTCGTAAATCTAATTATCACTATCTCAAGTTCAAGCATCTTAATCAATCATCAAGCTCACTCATTCACAGTTTTAAATTCTGACAACTACAGCTGTTAACAGACTGTTCTCTAAGGAAGCCACAGCTAGGAAGAAACACTACTCAACACTGTGTTGATTACATTTCTTCAATTCAGAGTGAAACAGGAAAAAAACGGAATTAGAAAGTCATCATTTTTTGCAAGTTTCTATAAAAGCTATTCTGAGTATGAACACGGACGAGGAGTCATTTTTATGTTTCAAGGTGTCTCCTTGCACACTTCTTTATTAGTAGCAAACAAGAAAACAGCTGCACAGTGGAGAACTGGACACTGCCCAGATGGCGGGTCAGCTAGCATCCAACGAGCAACCCACAGCTATCGTGTGCCCAGACATGGTAGGCATAAAATCCTGACTATGTACCATTCGCAACAGGGATGCAGACCTGGAATCTGATCATTCTATAAAATAACCAACCCGAGTCACTCATGTCAAAGTCACAAAGCTTAGATCCCCAAAAAATTCTCAAATGGCTCCTATAAAATAAAAAACACACACTCGAACACAAACAAGAACATGAACACACACACAAAGACAGACAAGGGAGAACATGATAACGCTAACTTAGCAAATGTTTACAACTATGACTTTGGATAAAGGGGTTTGGTTGAAGTTCTCTGTAACTATTTTGCAACTTTCCAATAAAATTTAAATGATTTCAAAATTAAAATGTTAAAAAATACTTAAAAGGAAATGGTCTTTTGTTGGTCTTGTCTTACTGTCTTTAAAAGTTCTTTCTGTATGAAGGAAATGACCTGAAAACCCTGACCCTGCGCTTAAGTGAGCAGTCTGCTTGCCTGTCCATTTCCAAATGATCAGGTCAGCAAGCCACGCCCATGTTGCTCTCCTGTTACCTTAAGGCCATCTTCCCTGTAACATTAGGCTTTTACACTATTTTATGATTTTTTTCTATCATTCCAGTGAAGCACAATTTTGGTTAGCTAAAATCTCCTTATGCTCATTTTCAGCACACCTATATTGTTGAATAATCTGCCTTCATATCAAATTCTATTAGGTTGTCTACAAATTCTCGTTTTCAACTATTATCTATTTTACACCATTTCTTTAAGACCATGAAAACGGATACTTATGGTAGACCTATTCTGAACAGTATTATCTAAGTACGTTAGCAACTGTCACCCCTAATGTAATGTTTTAGGCAAAGTTCACTTTCTTTATACTTTGTCATTCCGCTTAGGGTCAACCATGTGTTTAATGCGGAAACATTCTGACAAACTATTTAGTCATTGCTGTATGTTTGTTCTAGTGTTGATGAAAGACTTATGGGCACATTATTTTAGATTTTTGTTTTGTTTCTTTGCTGGCTTACAGTATCAGATCCTGGGTACCTGAACTCTCATTAATTTTTAGAGAATGCCAACCTTCACTTGGAAATCTCACTTCAAGACCACTTGTATGCTCACCATTCCATGTGACTCTCATCACCTTGCAGGCGCTAAATCCTTTCTCTTCTATATCTATTAAACTACATTTCTAATTCCTTAATCGGACTAGTTCAGAAAAACTTTAATGGATTCCTTGTCTGCGCCGATACAGACAGAGCCCCTCACCTACCTAGTGGGAGGGGAAAAAAGACGAGTCAGTGCCTTCCCAGACGTCTGTCCCTTCTCCTTTCCACTGCCCATGGACTGTTTCTGAACTCAGCCATCACCTGTGGTGACTAGACTTAGGTAGGCCCCTCCTCAAGTAGCAGCGAGCTGACTGGTCCACCTAAACCAGAGATGCTTAAGATTAAGCCTGGAGCTCCATGAGCAGAGGGAAGTCTAAGTGTGCCTGCCTTCTTCTCTCCGGATCTCTCCCTCTTTCTCACAAGGGGCACACATTCTCACACCTTTACACAGGGACTCATTAAAACACTAAGCAGTTTGGTAGCAAATCCGCTAAGACGAGGACTCAGAAGTTCATATGACTTCCCACCTTCAGTATTAGAATGAAAATAATGGAAAACCTAGGAAAGATATAAATTATTTAGATAAAATAATTTAGGATGCTATGAATGAAGTTGTAACGTCCCAAAATCCTCAGCTGCTAAAATTACTTGCTGAAGAGGTCTAGAGACACAGGTTATCATCTACAAAATGACTTGATTTTCAAAATAATGGTACTGCAAAATATTATATTTAAGACAACCCTATATATTTTAAAAGTAATTAGTAATTTAAGATTTGGAAATCAATGACAATCTTTAAATCCGGGAGAACGCTATGAAAAGTTTTAGCACTATTCTTGCGCCTTTCTGCGGAAGTCTGAGTGGCTGATTAAATTCAAATCTGTCTGATCAGTCTGAGGGACACCATCTTTCCTGGCTGCTCCAGGCTCTAGCACTAGGGAGTTGCTGTGGCAGTGAGGAGACTTACCATGGAGACTTTCCTTGAAGACTCCGCCATTTATCCTCATCTTTAGTCATATTTATATGGAGTTGAGATGTAAATATGTTTATGAGATTATATTTGTATTTGTATACATATGCTCACACACACACACATATGGAAACAGCTGTGGAGCCTACCAGCCACGCCAAGGAATGAATGCACTTACCACCTGTTTTAAACTAACCCCACATTAATCTGTCATATTAATCTGAAAGATTACCATAGCTGGTCCCAGGTGAACACTTCCTACCTTCTCATTCTTGAGAAGGGCACACATGGCAGCCTCCCTACACAGTGCTGTCAGGTCAGCACCGACGTAGCCAACTGTCATTTCTGCCAGGAGACCTAAATCGACATGACTGGAGATGGGCATCTTTGCAGTACTCACGCGCAGAATGGCCTCTCTTTGTTTACGTGTGGGAGTCCCAATGACAACCTACAGGCGAAGCAAAAAGCAGAGAAATTAGAAGCAGACAACTGAAATCTTTAACAGCACCCTCACCAATATGTAGTCACTCAGCAAACCTCTCTGGAACTTGTATCAAGAACGTCTAAGCACATCTCGGATTACAAGAAAATGCTAATTGTCCAGCAGGACAACAGTGGCTGGGGACTTCCGCAATGAAAGCTCTGTATTTCATGGGAAGAAGTCTTTGTTGTTTTTTGAGAACACAGCAAGTTCTGGTAGTCAGGGATCAAATAACAGACTAGATAATCTAAGCCCTTGTTCTTTGGAAGTAGGCCCCTTTAATAGATGGTGCAAGGAAGAAATCCACTCAAGTTCTCGAAAGGCTTAAGAGAATCCTACCACAAATGTTGACTATTTAATTACTAACAATTCCGTAGAAATTTTAAAAAAATCACTTGAGGACCAAAGCTCCTAAGAAAGACAACCCTCACAACTTAGGAAGTCAACTGTAGGACAGGAAGCCGGTATCCTGACAGGAATGAATACATTTAGGGGCTAATGCCTGTTTTTATTTACCTTCCCTGCCTTCTCGTACTGTGACTAAGTTCTCATCCCAAAGGCTATTTCAATTTAATATGCTTGCAACAGACTTAGTTTCTTTCAACAAAGCACAAATGACCATCCTGCTTCCCAGAACACTCAGGTTCTGGCTCCCGTCACAAGTGTTCTACAAATTCTGCCTGACCCAGCTGTCCAAAAAGGGGAGCTTCCAGAAACTTTACCTCTCTGTCAAACCTCCCTGGCCTGCGCAGTGCTGGGTCTATCTCATCTGGCCGGTTGGTGGCTCCCACGACCACAACCTCCCTGTCCTCGTGGATGCCGTCCAGCAGCGTCAACACCTGAGCCACCACGCGGCTCTCGGGAGCTCGCTGGGGGCCGCCTCTCCGGGGACACAGGGCGTCCACCTCGTCCAGGAAGAGGAGGCTGGGCCCGCGGCTGGCCAGCTCCTGGGCGCGCAGGAAGATGCGCCGCACGTTCTCCTCGGTCTCCCCAGGCCGGGCGCCCTGCAGCGCCGGGGCGCTCACCGCCAGCAGCTCGGCGCCGGTCTCGCGCGCCACGGCCCGCACTAACTGAGTCTTGCCCACTCCCGGGGGTCCCGCCAGGAGCACCCCGCGGGGCACCGCCAGCCCCAGCGCGGCTAAGGAGAGCGGATATCGCAGCGGTAGGCAGAGCAGCTCCCTCAGGGAGTCGGCCGTCTCCGACAGGCCCCCAAGGGTCATCTCCCCCGGAGGTTCGACTTGTGGCGGAGGCTGGTCGCTGAGTGTGATGCGGGTGTGCTGTGTGACCCACCCGGCGGGTTCTGGGTCCGGTGTCCCGCCCACCACGTGCAGAGCTGCTACAGGACCGGGGACATCCAGCGGGGTAGCCACCACGTGTCCCCGGGACACCGGCCGGTTGCGCAGCAGCTCGTGCGCTACCTCCAGCACCACGGCGGAACTCGGGGCTCCCGCCTGCGGTCGCAGCACTGGCCACACCTCTAGGCGTCGCAGGGGCGGACAGGGCACCTGTTGCAGGCAGTCCATACTGATCCTCCCCGCCGCCACCGCGGCCCCGGGACTCGCGCACTGCGGGTCCAGCTGCACAAAGCCGTCCGCCCCGTCGTGCCGCGGCCAGGCCGTGCAAAGGCAGCAGCCGCCGGCGGGCAAGGAGATCCTCAGCGGCGAGCCCAGGCGCGCGCCCAGACTGCGGAAGGCGGCCGGCCCCAGGCGGCAGCGCTGGGTGCCCTGGTCCCGGGGATCCACCGGCAGCAGCTTCAAAAGTTGTCCGTCGGGGCACGGCCCCGAGTCCGGAGCCATGACTAGGAGAACCATGCCAGGGAAAGCCTGGCAGCAATACACACGGCTGCCGGATGCAGGCGGCGCGCATGCGCCATGAAGGAACGAACCAATGATTGACGGTCGAAAGGACTTCTGGGAAAGTGAGAAAAGGGTGGATCTCCGTAAACTTCAGACGTCCAGTTGTCGGTACCAGAGCCTCAAGGAAAAGGTCTCCCCTGGCATCTGACCGACATTATACGGCCGCTCCATTAGGCCATAAGAGTTTTCATTTTGTGAAGTAAAAATATTTCTTAAGGAAAAAAAAGAATCCAAGCTGCTGACAAGGTGTAACCTGTTTATAGGTAAAAACAAGGTGTAAATAAAATGCCCGCCAAGTTAATCATGAGGCTTGCACCTTATGAAATATATTTTATTCTCGTTCCAAAAAGCTTTGAGCGTCTAGATATGGGAAAAAAGGCATAATAAGACATAATCATCATCTTCAATATGTAAAGGGATATATGTGAAAGCTAGCGTACTTGTGAATAGCTGTGGTATAGAACTGACCAGGAAACAGAAGTTTAAGGGGGTGATCTTAAGAGGTTGTTCTCTGTATATTTTGACCATGGTTGCATGAAAGGTACATCTGATAGTCATAACCCACGCCAACCGAGGCAATAAGAGCTAACTGAGCCTTACAGATTTCTGTACCGATTTAAAACAGAGGTAAAGGTTAAGCTAGTAGAGATATGGTGTGGCGGAGAGTACATGTTGTTTGGTGTTGCGTGGAGAGGCTGACCCTATTCAGGGCCAGACTATGAAGTTCTCTGACCTTAACCAAGAAATACACGATTTCCCCACTAAAACAGCCGCTCCCCTCCTGTGTCACGTATATCGAAGGAATTCTGTTCCTGGGCCCTCAACTCTCGTTCACTCTTTCTCAGTAGAACTATAGATTATCTTTCCCAGGCAGCCAGGAATCCATCCTGCTCCTCTGAGTCAGACCACTTTTAACTTATTGCTTCAGTCATCCATACGTCTGAATTCATCATACCTGCAATGACATAATCTTGTCGGAAACCATTCTTAGCTGGGTGTGATGGTTCATACCTGTATCTCAACATTTGGGAGCCTACATAAGGATTATCACAATTTCCAGTTCAACCTGTGCTACTTAGTGAGGTCTAGTCACGCCTTAACTACAGAATGGAAAAACGTCTCAAAACAGAAAAACAAAACAAAACAAAACAAAAATCCTTGAAAAGAAAAGCGACATAATAAAACTTCCGTGGTCCTTTTGTTGGTTTACAGGACTCCAAATATGGCAATTTTATGAGCAGTACTTAAAGCACCAAACGCACGCACCACTAGAGGGCGTCCAGAACCAGCAAATAAAGGCCGTGGACCCTTGGAGAACAGAACATTTGCAACTGAGGCTTCCACTAGATTTTCCTCAGGGTTCACAATCAGTTGTATGAAACTGTCTGGTCTCTATGTATTCTTATTATATTCTCAGTCTAATATAACAAAATACCAGAAGCTATTCGGGTTATAATAAGCAATATCAAATTACTTTTTTTCCATTAAAAAATGTGTCTGATTTTGTGTGGTGTGCATGTGCAAGCAAGCATTCGCATGCACTTGCATGCACACTCATGCAGGTGCCTATGGAGTCCAGAGACATTGGATCCCTTGCTGCTACAGTTATAGATGTCTGTAAACCACTCCATGTGGCTGTTGGGAGCTAAACTCGGTTCCTTTGCAAAACAGCAGTATGTACTTTTTTTTTTTTTTTTTTTTGATACTTTATTTACACTTCAAATGTTTCCCCTTTTCCAGGTCTCTACTTTGGAACCTCCCTATCTCCTCCCCCCCCACCCCCCCGCTTCTGTGAGGGTGCTACCCCACCCACCCACCTGCCCACTCCCATCTTCCCTCCCTGGCATTCCCCTATACTGGGGCATCTGACACCCTCAGGCCCAAGGGCCTCTCCTCCCCCTGATGGCCAACAAGGCCCTCCTCTGCCATATATGTGGTCTGAACCATGGGTCCCTCCATGTGTATTCTTTCATTGGTGGTCCAGTCTCCAGGAGGACCGGGGGGGGGGGGGTCAGGCCAGTTGACACTGTTGCTCCCTCCATGGGGCTGAAAACTCCCTCAGTTCCTTCAGTCCCTTCTCCAACTCCTCCATCCAGGAACTCATGCTGACTCCAATGGTTTCGGTGAAGTGAATCTTGGGTATTCCGAATTTTTGGGCTACTATCCACTTATCAGTGAGTACATACCGTGTTCATTCTTTTGTGACTGAGTTACCTCGCTCAGGATATTTTCAGCTTCCATCCATTTGCCTGCGAATTTCATGAAGTCATTGTTTTTAATAGCTGAGTAGTAC
>CM052701.1:52134817-52159706 GCA_028551405.1 Uromys caudimaculatus
TGTATTTCCTCTTTAAGGGTTTCTAGTTGTTTACCTGTGTTCTCTTGTATTTCTTTAAGGGAGTTATTTATTTCCTTCTTAAAATCTTCTATCATCATCATGAGATGTGATTTTTAAATCTGAGTCTTGCTTTTCTGGTGTGTTGTGGTATCCAGGGCTTGCTGTGGTGGGAGAGCTGGGTTCAGATGATGCCAAGTAGCCTTGGTTTCTGTTCCTTATGTTCTGGCCCTTGCCTTTTGCCATCTGGTTATCTCTGGTGTTAGCTGGTCTTACTCTCTCTGGCTGTGGCTTGTCCCTCTTGCAGGCCTCTGTATCAATACTCCTTGAAGACCAGCTCTCTCTGAGAGGTGTTTGGGTTTGGAGAACTGTGGCACAGGGTCACCTCTGGGGTGCAGACAGAAACCAGAAGGATCTTGTTCCCAGCTGCCCTTGGTTCCTGTTTCCTGATGGCTTTGCAAGGCTCCCTCTTGATCCAGTGAATTTGAACAGAAGTGGTGGTCTTGCCTGTGCTTGAAGGTGTGTCGGCCCTCCTGGGATACCAGCTCTTTCCTGGCACTATTTGAGTATGGAGCCCTGTGTCACAGGATCCGCTCCCGGTCACCGAAAGAAACCAGAGGACCACTCCTTGCAGTGGTGCTCCTCTTACCCCCTCTCATGGGCTTTTCCACACTCCTGGGAGGCTAGCTTTCTCCTAGTGCTACTTGGCTATGGAGCCCTGGTGACCCAGGCAGAGGTCTCCCACCACGGATGGAAACCAGAAGCTCGAGTGTTTTATTCAACAGTGAGTGCTGTGTAACATTGCTTAAGGGATGTGGGATATGGACATAAATAAAACATAATCACTGGTTTCAGAGATCATGACCTATAAACTAACTTTTCTTTGAGTAACAGACAAACAGACAGACAGACAGACACATCTCAACTCCAAACTCTGCCAGTCTCAATATCTTGTTGTAAAACAAATAATAATCTGATTATACTATAGCATTGGTAATGAAGTAGTCACATAAGGATATAATTATCTTTCATAAAGGATTCTATAATATTCATTAAAAATTTAGAGGGCAGAAAGTATATAAAGATAAATTCTGCAGGGGACTGGAATGGTGGCTCAGTGGCTAAGAGTATTTGCTCATACAGAGTACCTGAGCTCAGTTTTCAGCACCCTCACTGATGGGCTCATATCTGCCTGCAATTATAGCTTCAAGAGGCTGGCTGCCATCTTCTGGCCTCCCTGGGTATCTCAAAACATGTACACATACACCTACATGTAAACAAACTGTTAAAAAGTCTTTAACAAATAAAGATAATCACTCATCAACACACAAAAAAATAACGTGAGTATTTACTTTTGCAAAGTCAGGAACACCAAGAAAAAAATTCCCTCTGAGGATGCAGTGTCTGGGAAGAGCTTGCTCTTTAAATGTGGTATGTGTGCAAACATCTCATGTGAGGAAGTGTGAATTTTATGTCATTATTTAAACAATTAAGCACTCCAAATAGTTGGCAGATTTCAAAACGTTCTTTCAGGAGGCCCACTATGTTTCAAAGGAACATGTATTTTCTGTACACCTGAGAGCCATCCTCCATGAGAGCTGATCCTGCAGACGTGACTCCCAGGCATGTCAGAAGCAGAAACCCAGTGTCTCGATAAGCTCCTCCTGGGGGGCCTTGATTTGGCAGCCATTCCTGCCCAAACCTCAAAATTAAAAAACGCTGGGTCTTAGAGAAAATGAGGGGTCTCTAAAATAGAAAAGGAGGCGGTCTCCATGAGAATAGCTGAAACTCTCCAGGGTCAGGCATGACTGATGGAGATGAGTGCAGAATTGAAGCTGGGTAGATTGGCCCTGAGACTTTGTCTGTCTATCTGTCAATCTGTCTGCCTATCTATCTATCTATCTATCTATCTATCTATCTATCTATCTATCTATCTATCTATCTATCTGGTTCAGGGTAGAAGCTGAGAAAACTCACTTCAAAGACAGAAGCTTAAAAATGAAAACTTTATTGTCTGCTCGTTCAGGGAGGCAGCCAGTTGGAGATCTGGACTGCGTCCCTGTAGGGAGATTGTACAACATTTTTATAGGATGGGATCACAAAGAGAGGAGGAGCAGGGTGGGCTGTTGCATTGAGCAATCATATTTTGTCATCAGGGGTTAAGCATGGCAGTTAACATTGGTCTCTGGCTTATCCAGCTCACTTGGTTCCAGGGTCCTTGATTCAGCTTTTGCAGTCAGGTCCCCTCCTGGGCTCTGGCCCAAATCTTAGAATGATAATGGAACAGGCGTGGACAAGCTGCACATAGTCAATAAGTCAAGACAAGTAACACATCTATGACTTGTGTGCCTTAGTTTAGATAACTGGATAGCAGCATCTTCCCTCTTTGCTTCCTTTACTGGTGAACAGACAAACATGAAACACCTGAAGAAGCAGGACAGGAGCTGGTTCTGGAGCCTGGAAACTCAGTTTTGGCCCTGCCAGCAAGATGGAACTTGCTCCCAAGATGGCTGGACTCAAGAACCTGTCTCCTAACATTATCTATCTATCTATCTATCTATCTATCTATCTATCTATCTATCTATCTATCTATCTACCTACCTACCTATTCTTGAGACAGGGTCTCACTATGTAGCCCTAGCAAACCTAGAACTCACTATGTAGACTAGCCTGGCCTGAAACTCATAGAGGCTTGCCTTTGCCTCCACCGTGCTGGGATTAGAGGTGTGCACCACATCCAGCTCTTGAGATTTTTTTTTTTAAAACCTTTTATTTCTTTTTCTCTCATACAATACATCCCAATCACAGCTTCCCCTCCCTCCACTCCTCCCAGTTCCCCTTCAGGACCCCCCACCCCCAGAAAAAAGCAGACTTCCCAGGGATATCAAACAAGCACAGCACAACAAAATGCAATAAAACCAGGCCCTCATCCTCACATCAAGGCAAGGCAATCCAGTGGGAGGAAAAGGATCTCAAAAGCAGGAGAAAGAGTAAGAGACGCCCCACTCCTCCTCTCAGGGGTGCCCCAAACACCAAGTCAACAACCATAACATACACAGAGGACCCAGCGCAGACCCATGCAGGCTCTGCCACTTCAGTCTCTGTGAGCTCCCAGGAGCTCTGCTTAGTCGCTGCTCCTGAGACTTTAAATCCTTGACTTTACCACCTACTCAGGAGGCAACAGCTTCCTTCATTAAGTGGGATGGTTGTGAGGCTGATAAATTCCCAAAGCTGAGTGGAATGATCCCTGCCTGTAAGCCTGGTACCTAAGAGACCAAAGCAGAAAGATCATGAGTTCAAGACCAGCCTGGGCTACAGAGCAAGGTTCTATTTCATGATAAATACATCCTTAAAAAAATTACATAGCACCTTATTGAAGACAACAAAGAAAATGTAGCTGCTATTCTACCCATTGTAAAATTCACTAAAAAAATGTAAAAATCATCTTGAAATTCATTTTTATTTTTTCCAAGGCAATTTGTCCTGTAGCCATCTCTTCACATTGATGGATGTCATTCTTTCAGGCATTTGGCCAGAAAATCTGTCATTATACTCCTTCTCAATTTTTTGTTTGTTTTTCCTTTTTTACAACCATATTTAACCAGTAGTTAGAATCTATCCTTTTTCTCTCCTGCCAAACTTTAGTCTTATATTTCAGAATCTCCTACCTGGACAATTGTCATCATCTAGCTGGTCTCAAATCTCACTTTATACTAATGCCACTCCTTTGTGCCCAAACCCTCCATGGGTCCATATTAGCCATGGAGAAAATTCCTCAGCATATATTAAATCTCTCCACAGTCTGGTCCTATGGATGCCAGGATTAGCAAATTAAAAATGCAAAGTGCTCAGTTAGCTTTGATTTTAGTTAAGTCTAAAAAAGTTAAGTTAAGTCTAAAAAAAAGTTAAAGTTAAGTCTAAAAAAGTAAGTTGTTGCATGCGATATAATTATTCACTGTTTATGTGAAATTCTAATTTAACTGAGTGTCTGTTTCTCAAACCCACGTGGCCTTTTACCCACTTTAATGCAATGACTCAACACTCTGTGTTCTCAGAGACACAGAGTCTGTTCTAGGTCTCATGTTGCTCTTTGCTCTCTTGTCTTGAAGTGACAAAGGAGAAAAAGCAAAGACGTTGGAATCAGTCCCAGAGGGTCCATCACCTTCTCCTGGCCTCCACAGGCATCACGCACTCATGTGGTGCATAGACATACATACAGGCAAAGCACCCATATGCACAAATTTCAGAAAAAAAAGTTTTTAAAGCTACAGAAATAAATGGGGAGGAAGCAGACTTATTTACAGCTAAAAACAACTAATAAATGTGGCAGGAATGGGGAGATTGTTGTGATGGCAGCGTGGCTTGCTCCAGAAACACCACACCAGGTCAAACAGTTCCACGTGGGGTTTATTGAGAGAGAGAAGGGCAAGGTGGCAGAGAAAAGAGAAGGGGTTGGAGGGAGGGAGGGAGGGAGAGAGAGAGAGAAAGAGAGAGATCAGAGGGGTCTTCCTTTTATATATGGATAGTGACATAGTTACAGGTAAAGGTGGGAGGTGGACCAAGTGGATTCTAGGAATATGGTGACTGTTGCCTTGGCAACAAGTGTTCGGGTCACACTGTCGCCTAGGTGTGATGTCACTGGTTTTGGAGGTCCTGATGCCAACAGAGATAGAAAATGAGCATCTGCTGATCTTTACAGCAGCGAGTTATTCAGATAAGACACTGTCTTAGTAAGGGTTTTACTGCTGTGAACAGACACCATGACCACACAAGGACATTTAATTGGGGCTAACTTACAGGTTCAGAGGTTCAGTCCATCATCATCAAGGCGGGAACATGGTGGCATCCAAGCAGGCATGGTGCAGGAGAAGCTGAGAGTTCTATATCTTCATCTGAAGGCAGCTAGCAGAATAATGGCTTCCAGGCAGTTAGATAAGGGTCTTAAAGCCCACACCCACAAGGTCACGCCTACTCCAACAAGGCCACACCTCCCAACAGTGCCACTTCCTGGGCCAAGCGCATCAGAGATACTTATTTGGTCCTTAGGAGGTTGATCATGTTGAAGCACAGTCTCACTGACAACCAATCAGTTATAAAGATAATAATGACCTTTTGGTTGATAAAACTTTAAACAAACTGGTAGTTACAGTCAGTATCCTTCCTTACTGGAGGGACCCACCCACACTGTGTGCTTGTCTCATCCCAGAGCTGTACACAGTACATCACTGAGACTTTCCTGTTAGGAGAGCACAGCTTGAGTCTGGTGGGGAAGCTATGGTGGATTCTCTCTGCACACACTATCAACATCTGCACATGGACAAGAGAAGGCTCTGCCAGCCCTGTGAGCCACACCCCAACCTTGATGAAGTGGGATGGGGCACTTTGCTATTTTCCCATGGGTCTGAGGCTAGGGTCCTTGACATGGCTAGCGCATATCAACAACACATAACCACTCAGGCCTTCACATACTCAGGGCTTCCCCTGACATATACTTCCCCATAGGGCAGAAGTATAAAAACATAGCAGTCTGAGGTGCTCAAAATTTCCCAAGCAAGAGTGAGTGAGTGAGTGAGAGAGCGAGCGAGTGAGTGTGTTTGCTAAGGTGTTTAGGACACGTACACAGAGGGGAGGGGGGAAGCAGAAATGATGACTAAGTTTAATGTGTAAACTCCTACAACTCCTAGAAACTCCTAGAAAATAAACGGAAGCAGAAACATTGCTAACATTCAGAAAAGTTTTGTGCTCTAGACTTTTTTTTTTTTTTTTTTTGAAATAGAATTTCTCTGGGTAGCCTGGCTGTCCTGGAACTCACTCTGTAGACCAGGCTGGCCTTGAACTCAGAGATCTGCATGCCACTGCCTCCTGAGTGCTGAGATGAAAGGCAAGCACCACCATATCAGGGTTCTCTGTAACTTTGAAAAGTTGTACTGTTATCAGAGTTTCCTTTCAGAAAGGCCCTCTTAGTCACAGGGTGGCAAATTTGAGGTGGCTGAGGCTGGAAGTTGTGGTTTTCTGAATTAGCTACTGCAAAGGTGAGAAACAGTGAGGGCAGGCATGTTGAAGGAAGGGGCATTTCTGGAGAGCCTTTGGAGCCACCTCATAGGAATTTGGCAGGAATCTGACATTGGGCTAGGACAAGGAAGAAGGTTCAGGCAAGAATTTGACACTGGGCTAGGACGTGGAAGTAGGCTCAAGATGAATACTGCTGAAGAATGTGCTCTTTGTATCTTGATGGGTCTTGTTAAGACTCTGAATACAGTAATCATGGGACCTTTGTTTATGCTTTGTTTGTTCCTTAACTACTTTGCTTACACCATAGGACTGACCAGATTCTTTGTATGTACCTAGAATGATATAAAGACAGACTGGAAAAAGATAAACCCGCGAGCTTCAACCTCAGAACTGGCAGGGGTCATGTTATAGTGTTGTCTAATTGTCCTTTTCTTTTCAGTCCTTCCCCCGCCCCCTGACTCTGTCGACTGACTGAGCTGGCTTGGTCAGGTGTTACTGTTTACAACTTTCCTGGACTCAGCTAACATTCCCTGACCTTAACTCCCTGAACAGTTCGCACTGATTTATCTGCATCTCTGTCTGAGTCTGATGGATTTCCCACTCTTGACTTTTAGCCAGGTTTATGGTGAGAAAAAGCAAAAGATGTAAAAAGTGTGAGGTTTAGCCAAGAAAGATATTTAAGCCCAGTTAACGTTGTAGTAAGGTACTCACAGCAAAGGAGCCACAGTAGTTAAAGGAATGAGTGTGGTTAATGAGAAAGAAGCCTTGCTCTCTGTATTGGAACACTAGGAAAGGCGTGCAGAAGGCAAATGCCTACCCAACCAAAGGTTTTAGGATATGAAAATGGAAATTCACTTGAAAAAGAATGCTTAAACAAAGAGTATTCCTGCAAGGGTTTTCTAATTCAAAACAGCTTGGAAGCTGTGTCCTCAGGCTTGGCTACCAACTACTCTATGGTTGTGGTGAGAGAGGCCAGGATAGATCTTGTGCTGGCTACAGAACTTGATGTAACTGTTCACGTGTTACTGGGTTTTCAGGCATGCAAGATACAAGAGTTGGTACAGGCTTTCTGGAGACCTGTACCAAGGTTCCAGGGCTGCCTAAGCCCATTGGACTCCAGATGATGCACTTGACTCCAGGTGATGTCACCAGAGTCCCGGATGGTGGACAAGGTGGCTTTGGAGTTTCCCCCACCAGGTTTCAGTCTTTGGTTGAGGCTTTCTCTGCTCCTTCTTTTGGAAATGGGAATGTTTATTCTATGTCATTTTATGTTGTAATTATATAATTTGGTTTCAGACTTTACAGGTACCTATAGGAAAGAGATTGCTTTGAGTCTTAGAAGAGACTTTGGACTTTTAGACAGTGTTGGAGCTTTAAGACCATAAAGACTTTGGAACTGGATTTGAATACATTTTCATCATGCGATGGCCATGAGCCTATGGAGGCCCAGAGTTAGGATTCTATGGTTTGAGTGTGAAACGTCTCCTGTGGGTTCATTTTAAATAAACACTTGTTTCTAGCTGGTGATACTATTTTATAAGGTTGTGGGACCTTCTGGACATGGGGTCTAGATGGCCACAGGAGAGGGTCAGATCTGGTTCCAGTTTCAGCCTGAACTCACTGGTCAATCACTAGGCTGTGAGCAAGTTGCCTTCCCTCCGGCTGCTATGGACAGGGCTGTCCCCATCTCCATGAACACTGCTGGGACTTTTCTCATCAGGAGTTTGGTTAAAACAAATGGCCCGTCCCCTAAGTTGCTTCTGTCTGGTATTTTGTCCTACCACTAAAAAATATATATTCTTGATAAAAAAAAAAAAAAAAAAGATCAAGGTCTGCTGTCACAGATTAGAAGAGACGAAGCAGAAGTGAAACTAAATTTAATGTGTAAACTCCTAGAAAACAAGCGGAAGTGGAAACATCAGTAATACTCAATTTATTTTTAACTAATTTCAGGTTTAAGGAAATGTTACAGAAACAGCTTATCATTCTCTCATAGCTTTGACGAATGCTAGCATCTTATATAAGTATCACCATCGAGAACAGGAGATCAACCCTGGTATAATGCTATTATCTAGAGCACAAAATTTATTTGAATATTCTCTAGCCACATAACATAAAAAGCAGTGGACAAGATGAAACTAATGCACGGAAAGAAACTGGGAGACGGATCCTTGGAGTCTCCTTTTGCATTTGTTTGCAAAGTTTTATAATAAAACATTCCTTAATGGTTTGAAAAAGAATTTTACTACGGTAATAAGTATAAGCATTAGAAATGAAGAGGACCATTAGGGGCACCAATACAGGAACAGAGGGTGAACAGGGCAACTACCATCCCATGGGCCGAGACAGGGTTTCCAGGGAAGTAACCAATTTGGAAGTGCATCCATCTCTTTTTACTGATAGCTAGGTTTTCCAGCAGAATGAAGGACTGGCCTACTCCATTGACTGATGAAATCTGCAGGGCTGTTAAGTGGGAAATTGCAGGATGGAGTTCTGGGAACCAGCCCACAGGGTTCTGAGGGAACACACAGGGGGTGCTCACTGGGCTGCTGCTGAAACTTCATGGTAGGCAGCACCACCTAGTGTGCCTTAACTGAAGGAAGGAGAGGGAGGGAGAGAAGCCTTCAAGTTTACTTGTTAAGCGTTTATCTCTTCGGTGAAGCTTCTCCTAGACTGAATCTTCCTTTCCCTCCTTTAAAATTCCCAAGATGGAACTCCTCAATATCATATTCAGTTATTCATTGACTCTCTTCCTTGCTTAAAATGCATTTTAAACAACAGAACTAGATGTTACAAGTATCCTAGTTAAATGCGGTTGATTTTCTTCTCAGAAAGTCTCCATCTTACTTTCTGTGTTTTTCTGTGATCCACTAGGTTCAATTAGTTTATCATTGCCTGAGTGTGGGTGGGAGGTTACTTACTAGAACAAGGGAAAGTTAACAGTGGTGACACCACAGAGTGATGTCACTCCTCCCCTGAGAGCTGTGAACTGCTAATCCTCTATAGGGAATGGGAGGGGCTTCGTGGCCTCTCCCCCCACCCTTGATGAAATGTTGAGGGTTCTGAGCGTGCACAGATAACCATAGCTGCAATGAGTCAGGTGTGTAATGGCTCTGTCATGCTTTTTCATTTAAGGCGAAGAACTCCGTTGTCGCTTGGAGGCACTTTGGCCAGCTATTTCTGCATTTACTGCCATTCGCTGTAAAAGTCGCTGATGAAGACTGGATGAGACACTGATATACATGTATACACACGAGCATTTAGAACACTGTTTGACAACATAACCACTCAGCAAAACAATGGCCGTAGGTTCCCCTTAGGGTCTACAATCTCCTTCCCCAGCTACAGTACCTTCACCAATTTTATATAATCAGACATGAGTTCTTATCTATGGAGCAGGTCCCAAATCCAATCAGAAAGTTATTGGTTACTACCATGATAGCCATGCCACATCTTGCCTGAAGGTTGCTCATTATTATGGTTTACAGGATTCACAGGGGGATAAGACCGTTGATTACTTTTATATACTGGAAGCCAATACATTTTTACTGTGCAGACCCCAAGAGCTTATTTGTCTTCCTCAGTTGATACAGTATCTTAAACATGTGGTTAAAGACCACCTCCAGACACTCAAAGGACACCCAGAGAAAAGAAAGGCATAAAATTGGCAAGAAAATATCATTTAAAGACTTTAAGATCTATTATTGATAGTAAGAAAATATATAGCAGGCTTCCCTCCCTCAAAAGGAAGCTTTGAAAAAAATTTTTTAAAGAATGCTGTAAAAAAAAAATACAAAGATAACACAGCAGAAATTAAACAATAAATTAAAATAAAAATAAAAAAGAAAGAAGGCTCTAGTCATAGGTCAATGGCAGACTATGTGCTTTGTGTTCAGTATTCTGGGTTCAGTCTATAGCCACTCCCTAAAACAAACCAAGGAAATGAACAAAACCAACCAGCTAACTAACGACATCTTCCCCACACCTTCAAAAACAGAAGGAACCCACAGGTTACAGTTTGTATTTACAATGCTTTAGTTTTCCATTTCATCACTAAGATACCAGAACAGAGAACTTTCCCAAGGGGCAATGGAAGAAATTCTTTATTCTGGAATTAAGGATTTCAACCAAAAACAACTCCATTAGATTGAACACCAACCTGTTCAGTTAGTCAGGTCATTCACTTACTGACACGATGGAGCCACTGGTCTCTAGACTCTTGCTCCCTGTGATTACCAGCCTTAAACCATCACCCCTCCCCAATCCTGAGCAAGTCTGAGTATGTTAAGACCGCTCTTAAACTAGATTTCAAAACACCTCAACTTTCCTTTTCCTCTGAGAGACTACCAAGACAGGGAAGTTTAGAAAATGTAGCTTTGTTTATTCAGTAGGCTCTTTTGGTAAATTTTTTGATGGCACCAAAAATCACTGCTTTTTAAAAAATAGAGACTTGAGAGAGTAGAAGGAAGAAAAATTAAGAAAGTAAATGATCAACTCGGGATCTCTGATAAAAAGAAATTCAACAAGAACAAAATGACGGGAGAAAAATATCAAAGAATTCCAGAATTCTTAGCACTTACGGCCTGATTTCATCAAGGAAGATCCACCCAAGAATACAGGCAGAAAATGGAGACCTGATAGGCAGAAGGAAACATCGGTTTTCTGTAGTGAGATGATTGGCCACCAGGTGGCAGGGGTGCACCAAAGGGTTCAATTAAAACACACGGTTCCTCTAAAACCACAGGAAGAGGTTGGCTCAGCAACATTCTAACTTGCCAGGCTCTAGCGGCTATGAGGGGTGGGGGTGGGGTAGGTGGGTGGGGTTTTAGAGACCGGATTTTAAAGTGTAGTTGTTGTGGTGGACACAAAGTTTCTCTCATGCAGGCATTCTACAAACATTCATCCTTAATTTCTAAAAATATTTACATATGTGTATAAGTGTTTTGCCTACATGTATGAATGTGCTCCAAGAGAGTGTCTGGTGTCCTCAGAGGCAAGAAGGGACCAATGGATCCCCTGGAATTGGAGTTAGAGATGGTTGTGAGCCACCATGTGGATGCTGGGAAGTAAACCTCAGTCCTCTGCAAGAGCAGCAAATGCTCTTAACTGCTATCGCCGGCTCTTTAGCCCTGGTGAAATTTCTTCTGTCTCTATTTATTTGTTTTTATTTTAATAATGTTTTTGTTAATTCTTTGAAAACTTCATACTCTGTGTTTTTAATTTGTTATATGTATGTGAGTACACCGTAGCTGTTTCCAGACACACCAGAAGAGGACATCAGATCCCATTACAGATGGCTGTGAGCCACCATGTGGTTGCTGGGATTTGAACTTAGGACCTTTGGAAGAGCAGCCTCTTAACCACTGAGCCATCTCTCCAGCCCCCATAAATAAATGTTTTTAAATTATTTATTTTATATTTTGAGATAATTACATAATTCCCCCTTTTCCATCCTCCCTCCAAAAACTCCCAATTATACCCCTCCTTGTTTTTTCAAATTCATCACCTTTCTTATTATATAATCTTTTTACAATATACAGAACACACACACACACACACACACACACACACACACACACAAATACAACCTGCTCGGTTGTATAACATTACTTTCATGTATGTTTTCAGGCCTGGCCATTTGGCATTGGCTCACCCATTAGTGCGCTCGTCCCTGGGCAGACTATCTCTCCCACTCTCAGCATTCCTCAGTTGCCTGTAGTCATTGTGTAGACTGAAGAGGAAAGTTCCCCCTGCCTCTTCACTCACTGCCTTGGCTGAGATGATTTTGAAGATGAGGCTCTGGAGCAGCCAGAGACCTAATGATAGTCTCTCTGTGTGGGCTTTCCTAGAGAAACGTGTCTAAGTCTCATGATGGAGCTTCCTGAGAGTCAGTGTTGCATGCGATTCAGGCAGAAGCTGCATCGTCAATATCTGGTCACAGAGGTCACATTGTGTCGCCTCCATATTCTGAAGCAGAGGCCAGTGAACTATCCCCGAAGCTAAATCCTGCCTGCCCCATTTTGTCTGCCCTCTGTGCAGCACCCACCAGCACCGGGGGCCTGCTAACTTCAGCCCTGACAATGTTTTGCTGACAGGTCTCTATAGCCTTAGTTTTCTTGTGCTTTGAGGAAGAGGTCTCTAAAACCTCCTAAAGCCAAAATAGATGAATTCAGACTCCATGAGTTTCATTTTGTGAGAAGTTAAAAACCTAGCTGTTGTGGACATACAATACATTTTTAATGTGAAACCGTTCTTTATTTCAGCAAACAAGACAAGCACAACTTTGAAAGCTTATAAGCGAACATTTTCCGTATTTCAACTTTGGAGGAATAGCTATGCAACTTATCAAATTCCCCAGCCTTCTTCATGTAGGGATACAGAAATGTCTCTTTGTTTTGCTATGAGTATATAAATTCCCAGTTTCTCCCATATACCCACTCTGAGCTTTCTGTGTACCTTCGGTGGATATTAAAAGAAAGACAGGTCTATCTGCCATGACAGGGTCTTAGAAGTTAATGAATAGTAGCAAATAGGCCACTGTAAGATTTTTACCTAGTTCATTTTTTTCTTTAGAGAAAAAAAGAACTTTACTTTGCCCTGGGCATTTGACCCAACCCCTAAAGACTAGTGATATCCACAGAGTCTTTGAAAACACTCTATACAACCGTTTCCGTTTTAATCACTGGATTGGATTTTTTCCTTTGATCTGAAACTCTTCAACCCTGATGTGATCAATTGTCTCAACTTGTTGAAAGATTTTGAACTTTGGGGAAATCTTAGATCCTGCTGAAGCTGGATTTTCAGTGCTTGACGTGACTTGGGTCAAAATGTGCATCTTCCGAAAGAGACAGTGTCACCTGGCTGCAGGCCCGAGATGTAGGCGAGCAAAACCTGACAATACTGAAGGACACACCAGGACAGCTCCTGGTTCACCCCATAGAGTTGTCAGTGGCCTTGGCAAGGAAGCAGCTCCATGAAAGGAAAATGTTTTGGGTTTAAGGCATCCAGGATGATCTGTTGTCACCAGGATTGATTGTAATGGTGTCGATCACTCCTTAACAGTTGGTCAGAATTGTTACTCCTTAACGGGGGTAATCTGAATCCATATCTTTGTAGTCTGTCCCAAAATGCCTTTACTGGAAACAATAAACTGAGCTCGGGTCCCCTTCCTGTTGTGCAAAAAATCTTCAGCTGCCCGAAAGCTATTGGCGTGCCAGTTTTCACTCTTTGGAGGCCAGTTCTTTAGCATTTGTGGATCCCTTGGAAAGCTCCGCAACTCCTCCAAAACACCTTCTACAGTACTCACTTGGTATGAGCATTGGAAATTTGTCTTTCAGGCTGCAATGCGTTTGCAGGGTGCAGATGCCCACACATGCTCCTTCCTAAAGCCACAGAACAGATTTTGTCCCACCTGTTCTGGGGACTGCAGCTTCCCACTTGGCAGGGACTCTGTGCCTTGCTGCTAAGTGACAGGCACCCCAATAATATTTTTAATATTATTAAATATTATATTAGAGATGATATAAAAACATATAAACATATTATAGATAAAATGTCAAGAGATGTAATATGGTGCCAGAGGAAGTCCCTAGGATGTCTGGAAAGAAATAAGCTACCCAAGTGTACTGGCTAGTTTTGTGCGTCAACTTGACACAAGCTGGAGTTATCACAGAGAAAGGAGTTTCAGTTGAGGAACTGCCTCCATGAGATCCAGCTGTAAGGCATTTTCTCAATTAGTGATCAAGGGGGAAGGGCCCCTTGTGAGTGGTACCATCTGTGGGCTGGTAGTCTTGGGGTCTATAAGAAGGCCAGCTGAGCAAGCCAGGAGAAGCAAGCCAGTAAGAAACATCCCCCATGGCTTCTGCATCAGCTCCTGCTTCCTGCCCTGCTTGAGTTCCAGTCCTGACTTCCTTTCATGATGAACAGCGATTGGAAGTGTAAGCTGAATAAACCCTTTCCTCCCCAATTTGCTTCTTGGTCATGATGTTTGTGCAGGAATAGAAACCCTGACTAAGACACCAAGCCAAAGGAATGTCCAACATTTGTTAAATGGTATCTCAGAAGATAGTCATTAACTATTCTTAGTCACTCTCACTTTTGGGAAAAGGGGGTAACGTCTATGTCTTAGGGTTTCTATTGCCTGATGAAACACCATGATCAAAAACACCTTGAGTAAGGAACCCCACAGCTTGTGTAAGTCCATTACTGAGGAATGCTAGGGCAGGAACTCAAGCAGGGATGGTACCTGGAGGCCCGAGCTGTTGCAGAGGCCATGGAGGGGATGCTGCTTACTGGCTTGCTCCTCATAGCTTGCTCAGCCTGATTTCTTATATTACCCAAGGCCACCAGTTCAAGTGTGGTACTGTCCACAGTGTGCTGGGCCCTCCCACATCGAGCATCAATCATGAAAATGCCTAACAGGCTTTCTACAGACCAATTCAGTTGGGGGTATTTTCTTAATTGAGGTTCCCTCTTCCAAAATGACTTTAATTGATAGAAAGTTGACATAAAACTAGTCAGTACAGTATACACTCCCAGAAATTGTAAAGACCTGTTTGGTCGATCTCCATCATAACAGAGGAGGTGGAACCAAACCACCATGTTTTCCTAGACCTGGGTCAGGCAAGTCAGAATCTCAGGAAAAGATAGACAATTTTATTCAGATACTTTCCTTTTGAGGTGTTGGCTGGGACCTCAGGGCTGATAGAGCCCTACCCAACCTGGATAAAATAACAGGAAGTTAACAAGGACATAATCAGACTGGTAGCTTACTATTAGTTGGGGAACAGAGGGCTTTGCTTTCATTATAATAGAACATAGTAATTTATACAAGAGCTGATTCAACCTCTAGACAATGGGCTAGAAAGTCTCTAAGTGACCTGTGGGTGACGGTCAGCCAGCAGGGAACTGAGTGAAGTCTAGAGTGAAGGATATAGAGGGAGTTTTCTCTGAGCTCCTTAGGAAGCCATCCTGGCTCTAGGAAACAAACAGCAATGAATGAAGGTGTGTGCGCACATGTGCGTGTGTTCATCCATGTTCATAAACGTAAATTCCAGAGATGGTGACTGAAGCCACAGCAACACTAGTGCCCACACCAATGACTGGCCCATATTGCACGAGTGTATTTCCAGGGTTTCATGAAGTAGAGAGGAAGATACTTTTGTTGCGTTTATGTTCTGTCTTCCTGACATCACCTGGGTGATGCGGTGTCTTGGGCAGTTAGGCACAGAAGCTCTGGATGTGTTAGAGGATGTTTTTGTAATGTGGTTAGTAACATAAATCTCTCCACTAGTTAACCTATTCTCACCATCACATTTCTTAGTCCCTCAAACTCTTTGCTGGGTGTGTGTGTGTGTGTATATATATATATATATACTGTTAAAACATTTCCCCCATGAGAGAAACTCATTCCTGCTGCCAGTCAGCTCATTGCAAGCTTTTCTGGTGACTGATCACCCTGATCGTCAAATTTCAAACTCAGACACCCCTTCACCACCAACTAAAGTACCTTAGTGCTCCTGCTTCTTGGGCTGCTTTGTAAGCCTAGGAGCCAGGATTTTTTAAATTTGTAGTAACTCAAATTCTGATCCTAATTATCTTGTAGAACGTGGTACCGACACTTCTACCAAGCATCTGCACAGTCTAGATCTACGCTGTCGGGAATCCATGTTTTGATGGCTGCTGACTTTGCTCCCATTGAAAGAAATCTGAGGGGTGCTGTGTGTATTGGGAGAATATCTTGTTAAATGTGGGCAAAGGTGAGAGCACCAGATACTGATTCAATAACATGACCGCAGCCTCTTATACCTGTGCATCAAGGCGGAGGCCTAACATGGCTCTGCTCCAATGCTAACCTTGCCCCTCCAGAGTACCAGCTTTCGGAGCTTGTGCAAGAGTTCCCCTGCTGGTCTTTCATCTTGACTTTGGTCCTTTGTGAACAAACAAGAACATGAGATCCCCAAGGGGATTTCCATCATATTCATGTCACTCTGCACATCCAGTCTAATTATCTTTGGAACACTGAGTGATGGCGCTTATTCTCAAAGAAACCCAGTGTCCATGGGTAGTAGACACATATGCTAGATTTCCTGCTTGGTAAGAATGCTCTATGTCTGGGTGCTTTCTATCGAGATGGGGTTTTGTTTTGGGACAGGCTGGACTGGATTTACAGCAATCCTCCTGTTTCTGCCTCCTAAGCGCTGAGTTACAAACATACATCCCCATTCCCCCAGGTCCCTTCAGTGCTAATCCTGGGATGCGTCAGGACTGCCTGTCTGTCGACACACTTTGGGTAAGTTAAGGTTCTAAAAACTTCATTGCAGACGGAGAATATTAGCTTTTGGGGGCAAAAGATTCTCAGTGGGTCAGGATTGCTCCAAATCATTTGACTTTTTTTAATCCATTGAAACATTCCAGAATGTTCCATTTGGATTATAGTATTTAGAGCCTAATTGAAACAAAAGTGACCTTTCTTGGGTGGCTACAGGCTAGACCCGCTTCCCTCTCTTGGGTGACTGCAGGCTAGACCAGTTTCCCTTATCTGTACCATGCTCATTGTTCAGTCTCCTGAGGTTTCCCTGAGGTCCAAATGTGGGTTCTGTGGGACATAGCAAAAGATGCTGATTCTGTTGCAGCAGTTATTATCTGATATAAGCAGCACTTCCTTCCATTTTACCAGCTAATGTATGTTCTACCAGGAGAACGAGAATGAACAAGAATCTCGGTGCATGGTTGTTATTCAGGCACCATCTGAAGTCAGAGTTTATGCTTGCTCGAAGCATCATGTTAGGAACTCATATGTAGGATTATGTAGGGAACTTAAGAAACCTGGTGAAGTCACATCCTCACACATTTAAAAACAAGTCTTACCATTTTCTTCTCTCATATTTACTGAATGTGATCACAATTTATTTTCAGAAGTCACCCCAGACATAATCAACAGTTGCACCAACCTGGACTTTTAGCACAATAAACCCAACTGTCACATTTGAGACCGTGAGTGATAGCGAGAAAATAGAGGGATAACAAGAACAAGTGTTCCTCCGGTTTTCTTTTAAGATTATTTATTTATGTATATGGATGCTCTGTTTGCACATAAGTCTGCATGACAGACATGGGCATCAGATCCCATTACAGATGGTTGTGAGCCACCATGTGGTTGCTGGGAATTGAACTCAGGACCTCTGGAAGAGCAGCCAATGCTCTTATCTGCTGAGCCATCTCTCTAGCCTGCTCTTCCAGTTTTGATTACTCTCTCCAGCCCAAAATGTCAGCATAATTAACCAGGTCACTTGTAAAAGAATTGTACTACCTTTCCTAAGTAACACATCACAGATGAGATTGTCAAAAGTGGTTAGTGTTCTGTGCCTGAAATACAATCCTTTAGTGACCTATGAATAAGTTACTAAAGGTTTTGGGCAATTTTTTGGTCTCTATAGCGAGTCCTTCTCCAGCTAAAATCGAAACAATGTAACTTTTTAAAGCCTCCTCTTCATGGATATAGTTCCGAGGATACTGAAAAGTGGGATGGCAGGATGTGATTTCCCCAATATGGAAACTTAGTTGCAGATTAACTTTAGAGCCCCCATTATAACTTACGCAGTTACTGCCCAGGCAATCAGGTACCTGCCTCCTCTCCTACCCCCACATTTGGCTCTCTTTAAGTGAGCCAGATCTTTCTGCTTAGTGGACAAGCTCACTAACTTTTCTCCGCTGACTCATCCAGAATCTTTTCCTGTGGTGGATGTCAAGGACCTGAGCAGAAGCCCCGGGAGGCTCCAAGGGACTCTTCAGGCTGCAGTGTTGGCAGTGGGCACTGCTGAGTTGCATTTTCTGCTGCCAGCGACACACTGACCTTGGCAGCGTGTCTTCCCATCGTTGGCTGCCGCCTTTAAATGAATGGCAGTCCTCTGAGCTCTTAGCTTATCAGAATAGCTTTACTCAGAAGCAGGAGGTTAAATTCAACTCCAAATCAGGCAACCGGAACGAATCAGGCAGCCACCACATCTCACTTTAAACTCATATCTCACCTTATAACAAAATGCTCTTTTTTGTCATGCTCCCCATCCCCAGAATATTACCATGTTCATCTTTATGATAAACGAACCTTTCTCATTTCCCTAGGAAAATCTTTCTTGTCAGAAACTATGGAAAAATATGTCAGGATCCTACTTCTTCTTCTTTTTTAAACTGAACATTTTTTTTTAAAAGTATATTAGGTTCCTACGTTTTCAGGAAATGTGCCATAAGATTAATTCTTAGTGTTAATGACAGTGGGACCCATAGCCTGTGGAAGCTGGGACTGTGTAGCTTCAACTCTGTCCCTATAGCAGTGGAGGTCCTGGGGATTAAACATCTCTGACTTTTGTGATGTATCAGCAGCTGTGCACATATAAAAATAAACATCTCGCTCCGAAATAGATCAGACAGGAAATGAATGTCAGTGAGTTGCTATATATCATCTGCACTGTCCCGAGAGGCAGAGTTGTCCCCTCATTGATTTGTATTGAGTAAAGAAAGAAAAGGACTGTATAAGGCCCTCCCCACGGATGCAGCCAAACCCCAGGCAGGAAGACACAGCTACACCCGAAGACAATGCTTTCCCAGGCTGTGCTGTTAAAACTAGTTTTCTTGGGTCCTTATACCTAAGACTGCCTGTCACTCGTTAATGAGCTTTGTCCATGAGTCTGAAACCGTTTTAGCATAGCTAGGTGCAGATGTGCTAATAAAATCCAGACGGCTACTTGATACAAACTAATTCTTTAAATGGTGCGATCGATCACAGAGGATGCATGAGATTCAAGGACATAGATTGGCTGAGAATGTAGGTCAGTGGTAGAGCACTTGCCTGCTATCCACAAAGCTGTGAGTTCAATCCCCAGCTCCACAGCTGGGTAAACAGCTTCACTCTCACAAAGTTCACGGGGCAAATGGGTAGCTGGTAAGTTAAATTTCAATGAAAGCCAATAATTTTGTTCTTTCATAGTTTAACAAAGTGAGAGAGCGAGAGAGCGAGAGAGAGCGAGCAATTAAGTCATTCCCTATACATCTGACAAGTTGAAGAACACTTTGTTCCTGAAGATAGAACATAGAACCAAGAGATGGTTCTTAAGATCTCAGGTTGGCTCTTGACCGGCAGTGTTAGGAGTTGCACGGACTGGCGGTGAGAAGGGAGAACGGAGAGACAGGTAGGTGCTCGGAGGGAATGTAGTAGAAAGCCTGGTTTGGACTTTTGCTATCCCACCAGAGGTTTTTAGCCTAGGTTTGCAAAGTGTGCATTCACTTAGGTATTAATTAAGCTACTGTCAGATGCCATTCTCAAAAACAGATTAACTGGGTCAAAGATTGCTATGCTTTTTATTAAAAAAAAATCATAGCACTGCTAAAGGAGCTAAGCATAAATAATTTCCAGAGATTCCCTCAGCTCAAGGAACTTGAACCTAACTAGATATTTCAAAAAAAATACACACAGCTATAATAAAATATGTTTTGTAGTATTTTGTTATTACTTCTCACTGACTATTCTAATGTTCTTCTGTATACTTCATTTTTCTCCACGCCATAGTTAGAATGAAACAACTGTAATAATTGTATAATAATTATAATAATAATAATAAAATAATTATTATTTGAGTCAGGATATTGTTATATAACCCAAGCTGGCCTTGAACTCATGGCAGTCCTCCTGCCTCAGACTTCCAAGTACTGGGATTACAGACATGTGTGCCAACATACTCGGTTCAGAAATGAATTTTGCAAATTCAGCCTATGCGATTCTTTTTTTTAAAACCTGAGATTTTGCGACTTAATCTTATTATTTAATTTGCTGTTGTTGCAAATTTTATCTTTTACTTTATGGGTCTAAGTAACAAATGGGTATCAAAGGTAATTGAAAGTTGATTAGATAAAAATGATCAAATATTGCTGTCTTATGTTCCTACTTCTTCCCTGTCTAACTTGAGTTTTAAGGGCTGGCTGGACTCAGCAGTGTTAAATATCAAAGCCACGAGATTACTGTCTGCTCTTTTCAAATAACTTACTTCAGCTTCCCTGTTCCAGAGCCCCTGTGTATGTCCTAGAGTCTCAGAGTTGCTTTTCTTCCTCAATGGGAAAACAACAGAGGAAGAACATTCCTTGATTACCTTTTGATGGGTGATTTTATGCGTCAAGCTGTCTGGTTGCCATGTACCAGTGCAGATATTACAGCATACAAGAGGGCATTTTAAGGTGTGGCTAGCATTTAAAGATTTCATCCAATCAGCTGAGGACTAGCATGTCAAGACTGACAATATCTGAAGGAGAAAGAATTCTCAGTCTGCAACGTGGAAACCCTGCCTGAGCAGCCTGTGGCCCCCTCCCTGGGAGTTTTGGATTCAGGACTAGCAACCACAGTTTCTAATCTGAATTTTCAGCCCACCAAGCTACCCTACAAATGTTAGACTTGCCAGGTCCAGCAACTTCCTGAGCCAGTTCCTTAAGAGTCTCAGGCCCCCTTCTCTGGAGAACTATGACTGATACGAACTTCCTAATAAGAACATTGCCCCTCTGCCCTCACAGTCACCCTGGTTTCTTTGACACCAAGTTTCTATGAATCATATACTTGCATCTATTGATAAAACATACTCTGGGGCATCATGGGTTTCCTCGGCTCTAACAGGTGTTTATTGTTTATTGCTTCTTATTTTTTTTTTGAAGCCTATCATTCCTTTATCTTTTGTAGAAAAAAAAAAAGTAATGCTAGAATACAAATACAGGGCCCCAAATAATGAGCATTTACATAACAAAATTGTAAGTCCGAAGCCTTACTGTTTGCAGCTGGCACCCTCAGAGGGATCAAGTCTTGAGAATTATCTATTTAGTAATGTTCATTTCCTCCTTTTAGGATACAGTTTGCTGTGTGAAACATGAACGCAGAAGAAGAAGAAGAAGAAGAAGAAGAAGAAGAAGAAGAAGAAGAAGAAGAAGAAGAAGAAGGAGATTATTTACATGAATTAATATTAAAAACCCTACAAAACTACCTGATTAATAGCAGGAGTGGTGTAAAACGCATGTTAGGTGGTGAGAGTGATGGCTAGGGGTTTCTGTAGCTTTTCTTCTAATGGACTGGGAGCAAGGAGACACCTGAGTGCATGAAGTCCTTTTCTAGTCTCTTTTCATTGCCTGAGGTTACCTTTCCTATGACCTTTCTAAAACTGCCGTGAAGTTCTTTCGCACAGGAGTCTTGTGTGAGTCCAACATTTGTCAAGTGGCAAGTAGATGCTTCTTTGGGTCTCGGTGATGTAAACACACAGAAATATGATTCAGTCCACAGGAATGAATAGCATCCGTTCAGTTCCTCAGTGCGTGGAACAGAAGTTTACAAGAATCAGCAGCTTTTGTTTTCGTACCAACCACATGTAAAATACCTTAGTCAAGCTTCTTGGACTGGGGAGGGGGGGCAACTAATAAGAGCTGGAGAGATGGCTCAGTCACTAAAGTGCTCACTGTGCAAGCACGAGGATCTGAGTTTGGATCCCAGCACCTACGCAAAATATAAGATGTGGACATTTCTCACCTCTAGTCCTAGCTCTGGGAAGGCAGAGTCCGGAGGGCTTGCAGATTGCTTACACTAAATTGGTGAACTCTGTGTTCAGTGAGAGACCTTGTTCCCCCCACCCCAAGAAAAACCAAGGAAGAGAGCAACTGAAGAAGTTGACATTGCTCTCTCTATGTCTTTGTGTCTGTCTGTCTGTCTCTGTCTCTGTCTCTCTCTCTGTATCTCTGTCTCTGTGTCTCTGTCTCTCTCTGTCTCTCTGTCTCTCTCTGTCTCTCTCTCTGTCTCTCTCTGTCTCTGTCTCTCTCTCTCTCTCTCTCTCTCTCTCTCTCTCTCTCTCTCTCTCTCTCTCTCTCTCTCTCACACACACACACACACACACACACCAGAAGAGCAATCAACCAGAAGAAAACAGACCCCACATCCCCAGTGAAATTAAAAAGGAACTAAAGTTTTGTTATTTCTGGTTTGTTGTTGCTATTTTACCTGAGACAGAGTCTCACTGTTTAGCTCTGGCTGGATTAGAATTCACTATGTAGACTAGTCTGGTACTGAGTTCACAGAAACCCACCTGTCTCTGTTTCTTGAGTGCTAGGAAGCTGTTGGATTCTGGATATAGTTTAAAAGTAGGCACATTCTCTGGGGATTTGGTGTGAGGCAAAGAAATGAGAGGAATCAGTAATGAATCTACTAATGTCTGCTTGTTCCCTGCTACGATAGGGTTGCCTCAGCCTGACAGGAGGAACCGGGGAGGGGCAAGGTTGGCAGGAAAGATCAGAAACCCAGGCTGGAGCAGGCCCATCAGACAGTCAAGTGGAAATCTTGAGTTGGCAGTTGAATATGTGTGTGCAGACAAGACTAGGCTGGATATAAAGTACACATTTTCAAGTCATCTAGATAGCACTACTGCTGATGGTCATGTGAGAGGGAAGGTCATGTGTCTTGGATTTTATATCAGGGAAAAGAGTAACAAGAACAGTCAGGTGGGGAGGTGAGGGTAGAGGCCTGAGGCTTGGAAGAGCGAGCATGTGAGAGCTGCAGGCAGAGGAGGGATGTTTGTTGATGGTGCCTTTCTGTAGAGACCGTGGAAACAGCAAAGGAGGAAGTGAGGCCGAGAGAGCTTTTCTTTGTTTTCCTTGTTAAGTGGGAAAGGGATAACATATCTGTATATTTAGAATGGAAATGACTAATAGGAAAAAACAGAGAAGGAATTGCTGAGGGCAGTTCGTTAGAATGTCTTATAAAGCTGTGGTAACTTTGTGTCTAACATGGCCCATGCCAGGCGATGAGATACAATACCCAGAGTTCTGGTTATAGAACAGATGATCCTGGAAAGGGCTTTTGAGGTCCTTAAGGAAGCTCAGTCCCTGTGTCCCCGAGGGCAGGATGTGTGGATGGCCATGTCAGGCTCAGTGTCTCAGATTTGACTGCGGGACACATTTCTTTTCTGGGCCTCCACACAAAACCCAACTACGCAGCTTTTATTTGTAACATGGGCAAAAACAGATTTTAGAATTTGTGATCACTGGAAGAGGAAAAAAATCATAGAAAATTAGTCCTGCTCACAAAATTACATAGGAAATTTACTTAGCATGTTAAAAGGTTGTAGGTACACATAGTGCATACATGACATATGCATAGTGACACATGTTTATGATTCTAGCACTTGAGAAACTGAGACAGGAAGCTTTGGATAAGGCCAGCCTGGGCTACATAGAGACACCTCATCTCAAAAGAAAAACAACTGAAGGCTTATTATTAGGTGTATATGTGTGTTTATGTGTGTGTGTGTGTGTGTGTGTGTGTGTGTGTGTATGTGTGTGTTTGTGTGTGTCCACACATAGCACATGTGTGAAGGTCAGAGGACAACCCTCAGGGTTCTTTCCTCTTACTACCATATTTGGGGATAGAACTCGGGTCACCAGACTGCATGACAAATGCTTTTACCTGCTGAGTAATTTTGATGGCCTTGAATTTTAAATAACCAAGAAAAAAATTTCTTCACTCTGGTATGAGCTACAGAAGTTTTTGATGATTGATGTTGGAACACTCTAAGAAAATAAGATTATTTTTCTTAGGATTTCCCGATATTTTTAAGTCACCAAATTACCTTTAAAAGCAGAGAGAACTCCCAAGAGAATAAGAATTCAGTCAGATAAGCCAAGGAGGTAGTAAAATTTCTTTGAGGTCTTCTTTTTTAAATATTAAAACCCACATGAGTTTTATAGTCCATACTTTAATAATGGCATATATTTTCTTTTGGGCAGAAGAGACAGCTCTGTGGTTAAGAGAGCTTCTTGCTCTTCCAGAGGACCTGAGCTGGTTCCTAGAACCCAGTGTGAGTGACTTAAAACCACCTATAAGTCTAGCTCCAGGGGATCTGAGGACCGCTTGTATCCATGAGTGTGTATGTGCATGCTCATATGTGCACGCTCACACACACACACACACACACACACACACACACACACACACACACACGCAGAAAATATACATATATACAAACACATGCACATAAATAAAAACAAATGTTTAATGTTTTTAAAATTTATTTTTATTTTTATTTTTTATTAATCATTCCATTCTTTTAGTTCTCAAATGATTTCCCACTTCCTGGTTACCCCTCCACCAACCCCCATCCCACATCTGCCCTCTCCCCTCCCCTTTGCCTGTATGAGAGTGCTCTCCCCACCCACACTCTCCTGCCCCACTGTTCCAGCATCCCCCTACGCTGGGGCATCCAACTTTCCCGGGACCAAGGGCCTCCCCTCCCACTGCTGTCAGTCAAGGCCATCCTCTGGTACTGTTTTTGTTTTTAATTTGTGTGATGCTGGTGGTTTAACCTAGGACCTTGTGCTGCTGAGTACAACACATTCTGCCCCTTAGCTACATGCCCAGATACAGCATTTTAAATGATGAGGGGGTCTTCTATTTGTCTTACTGGTTCATCAGGAAACTGCCATTCTGTCCTTCTCAGGAAATTGGACCGAACAACAGACAGTGGACGTCCACTTGATTCATCATCTAGACAATGTTTCTTTTCAATTTTGGAGTATTTGTTGCCTCAGTGTGTCCAGAACGCCGACACACAGAGAAATTGTAAGAGGATGACCATAATTTTCACCTTGGATTGTAAGGGAAAAAGGAAGAATATACTCCCAGAATGCATTTAGAGGGAGGTACAGTGGAATATCATCATGTTTGCAGGATAGAAAGTGTTGGTAGGTAATCAGCGCCGGGACAAAGATCCCTCGCCGGAGATTGCAGGACTCAGCAGAGGGCCAAGGACGCGCCCCACAGCTCACCAGGCCACAGAGACTGACCGCCAGCAGCTTCCGGCGACGGCCG
>CM052701.1:52160206-52197798 GCA_028551405.1 Uromys caudimaculatus
AGAGGCGGGGAGGGGGAGGGGACACGGGGTTTCTAAAGAAAAGGGGAATCATCGGAAATGTAAATAAAATATCAAAAAATAAATAAAAAAAAAAAAAAAAAAAGAAAAAAAAAAAAAAGAAAGTGTTGGTAGGTCTGCCATCCTGTATACAGGCCATACATCTGATGTCATATGTCCCATCAGCCTCTTTAGCTATTCTAGGAAACTCACATGAGTGGAATGTGTTATACGCAGTGCTTAATGCACTCAATACTACCTTTAAACATCCCCTGAGCCCTCAAACAAACAAACAAACACAGAACCTCCGGCTGCTAGAGCTTAAAGACCTGCGCTTGAGCAAATATTCCAAGTGATTCTAACACACATTAAGATGTTATACTTGAACATAATAGGAAGGGATCACTTTAGGGTAAGGAAATCCAAATAAAAGAATAAAAGAATCTGAAGACAGATTTTGCAGATGTATCTACTGGAGATTGTGGCACAACTTAAACCCTGCCTCTCCTTTCTTATAGGCAAATCTGCATGTTTTCATCCATTGTTTACTCTGTAGCCCAGTGACGCTAATTACATGTCCCCGTGCCAAGGGTGGTTGAGCCGACCTAATTCCATTGCCTCGTCAGGAACAGACAGCAGAGTTGCCAAGAGCATTCTGATCGGGAGAGTCTGGGGAAAGTGTCTGTTTTTACAGAGCAGTTATACAGAAAAATGGCACTTAGATTCAAGAACTGGTGTCAGTGACTGAAACTGAGTGGAGGGGTGAAAAGCCAACATCAAAGAGCAAAAAACTCTGAGTCCTTAAGAGTGCAGTTGAGTCTCCTATCTCTCAACTTTTTGCTATGTGAAATACATTTTTCTTTTGTTTAGGCTCCTTCCTGTAGTGTTTCCACCATGTGTAACTCAAAGGGATCCGAATGAGCCAGGGTTGTCCAAGGCTGGTGTTCTAAGAATGCAACTTTAGACTTGATATCGTGAAGCTGGTGTCGTAAGAGTGAGGCTCACAGGTCCCAAGAGACTTTTGATCCTTTACTATAAAGGTTCAAAAGTGGCAGCTTGTGCTTACATGGTACAAAACAGGAGTGATGTCTGTGGGTAGCCTGACTCTTGTCTACAAAGCCTCAGAGTTTACTGTGAGAATCTTGATTCCTCAGGCTCTTCTCAGGATTCACTCTCTGTCACTCTCTATGAGATCCCACCCACATTTCATGCTTCGTGATTCCAGCTTGGCTTCTGCAATAAGCACGGACCTGCGTGTTTGTTGATGTCTCATAGGGAAAGACAAAGCAGGGCCTACAAATGATTCTGGATTGTTCTGGCTTAAGCAGGTATCCTCTGGTTACTTAGTACTTGTCTCTGGGATCTGTCACATAGGAAAATATGAGTGTGGTGCCGGAGTCAGAGGAAGATGGGCTCAGGATTGGTGGGTTTCTATTAAAATGTACTCTCAGAGAAATCCTTGGCTATATTTAAGCAGCTGCACCTAGAAGATGCTGCCTCCCACCTTATTTGGGGGAGGGGCATGCATGTAGGCATCTTGCTGGCCACCAGCAAACTTTTATCACATGTTATTGAGGGAAGGGCATGGGAACAGGTATCTTTTTGGTTATTAGCAAGCTTTTAAAGTTTGACTTTATGTGTATGGGTATTTTGTCTGCATGTGTACCATGTATGACAGGTGTCCTGAGAAGAGTCAGATCCCCAGATAGAAGAGTTCCAGGTAATTGAGCATTGGGAACCAAGCCAGGGCCTTTTGGAAGAGCAGTCAGTGCTGTTAACCACAAAGCCAGATCAGAGAGTAAATGTTTTAGACTTTACAGCCAAAAGTAAACATTGAGACGTCGTGTGAGCATTAATAGAACAAACAGAAAAATGTTTACATCGAGTCCCTTTTCAGAAAATTTGGAACATAAAGTAATAATAGTTGAGAATACTTTTTGATATCTTCCTTGTGATAGCCTCTATTTTCAATTAGAAAGTACTGTGAGGTATATTGGTCAGGGATGCAGCTTCCAGAAGCACCTGTAAGAGTCTGATTAGAGGTGATTGATGTGTGCAGCAGCTCGGCTAACTGGGAGGGGTCATCCTTGAACGTGGGCATCACTATCCAATAGGTGGGTCCCTGGAACAAGAGTACAAGGGGGAAGCCAGTTGGTGCACACAAGCTGCATCTTTCCTTAGCTAGAGTGCCTTTAGATAGGTATCATCGCCTGGGTATCAGACTCCACCTTCAGCTTTCCAGCTAAGGCTCACCTGGCAACTCTCCAGAGAACGTTATGCCTTCAGTCTCAGATGGGGCTGTCTCATTGGTTCCTATTGTTCTGAGGCTTTCAGTTTCTTGGGTTGGCTGACTCTCCAGTCTGCCAGTGACAGACTATTCACCCTCTACCATGCAAATCACTCATAAATCCCCCTTTTATAGTCAATGTTGATTCTGTTTCCTTGGGGAATATATATTGTTTTTTTAGGGTAGCTATTACAGATCTATGGGAGAGATGGAATTTTGGGGGTGTGGTGGTGAGATAATACTATGGTTAATTGGTATTCATAATGCTCCTTACTGTTAAGTAGAGTTCACCTATTGATGTTAACCTCTAATGAGGTCTGCATGTTTCCATATCTGGAAGTTTCTGTCCACACAGACACAAACTGCAGAACACCAATATCATTGCAGGAATTGGAGATTTGAATTGAGCACATTTGTTGCTTGGAAAGACATTTATAGATTTCTGTTAGACTTCTTTCCTTTGTAGTTACTCTTAGCATGTCATTACATTGAATGTCAAATACTTTTGATTGAGGGGTAGATGGAGACTAATAAGTTGCACTGCAAAGAGGATTTTTGAGAGAACCAGTCACAGTCTATCCACAGTGAAGAGCAGGGATCGATGTGTTGAAGCATGCTTGCACTCAGCTCACTTTCTCCATTTTTCATACAGTCCAGGAGCCCAGCCTGAGAACGACTTCACCCATAGCAGTGATGAAGTTCCCACTTCAATTATATAATCATTATATAATTAAGACACTCCCACCCCTGTAGTCACACTCCAAGGTGCATCTCCCAGGTGGTAATACTGACTGTTATATTATCTTTGTTTCATATCCAGACCTCTTGTTCATGAATTTATTTCTCTGGGCAAGGTACTGAAATAAGAGTCTTGCACATGCTAAGCAAATGTCTTAGCTGAGCTGAAAGTAAAAATACTTCCTATGGGGCTGGAGAGTCAGCTCAGCCATTAGAAGCACTTGCCGCTCTTGCAAATGACCCAAGGTCAGTTCTCAGCATCCATGTCTAGCAGCTCACGAACACCTGTTACCCCAGTTCCAGGACTCCAGCATCCTCTGCTGACCCTCACAGATACACACATGCATACACACATACATCAACAGAATAAAAAATTAGACCGTCACACATGTATATGGATATACGAGGGTATTTTGTTTTGAGTCCACAGGTTCTGTGGCCAAGGTGAGGACTCAAGCCAGCATCTGTCTTAGGTACTAAGGGAGCTCCACTCATTTTATCATTTATAGTGACATCTGTGGCTGTCATCTGAAGAGTTCCACATAGATAGGGGTTGAAGTAGACAAAACAGTTTGCCTTCTCCTGAAATGGCCCTAAAAATAGCAGTTGTGGAGTGAAAAAGGCAAAACCCCACACATACCTCCAGAAAGAAAGAGAACCGTTAGAGAAAGTTTACCTGCAGAGTTTTGAACAACAGGCAATGGGAGGTGAATCTGCCCTGGGCAACCGAGGTCAGGAGACTGAGTCCCACTCACTCTATGCTTAGGGCTCAACACCTGGCGGGCCCATTCGGGATTTGGAGAAATCAAATTCATAAAATTACTCACAAAAGGCTGAGCATCTGAATAAGATCTTTATAACAGCAGATGCCTGCAGTCTGTTCTTCCATCACACACAGCTATAAGATCTCAATGATGCAGTATGGTTAGAAATGTCAGCCAGTGGCACCAGTGCCCAGTGGGGTCTCTGGCAAAAGTCCACGGCCCCTGCTCAATGCGAACTCCCTCACAGCCTCTGAATTAGAAACGTTACCAAATGCTTCTATTATTCTCCTTTTGAAAAACACTGAACAATCTTTGAGCATTTGTGCAACCGCCTTCATAACCAAAGGGCATGGCCGTATCAAGACTTAAAATATCCAACATATCATGGGTGGGGTCACAAAGCATTTCAGGACAGGAGGCCACAACTGAAAAACACAGTTCTAAAGTGGAAATAGTGCATACAGGAGCATTCTATTGGGAGTTTCCATGGGAAACTATAATGGGAGTTTCCATTATCATCATAAGCAAATAGGCCCTTTCCTCACAGGGCTGACTGTGGGCCTTCCTCTAAGCAGGGAGAGGTGCCTGCTATTATTGTTGACAAGCTCAACCTAACTACCTATTACCCAGATAATCAGCTTGGTTGGCAGATGATGATTCTAGTGCCAAGGCTCATGATCCAGTATGGAAAACAGCTGCAATAAATTCAGCATATGGCAAACCCCTCTTTTGTGAAGCTTAGAATGCCAGGTCAGTGGGCTGGAATGACTTGTGTTCCAGGGTGACAAGAATTAGTAACATCACGATGTGTGTGTGTGTGTGTGTGTGTGTGTGTGTGTGTGTGTGTGTGTGTGTGTGTATACCTGTATGCCTGTATGTGTGTATGCAGAATGATTCTTGGGGCCACCGACAGTGAAGTTGGTTTGGTGAATGACTTATAGAAGACTGGACAATAGAAAAGAATAGAGAAAATGGCGGGTGACATGCAGGCGACATGCAGGTGACATGCAGGTGACATGCAGGTGACATGCAGGCGACATGCTGGCATGGCCTGCCAGTTTCCAGGGAATAACCTAGGGAAAGTTGAATGATAGCTGTCAAAGATGTGGGTTGTGCATGGATGCGTGTAGTTTTAATTGCAAGTAAAGTAAGGCACTTTACAGATCAGGAGAGAAAATTCAGTCTGTCCTGGAATGGTTGGCAGTGGGAACTCCCACTTCCTGCTGGGAGCCACAGATAAAGAGCTAAGGAGATCTGCACTTGGGTGCTTATCAGTAATGGGTACTTTAATTTACTCCTAATTTTTAAAGATTTACTTATTTCATTATTTTATGTGTATGAGTGTTTTGCCTGCATGTATGTGTGCACCATGAATGTGCCTGGTTCCTACAGAGTCCCTGGAGCTGGAGTTACTGAGGTTGTGAGCTGCCATGTAGATGCTGGGAGTTGAATGTGGGTCCTCTGAAGGAGCAACCAGTGCTCTTAACCATGGAGCCAACTCTCCAGTCCCAGTAATGGATATTTTAAAGAGCAGAAAAGGAGGTGTGACCCAGTATGTCCTTAGTGCTGGCGGGAACTGCCAGGAAAACCCTCTCTTGTCTGTGAACTGTGCTAAGCACTTGGCATTCAGCACTCCATGCAGCAGCTACACAATGCCATTTATGAAATCCTCTGGGGCTGAGGAGATGGTTCAGTGGATTAATGGACTTGCCACACAAGCATAAGGACCTGATTTTAGATCTTTTGTGTCCATTTAGAAGCTGGGAACAACAGTCCACACCTATAGTCCCAGTGCTGAGGAAAGAGGCAAGGAGAATCCTGGAGTCTTTCTGGCCAGCCAGTCTAGCTGAATTGGTGAGCTCCAGGTTCAGGGAGAGACTCGGTCTAGAACATGTGGCCTGAGAGGATGGCTCTGTGGATAGGAGTCCTTGCTGGGCAAGCATGAGGACCTGAGCTCGGATCCCTAGAACCCAGGTAAAAATCTGTGCCTGCTATGTCTGGAGCCCCAGAGCTGGAGGTACGGCAGCATGGGATGTGGGCAGAAGGAGCAATGGGGCTTTCTGGCTGCCAGACTGGCTCCCAGGTGGAGAACTCCAGGTTCAGTGAGAGGACCTGTCTCAGGGAATAAAGAAAGTGGGCAAAAATGAGGGCACTTGATGTTCCTCTCTGGCTTCCACATGCAAGCATGTGGCACACCCACCCACATAGACACATGCATAAAAAGGTGCCACCCCCACACACATACACAAATATATAGTAATGGTAAGGTGTGGGTGCGAGGGGAAGATGCCCAATGCCATCTCTTGGCCTCTGCATGCAAGCACACATGTGCGAGCACCTCACGCTCCACAAGCATACTCTACACACAATTAAAAAAAATGGATTGACAGTGATAGAGCAATATAGTCTGTCAGCCTATGATCACCGTAATATCCACATACATATATGTATTATATATGTGTATATACATAAATATTCACATACTTCATACATATGCATTTATCATGTGCATGTGTGTTCTCACACGCCTTCACACACACACACACACACACACACACACACACACACACACACACACACACAGGACCTTGTGATGGAGACTCAGCAGTCTGAGACCCTGTTGTGAGCCCCAGGGCATGTGTCCTAAGGTTGTACATTGACGCCTGGTCCACAGATCACTGCTAGATAGAGAAGAAACTTTGAACCAGAACCATGCAGTATTCAGCAAGCTGGAAACTGGTCAGAGGCAGAGTCTGCGAGGTACTTAGAGATAAACTTCAAGCAGCATGCCAGACATCCAGGATGGTACAGAAAGACAGTCAGTATTTGCAAGCCAGCTCCTGAAGGGCTCTTCTCAAGGCAGACGTGGAGGAGAGGGAGGCTGCAAGCACCTGTGTCCTAGTCAAGGTTTCTATCACTGGGATGAACACCATAGCCAGAAGCAAGTTGGTTTACACTTCCACACTGTAGCCCGTCATCAGAGGAAGTCAGGACACGAACTCAAACAGGGCAGGGAGCTGGCGGCAGGAGCTGATGCAGAGGCCGTGGAGGGGCACTGCTTACTGGCTTGCTTCCCACGGCTTGTGCAACCTGCTTCTTATAGAACCCAGGGCCATCAGCTCAAGGGTGGCAAGCTGACATAAAACTAGCCAGGACAACCTGTGACCCAGCATCACAAGGGTCCTTGGGGAAGGAACACTGAGAGCCTGCGCCCACCTCTCAGGTCAGATGGTGTGTATATGCTACACCTCCACCCAGCTCTCTCCAATTCACACTCGTTTCTCCTTTATTTGCTACCCACTGTCAACACAGACACACACAAATAAATACAAAAGCAGACCAGCTCTGTCCTCACCTCTCCTCTGCCCCGCCTTTCTCCCTTTTCTATTATTTCTTTTCTCAGTTTCCTTTCCCAGAGACCCAGGCTGACCTGATGTGTGGAGTCTCAGTGTCTCAGCCCTCTGGAACTCGGGACTCTTCTATGATAGCTGGTTGCATTTCTTTACCTCTCTTTTCAGTCTATCTGTAGCCCGAGGTGCTTCATCCCCCCTCCTCATCTTCTCTGAACTGTTCCCCCCTCTCTGTTCCCTCGGGTATCTTATATCAACCCAACACAGATAACGGGTGCTACTCTGCTACATGGTCGCTTTGAGCACATTCCCACAATAACCAGTAGACCACAAAGCACTTTACTTTCTAAAATGATTGCTTTTTATATGACTATTTCTGTATTTTAAAGACATTTATTTTTATCTATTTGTATATGTCTGCGTGAGTGTGACCCGAAGAGGCCAGAAGAAAGGGTCAGATCGCCTGTACCTGGAGTTACAGGCAGTGATAGGCTATTAACATGAATACTGGAAACTAAACTAGAATCCTCTGGCAGTTGCTCGTCACGTCTGCCCACTATTATTATATTTTAATAGTGAGTCTTCCCTTGGACAGCTACTATCTGTTGTTGTAGACGGTATTGTACTCTCAGGGGTGTACTGAGGATTGACCAGGAGTCTAGATGAGAAAAAAATGACACCTCAACCCTACTACAACCTAGTCACTTTTGAACACTGCAAACACACCCATTGAAAGGATAAAAGTAACTGAAGACATTTCAACCAAAAAGCTAAAATCAGATGCACAAAGTTCCAACGCAAGCACAAAAGAAACGCAAAGCTCCAAGGTGACACAACACCTCCAAAAAGTACCAGTCCCATGGTAATGGCCTTCCAGAAGGAATGACTTAGATGAAATCCCAGACACACAATTCAAAGGAATGGTTTTAACTGTGTTTAGAGAAACTAAAGGAGACACAAGCAAGCTGTTGAGTGGATTCTAAGAGACACTGACAGCTGAATGAAATAAGGGATTACGACAAGATATGACCAGAGAATTCGATGAAGTGACAGATGTGTGCGACAGAAAGCAAAGGGAAATGAAAAATTCCACAAATAAATCATACCCTTTGAGCAGAGTTAGTGTCAAAATTTGCCTGACTTGAGCAACAATAGGCTGATTACAGTTCTCAGTCATTCAATAGATATATACAGAAATATATAAAGAAAAGATGGCTGGAGATCAGGTAGCCAAATAAACTGTAAAGTCACTTTAAAACTGTGAGAAATGTTATGCTGGGATTTATCTATTTACTTTTTTACTACAAGACTTAATATGTAGCCCTGGGTAGGGTTAGGATTCTTGTTCCCCAGTCCCCACTGTCTAAAACTCTGAGGTAGCTGTTTAAATCCAAAGCAACTAATTATTACAGATGCATGTAATCTGTACATTTTCGATTCTAGGATTTATAAGACACGGGTAACCCTCAAACTAAAACAAACCATTTTGTCATAGAAAGGCTTTGAAGTGGATCAAAGATCTAGATTATGAGACAGGGGTGGTTATTTTCTGAGGTGAAAAGCATGCATACACCTTAGGTTGTTGGTACTCGGGTTATAGGAAAGATGTTGGCTGGTGTAGTGAGTTCCTCAAGAAAGACACCGATTAGACAGTGCATAGATTGGATGTGGTGAGGTTTCTCCACATTTTCTACAGTGGTGAGAGAAGTTGCCCTTCTAGAGCACGGCGTATAAACACGAGCACTGAGATGAAGCTTGACATTTCTCTCTAAAGCCGTGGTTCTCACATGACCTGTGGGTCATGACCCCTTTTGGGGTTGAATGACCCTTTCCCAGGAGCTGCCTAAGGCCGTCTGAAAACACAGGTATTTACACTGCAATTCATAACAGTGGCAAAATTAGTTATGAGGTAGCAGTGGAAGTAATTTTATGGTTGGGGGTTACTGCAACACGAGGAGCTGTATTAAAGGGTCCCAGCATTGGGAAGGTTGAGAACCACTGCTCTAGAAGCTTAGCAGGTAACGGTCAGGAGAGAGAAAACCTTAGGCGGACTGTACTGCACCAGTGAGCATGTCTGCAGGGACTGGAGCTGAAGATGGAGGAACAGATGCCCAGTGGTCTGTTTTCTCAGGGACAGATGAAACGTGGTTGGTTGGAAAAGCAGAGTGAAGGGCTGAGATAGGTGCCGAGTGGAACACAGAGGCTTAGGACTGCAGAGGCACTCACGCCCTGGCTGGGGGCCTCCACAGCTGCATTTGTTTCTCAAGCAACATCTGTTCAAGAGTCACACTACACTCTGAAAGTCCTGTGACCTGACACAAATTGATGTAAGGAATGGCTGAGGCCTGTGGTTTATTTTTAACTACACATCCTATGCAATGATATCATGAGTAAAAGCAGCCATTAACTCCAGACCCGAGACTCCATTTCCTTCAGGGGCCTAGGACTGCTCCTCTCGTGCTTACAAAGCATCCAGACAGCACTGAAAGAGTGAGGGGGTCAACGAGCCAACATTTGATTCAGTCATTTCCTTTCCTTTTCTTTTTCCTTTTTTTCTGTTTTTTTTTAACCTTGCCTTTCCTTTTCCTTCCTTCCTTCCTTCCTTCCTTCCTTCCTTCCTTCCTTCCTTCCTTCTGTCCTTCCTTCCTTCCTTCCTTCCTTCCTTCCTTCCTTCCTTCCTTCCTTCCTTCCTTCCTTCCTTCTGTCCTTCCTTCCTTCCTTCTGTTCTTCCTTCCATATTTCCTTCCTTCCTTCCTTCCTTTCTTCCTTTCTTCTTTTTAAAATCTAAGACAAGGTCTCATACAGGCTGGCTTTGAACTGGCTATGTAGCTAAAGCTGACTTGGAATTCCTGATTCTCCTGCCTTTACCTTTCACATGCTAGGATTGTGACCAATCTTTGTCAACCATTTTTGAATACAATATTAGGTTTGAATGTGGAATGAAGATCTTGGTTATCTCAGAAAATTATAATTCTGTTCCAGGGTGGCGCTGAGGAGAAATCCAGGTTGGTAAAGTGTGAACATGACAATTGCATTTGATCCCCAGAACACAAGTCAAAAAGCCAAGTGTGGTGTGGTGTGTGCTTTAATTCCAGTGTGGGGAGGAGAGACCACTGGATCCCTGAAACTCTTGGGCAGTCACCCAACATATTTGGTGAGCATCAGAAGACTGCAAAAGAGATCCTGATTCAACAATGAGGGTGGGTGGTGTCTATAGAAGGACACTTGAGGATGACCTCTGACCTCCACATCAGACATGCACACGTGCATACCTACTTCCACACATGTACCCACACAGCACACACTCACACACATACACACATATACACACACACATACACACACGTACACACATGTACACACACGTACACACACATACACACACATACATACACATACACGCACACACAAGCACACACACACATACACGCACACACATGCACACACACACACATACAGAAACACACACACACACACGTATACATATATCTCATCTAACAGCTGCAATCCTGTTACTTACACTAAATTAACGAGACTGAGGCCAAACTCTCATAAAATCCAATCTGGAACACAAAAGTTTATTAGAATAAAAATACATATACAATATGCAACATTAAAATTATATCATGTCACATGTATTTTTTACCTGCATTAGTTTTTAAAAAATGCTTTAAAACTCTATGCCTTAAATAATTTGCATATATGTAAACAAGTCTTAGATTACCAAAGATGCCGTTATACTGGTTAGATATTGAACATCAGCCTTTAGGAATGGGAGCTACAAGTTTCGCTCTATTACACTAGGCGCTTCTCTAAGGTTTTAGAAGGAAGGATAACCCACTTGAGATGAGGTAAGAGGCAGAATGAGAGTTTAGTACCAGATGTTGACACAAGAATGTTAAAAGCATTCATGGAAAAGTCACTTGGTTTCTTTTCAGTGTTTGCATAGTTTAGGTTATTTAAAAACAAATTTTAAAAAGACACCCATATTTATTTATTTTTTTTAGAAAAAGAGACAAATATCTGATTCTACTTAGAATCCATGTTTTTTTTTTCCTAAGTCTTTGTCCCATTTAGGAAAAAAGAAGTAATTCACAAGTCCACCAAAGAGGAAAAAAAAGGTTAGGACTGACATTTCAAGCTGCCTTAGGAAAGAAAATTAAAAACAGAGGTAGATGGTTAAATATTAGCGGCCAAGTTACTCAAAGGACTAATTTTTGCTCCAGTATACATTTACTCAACTTTTATATTTGAAGCCAAATAGTGAATAACTTTAGGAGAAGAAAGTAAGACCCATCAAAAGTTATCTTCCTTATGTCAACAAAAAGTAACCCAGGCTTGGGAACCCTGTTAAAGGTGTGATTGTTCAAGCACTACAGTTCATGCATTTATTAAAGCGAGAAGGACCTTGCTGCTTCTTAGGTATATCTGAGGCTGTGCCCCAAGCCACACCACGCCTGCTTAGTCAAAGTAGGACTGAAGGGTGCCCCGGCGCCGGACGTCGCAGGTCCAGCAGTGGAACCCTCCTCCCAGGGAATTGGCATTTCGAATGTTAACTTTGATGGTGCTGATACCTGCATTGAAAGAGAAAGACAAAGCCAGTTAGACCTACACGAAGTTCCCTCCACAGAGAGTAAAGTCCTAACACGTGGAGGAACGCCGAGGTTCAGATCTCTCAGGATGGTCCGGTCCACAGTGGTCCTTTCTTACTGATTCTTTGTTATCATAGACTACATTTCATCTAACCCAGCCCACCACTAATATAACATCTTCAACCAAAAAGTCAGAGACTTAAGTTTGTGTTCTATTGACTATTCACAAATCAACAGCCTGGGATGAGATATACCTACCGAATACTAAAATAAAGTACTGAAAAGTTGACTCTACATTGGTACAGATTAACTGTGCCAGGCCACCTCAAGGAAATAATGTGTCAGAGCTGTGGTTTAATATCTGAGTTCTAGGGTTACTCAGGTACCAGGGCTGACCAGACAATTAGCTTTATCTGGCACTGTTTGTCAGGACATGTTTACAAAGTGAGCAGGCCATTTAACTAACAGCAAGAATGTTATGTTAGACACAGTAGGCCTTTAAAATAGATCATCTGTTCCATTTCTCCTTCGTTTAGGGAGGCAGGCGAGCTGCAGTCACTACGTGCTCACTGTATGGTGACAAGAACAAGGAGGCATGAGAAAGACTCCCCCGAGGTACTCCTCCTATGTGGGGCTTGAAGACTAAGAGTGAGGCTTGAATATGGGATAAGAAACAGCTATGTCCTGTCTGATCGTAGTATACTCTTCCTGAATTGGAGGGACTCAGAGCTACTTGGTGACACTTACAGAAGTTCTCCATATCTACAATTTTGACATTAACTACAAAACTAAACTGTCAAATCAGATTATTTGACACTTTCCACTAGTTTAAGTTGGGAGAAAAAAGAACATAATAGATGAAAAAGTTGAACCCAAGTAATTTTGTTGCTTAATGAAAGTCAAGGAAAAGTGGCTTGCGTTCTGGGCTCAACCATCATCAAAACTGCCAGGCTACTTTATTATTAAACTGATTCTATATTATGGATGGATGCAGAAAATAAAAAAATAATCTATGGACTATATCTGACATGTAGAGCAAAATTTTAACAACCTGAGTTCAACAAGTAAGCTGCCTGGCTATATCCGCATTCACCCTGAGGATATGTCAAATGGCTCGCACACGTAATCTGTGCCCTTTGGCTCATGTGAAACCATTTCTTTCACTGTTTTCCTCAACGGTATTAGAATCCTGGTCTAAATCTTAAATGGCAGAATAGGAAAACTTTGCCCCAAGTAAAAGTCAATCCTGCTCTTTAAAAGTGGAATGAGTGGCTGTATCCTTTGTTCCATTTCAGAACCATGTTAACTGTTCTTAATGCATACACGCCACTTTTCCAGTTGTGTCCTTTCAAGCCCAAAACACACAATTGCCATTAAATTACTTCTAAAGGACCTTCAGTAATTTCTTCTTTGGAGAAGCAAAGAAACTCATTTGAATATGGGTAAGTCTCAACACACGGGCACAAGGAAACTAGCAGAATTACAGAGGATATTAATTATCTATCGACAAGGGAAGTTTTTGGAACTCACGACGCATTCCCAGCTTTTAAAGACTATGCTTATTAGAAACAAGAAGCACCGGACAATTATACAATAACAAATCGGTACCTTTAAAGGGAACCGAAATTGAATTCAATCAACCATACATTAGACTATGCACACCCTTTCTTCAGCTAGTGGCAATGTTACACCGTGACAATGAGCCACATTCATCACACGTACCCAGCTTCTCAAACATCTTTTGAATTGGGACTTCATTAGCGTCCACCATCACTCGCTTCTCATCTAGCATTAAGACGTTCATGGAAAGCCATTTGGATGACATCCAGAGGGGGTGATCTGCAGAGAGCAACAACTGTTAAACCACGAATATCGGATGCCATTCTTGCTTAGAGCAGTGACTTCCCAGGAAAGGATGCTGACAGTTTTCCCTTCCTGCCTCACCTCCCACATGAAAACTTATCTTACTATCTTATTCTCTTTTACAACCCTTTTCTTTCTGACAAGTTTTCTCTCTGACACTGAACTTGCAATCCTCCTGCCTCAGCCTTCACTGTGCTGGTATTACAGACCTGTTAGCAGAGCCCCATGCTCTGCTTCTAAGGGGGATCAAACCCAAGGACACAAGCACGCGAGGCAAGTGTTCGACCACTGAACTATATTCCTACCTCTGAGAACATATTTTTTAATTGTACAACAACGTATCTATAAATACCACAACAAATCAATCCATACTCATCGGACATTTGGAATTCACCTTATTTTAAAGGCCATGTCTTGCTTTATATAATATTTTAAAAATTCTGTCTTCTAATTTTCTTTTCTTTTTTAAAGAAAAGATTTGTTTATTTTATTTATATGAGTCCACTGCAGCTGTGTTCAGACACACCAGAAGAGGGCATTGGATCCCATTACAGATGGTTGTGAGCCACCATGTGGTTGCTGGGAATTGAACTCAGGACCTTTGGAAGAGCAGTCAGTGCTCTTAACCACTGAGCATTCTCTCCAGCCCCTAATTTTATTTTTTATAAAAGAAAAACTCACAAACTCATGTCGCAGCCTGACTCTAGGTCAGCCATCATTTTATCGCTCAGTGGGGAAATGCTGACTCTGATTTGGTGAGACTTGGCTATCTCTACAGGTGAAGCTCCTTGATCAGGAAGGATGTAAAAGTAGGCATACCATCAGGGATGACTGGTGTTGGAGGAGTAACTATGGTCCATCCTGCTTTCTTGAAAAGATCAATCTGTAAGACCAAACAACCCATCAGCATTAAATCCACATTTGTTAGTTGGTTTCTGGCTGTCGTTATTTTATTTTATTTTATTTTATTTTATTTTATTTTATTTTATTTTATTTTTATTTTATTTTACTTTTTTTAAGATGAGGTCTGCCATGTAGCCCAGCCTAGCCTTGATCTTGCAATCCACCTACCTCAGCATCACTAGTAGTTAGGATTATAGGCACAGGCTATCATGCGCAGCTCTCCTTATCATTAATAACTCTTTTTGGCAACTCTTTTTTGTCTCTTCCATTTCCAAAATAAGGATGTAAAGATGTTTAAAAGTTGATGATTTTTTTCAAATTCTAATTTACAATAGCTATGGATGCCTGTATTGGGTCTGTACAAGAATGGGCTTGTCGACAGTGAGCCATGGATGGAGGGTGGACGCAGGGGCCACACCCTTCCCTATTCGTAGAGTCACCGTCTTCACTTTGTACCCAGTGGTGATACCACCAGGCTCCAGTGGGTAAGCCCAATCTAGTGGTCACACAGATGGCCCTGATTAAACCAAATGGGCCACAAAACCAACCCAAAAGTCATAAATCTGGGAAAAGACTAGCAAGGAGGGGTTGGGCTGGAAAGATGAGAAGGTTGGGGAGAGTGCATTGTATGTCTGAAGTTGTCAAAGAACAAGCTTAATTACTGATTGGTGGTGGTGGTGGTGGTGATATTGATGATGATGATTGTGTGTGTGTGTGTTTGTGTGTGTGTGTGTGTGTGTGTGTGTGTGTGATCTTTTTCTCCCAGCGATGCTATCAGGCAACAGAACTATTAAAGCTTTTCAAGTTTCAAAATCTAAAATTCCAAAGATACTTTTCTCATTAAAGAAAATTTGAATACCTCCTATTTAGTTATAAGAAAACACCATTGTGACGACGCCAAATCCACAGTCTGTATGATCCACAGTTCCGTCATTTTCCACGGCCATGAATAAGGACAAATGTCAGAGATGTAGTCTCAAAGCACCATAGTTGCCACTAGGTATCCATTACACGTCAGCCATCTCTACATACAACCATACCCTCACTTAGACTATCAACACATTCTACTAAAATGAAATGAATCTTCTTGATTATTGGGTGTGAAAATAAGGGATAGAAATGAACTGTGCACAGCATGAAAATACTTTTTAAAAGGTATCCTGCAGCCTTGCAGATGGCTCACGTCCAGCTGGACTGCGAGGCGTCCGACAAGAGGCTGAGGGAGATAGGGAGAGCAGCTGAGCTGGGCAGAACTGCTCCTCCCCAGAGTGGGGCAGGCTGAAGAGATCTGACCCATTTGAAGGAGAAGACACCTACTGCTCAGTGGCATTGCTCTGGTCACACTGATGTCACCTGTTGAGCCACAATTGGAAATGGTAAGGAAATCACTGTTGGCTAAATGTAGTCAGACATACATTTGATGCTTTGACAACAGCAAACAGTTAAAATCTAAGTCTGATGCTACTATACTAAACATCACAACAGCAGTGGAGATGTCTGCACGTTGAATATCTTGTAAATAGACTATGAGCAATTCAAAGTCTGATATTAATGCCACTGACCAGTGATAAATGTGTCATTTAGAATCACTGACAGTGTCAATCTTTGTTTAAAATGAAGTTGCCAGAGTCTCTGGCGTTTCTGGTCTGCTAAGAACTTTCCCACCTGATGACATGGACGGTCAGGGTTGGAAAGCACAAGACCAGGCCCAATGACGTTGAAGGTGGCATCAATATGCATTGGATTGGGGTCTTTAAAGGAGATGATATGTACTCTGTAGTCTGGAGCAAGATGCCTACGCATCCACTCGATGCCCAGGTAGTTTGTGACCTGAAAATAAAAAAACAATCTTTAAAAGATTCCATTCTAAGTTTGGAAAACCAAAAGTATCTAGGATCTAAAAGTTGTTAATTTAGGAATAAAGAATGCAATTATGTAGGTGAGATTTCAGAGTCAGTCTTTAGCAACCTGGCTTCTCTGCACAAAAATATCTCTTCCAGCTCGAATGAAGTCAGCAGCATCAAAGCAAGGTTCGAACTCAGTCGTCACGAACTTTCCCTGAGCGGCCAGTTTGTGTCTGTCTTCCACAGAATAGATGGGATAATCCTAGTTGGGACAAGAATGAACACACACAATGCCTTTATTTTGTAAAATGAACTTATTTACAAGGATATACATTATTTTAAAAATTAATTAGTTCAATACCACCATTTCCCAAATTACTATCAATCAACTCTTGATTGAAACACCCATAGAAAAGATGTTGGTCCATGATGATCAATTCTAACAGCCAATCTGACTGGGTTAAGGAAAGCAGAAGGACTAGTGAAGCATATCCCTTGGCATCTCCAGAAACAACTGGACTGTAAAGGGCTCTAGCCTAATCAGTGGATTAATTCCTTCATGGAGTCATAAGATCAAATTATTGAGAAGTGGTGAAAGTTAGGAGGTGGTACCTAGTTGGGAGAAAGTGGGTTACTGGGAGAGTGTCCTGGGGGGGCGTCTATTTTGTTCTAGTCTCTTCCTGTATCCCCTCTCTCTTTTCTGACTGCCAAGAAGTCAAACATCTCCTGGATGCTTCTGCCAACATGCTGTTCTGCCAAAGCACATGGGTAGGGCTAGCCAATGATATTTACCAAGGCACCAGCCAAAGTAAGTCCTTTCCCACTTAGATTCCTTCTTTCAAGTATCTTGCCACAACAAACAGAAAAGTAGTATAAACCAAACAAAACAATAATAAAATCACTACAACAAAATGTAAAACCAGGCCTTAGAGTAACTTCCTGCCTCTCAGAAACAAGTGGTGCAGGGCAGTAACTGATTCTGAAGATACCCCATGACGCATGCGTGCAGCTAGTTACAGTCCCGACAGCCAGTGGGATGAAGTCACCCTGTTCCTTTAGAGAAGGAATTTGTTCCTGAGCCAATTCCTACCCTAAAATGAGACGCCATGCCTCTCTCTGCCACATTTGAATTTGCCTGGTTTATTTTTTCATTTCTATCTTTAAAGGCCTAGAATAATTTTAAAAAATTATTTCTATAGGTGATTTTTCTATGAGTAATAGTTAGCTTAATGAAGACATACATCCCTTATATTTGTGGGAAGACTGGTTGTAGTACCCCATAGATACTAAAATCTATGGCTGTATAATTCTATTGCATAAAATCATGTAGCACTTACATAGTAACGATGCATGTCCTCCTATACCCTTTAGAGTAGTTTTAATCCTCAGTGTAACCCAAATGTTATGTAAATAAACCCTACACTATACTGTTGTTGAATGACAAGACAGGCATAATTTTCAAAAATACTATTTATTTACAGTTCGTTGAATTCATGGTTACAGAACCTGCAGGTGAAAGCTCAGCTGCATCTGTCATTTTACTGTGATTCTGGCCTAGACACCAGATAATTTTGCTGGAAAAAGAGAGACTTAGCCTAAAGATTTTTGTTGTTCTAGCAGTGAACAGCAGTGTGCCCTTAGGACGAGTTCTTCTCCCTGGGTCCAGAGTAATCAATAAATGCTAGCTATTATTACTGGTGCTATGATCATTAACATTTGCTGCTAGTTTGATCAAAACATAACCAGTTCTTAAAATTAAAAATATATAATATGTGCAAAGTATCACAGAAGTCCTTCTTATCCTCTGAGGATAATTTGGAAGTCGCTGACAAGCTGGTCTGTATCTAGCAACCTACCTGGTCATACAGTTCGTCAGCCATTGTGGGCTTGGGTGCTGTTGTCCACTTGGCACCACGATGGAAGTAGTCTTTGATAATTGACCTGTATGCTCGGTACTCAAAGAAGCGTGAGCGCCATGCCATGGGAGCTTCGATAATCTCATTTCCCACAACCAACAGGATGTCTCGAGGCATTGCACTGTACAAACCTATCGGACCAAAGAGTTCCATGGGAACCTCAGTGACTCAAATTTCCAAGACATTAAAAGCATGTATGACATGTTTTTATAGAAAAATTTTACTAAAAACCTTGCACTCCTATATACTTACATAAAACAGGGCAAAGGCAATGATATACACTAGAATAGATTGCTGACAAGAATTCCCTGCTGAGTGGTGATATCAAGTAAAAATGGACAGGAAGAAATGAGAGAAATTTTGAGCCACCAAGTCTTCTCTACTTGTAGGTCTCCCCCCTTTTAAGATACAGAAACAGAATCTTTAATGGGCGGTATCACACAATAAAACTAGGCTAAGGTCATTCTGAAAAATAAATTATAGAACTCGAGCACAAAAGCAATTGTGATGTAATGACAGTTTAATAAATGGAATGTTTCCATTCTCCCATATGTGTGTGTGTGTATGCATATATATATATATATATATATATATATAAATATCTCCGTGTGTGTGTGTGTGTGTTAGTGTATGCATATATATATATATATAAATATCTCCGTGTGTGTGTGTGTGTGTGTGTGTGTGTGTGTGTGTAGTATGTGCACTTGTGGAGGCCAGAAGAGGGTGTCAGATCCTCTGGAGCTGGAGTTACAAGCTATTCTGACCTGCCTTATGTGGGCCCTGTGAACACGGAACCCTCAGGTTCTCTGCAAGAGTAGCAATCGTTCCTAACCACGGAGCCATCGTTCCAGCCCTATTTCCCCTTTAATTTCTGTTGTTAAGGAAGATCAAGGACGGCTTGTGTTCTTATGTAGAATGTCTACCATACTTAGAAGTTTAGAATGTATGCACTTCAATCATATCAAAACGAACTAGACTATTCCTCAATAATCTCTAAAGCTTCAAAGGATTTGTAAGTAAAAGGATTCTTCAAGAAATCCACAGAACCTTCTCTTTACATATCCAAGAAGGAAATAAAAAATCAAGGCTCCGTCAGATTACTTTCTTGACAGTGCTGACCTGTAGACTCAAAATCAGGAGTCTTATACTTCAGTGACCAGTCGATGGGGTCAGGCCGCCTCACGGTCACTCCTTCCATTGATAAAATATTGCACATCTCTTCGACCTCAGCAACAGCCTTCTTCAGATGATCTTTAGGAAAATAAAGACCTCCATTTTTCTGGTAAAATGGCCAGTACTTTTCATATGTATTGGCCTAGAAGCAGAAGAAAGTAAACAAAAGCATTATAGGAGAATAATACAGCTGAAGATAGGTTCACAGGCTGTAAACAACTACTTGTATAGCACGAGAGGGACCCAGACTACAAAGTGATCTTGTTCAGAGCTGATCCGTAGCCTTGAGCTAGCCCATCTTTACATAGATACCCAGGATTTGTAGAATGAGGATCTCTAAATCATCTTGTCATATATTTTTAAATATTTAATTTTATTTTTGTGTGTGCATGTGTGGCCAAAAGAAGCCAGAAAAAGGTGCTGGACTTCCTGAGCTAGAGTTACAGGCAGTTATGAGCTGTGCTAGACATGGGAGCTGGGAACTGAACTAGGGTCCTCAGGAGAAGCAGGAAGTACCCTTGACTACTGAGCATCTCTCTCTAGACCCTGAATTATCTTGATAAGTTTGAGGCCTTTGATCCTTCTGCTTCAGATCTTATGGCCAACCCCTAACAGCTTGTCTGTCCCCAGTACAGGCTTGGAGTCTTCCAAGTCATGCTTCACAGACAAAACAGGGTGCAGATACTCCTGTTATAGTGTCTGAATAGATAAGACAGGAGAACGAGCAAAGCAAAGTGAGAGAATCAAAACCCTACGCTAAGCCAGCGCCCTAAACTATCCACAAACTCCTGAGTTCTTTCAGGAAAACACTGCTTCAAGAGATTTTTGTGGGGCAAAAAGATATTTCAACTGTGTTAAGATTAGGACATGTTTTCAGATGTGCTTTATATGTCTTAACATGCATGGCTCGCTTTCTTATTGGATGGAATTTGCATTTTACAAAACTGTGCAGCAATGGAAGCCAGGCTGTGGGACGTGTCTGTCAGTGTGTCTCACACTTCACACACCCCCAATTCTCTTAAATCTCATCTCAAGTCACTTCAGGCCCTTTGGGAAGAAAGTAATTTGATACACAAGTTTACAGAGTTTCAGTATTCTAGAAGCTAAGTATGTAAAAAACCTCCCAAAGGTTATAAGCAAAACATAAAAATCAAAAGAGTTTCTATAAAGATTGTTTTGTATGTGTCTAAGTTATTAGTTTAAAGAAATATACTGGGCAGGTGCTTCCTTCATCTTATTTAAGAGGAGACAAAAGGGTTAAAGACTCAAGTGCATAGGAGTCCGCTTAGGTTAGCTAGCTATCCACAGCACTTGGCAATCCTACCCACGAGACATACACTCAAACATATGGCCCTTTCCCATGTAAAGACCAGGCTCTGAGAAGTTATTTGTTCACTTCCTATCTCAATAAACAGGGCAAGAACTTCAGCTCTCTGACTGGACAGTGATCCAAATAGAGTCAGGGGTTTGGCTTCTATGTCCTATAAGCTTGAATATTTTCAACTTGACATATAAAACCTTCTAAAACTACAATTATTTATTATGGTCCTTGTTCTTAAAGAGTTTTGGTTTTATTTAGTTTGAATCAGGGTTTCATCTTGCGATCCTGACTAGTCTGGAATTCACTATGTAGCCCAGGCTGGCCCAGATCACACAGAGACCTGCCTTCCTCTGCCAAGTGTTGGGAGTAAAGGTGTGTACCACAACGCTTTGGTGTTTCTAATAGTTTTGTTCATCAGGACTGGACTGTTTGTCTAGATCTTTAATGTCAAAGACACCTTTTTTCTAGGCTATGTGTCTCTGCTTCCATATTTATCTTAGTCTGATAAGTGTAAAATATATGAATGCAATCTAGTCTCTAGTTAGGCTGGGGCCCAGGCTGGAAGATACAGAGCAAACAGTAAAGCAGATTTTTCACATTTGCAGCTCAGTTGTTGGTAAACTAAGGGTCACAGGCCAAATCTAGCTAGGCTTCTTATTTTTATAAGCACACAATTAAGGGGCCATGCCACGCTCTTTTGTTTACACAGTGCCTGTGCTGATTTCCTGTTATAGTGGCAGGATGGAGAATCCAAGAGCTTCAATGGAGGCTTATGTTCTCTGCAAAGCCTGAATCGTTTATTGTTTGACCCGCTACAGAAAAATGTTTGTTAGTCCCTGTTCTGATTAACCTGACTTTTGAAGATCTATGAACAAATAAGAGGCTCAATTTCTGACCCAGGAGAAAAAATGTTATCAGCACTAAGCATTTGCATACTTTTATGGCTAATCGGCTCTTAACCAAACCAAACCAAACTCCCAACCAAAACAACAAGTAGTTTTTTACCCCTAGGAATTTCTTCAATAGCAGCTAGAAACAGGATAACAATGACTCTCTATTTCCTTCTCTGACACATCCTGGTACTACTACCCGATCATTCAGCAGTCCCATCTTCTCGTGCCAGGCACATCTTCTACAGTCCACTACGGGACAAGAAGCCTTTGACAATCCAACACTGAACTGCAGCAGGACAATCATGTCCTCTTGCCAGACTCTCTCCAAAGTATCCGGCAGGAGTCTCAGAGACAACCTTGTCTTGTAATGAAACACTAAGTCAACTATTCGGGGAGAAAAATGTTATTTGAACAGATGTTTGTGCAGTTTATAGTCTGGCAAATGCTGGACAAAGTTCAAATGATCATGGAAAATCACATTTTCCAAGAAAGAGTTAGAAATTATTTACTCTTCCTTTTTAACCTTGCTAAATGAGTTAGCGATCATTAACCAAGTGTTTCCAGGTAAGGAGCACTCCATTGGAGCGCACGATGTAACACCCTGTGGGAGAGATGGAGCTGCACTTCTGGAAACACTTTAGTCCCCACATCCTAAAACCCTCCCTCTGTGCAGAGTCACACTCTCTTCAGAGAGCTAAGAAATACCGACAGACAAAACCTTTTTGTTAATCTCACAATAAACTTAAATTTACATTAACCTTACTTAATAGTATTTTTTAAAGTCCTCTATCAAGGGCTCTAAAAAAAACAATAAAAGCAACTATTCAGTATGTTTTACAAAAAGAAAAGGCCGTTACATTTTTGAAATAGTGCTTTCAAATGTCAGCTGTTTCTTATTCCTTTTTTTTTTTTTTTTTTAAAAGAGATCTTATTTATTTTATGTATGTGAGTACACTGTAGCTGTCTTCAGACACACAGGAAAAGGGCATCAGATCTCATTACAGATGGCTGTGAGCCACCATGTGGTTGCTGGGAATTGAACTCAGGACCTCTGGAAGAGCAGTCAGTGCTCTTAACCTCTGAGCCATCTCTCCAGCACTCTTACTCCTTAAAAGAAAAAAAAAAAAATCCCCAACACGTATGTCTTATAACATAGTTTAAACTCTATTCACCTAGAGAAACTCTACTACATCATTTTATTATTAATTTCTTTTTGAAATGAGGTTTTGCCACATAGGCTAGGCTGGTTTTGAACTTAAGATCCTCCTGACTGAATCCCCCGAGTTGCTGGCATTATAGGTATGTGCCACCAAGCCCAGCCATTATTTTATTTCTTATTGTTCTCAAGTAGAGTAACTTATCTGTGTTCCTGGGCCTGGTGGCATATGTCTGTCACTCTAGAGTTGGAAGATAGAGTCAGGGGGATTAGGAACTCAAGGTCATCTTTGGATGCACAGCAAGTTTAAGACTAGCCTAAGCTTCATGAGTTTCATCTGTCTGTCTGTCTGTCTCCCTTCTAAAGGTTGTACATATATTCTATTTACTTTCTTCTCTCTCAATACCTAGCATAGTCTGTCACATAAAAGAGAAGTAACCAGAAAAGTAAATGAAATCAATATGGCTAATCTACAGCTACTATACTCCCAGCATAGTTTTGTGATGTACCTGGCAAACTGGGTTCATAAAACTATGACCTGTAATTTCCACATTTTGCTTTGCAACATGTAACTTTATACCATCAAGTTTAAGTCTGAGAGGTAGTTTGCAAACTTCTTTATAGGCATTCTGCAGGTCAAGCAAGCAGCTGATAAGACTAGTTCTCCAACGTTTATCAAATAACTAATTCAATTCGAACCTTCTGACTTTGATGACAGTCATTCCACAAGTACTTTAAGCTACAAAGTCTAAAGTCATAAGTCTGGTGACAAAACACTTCAAATGATGCCTGAGAAGTCTGATTCCATAAGATCACATGGTAGTGGGGCTGGAAAGATGGCTTAGTGGTTAAAAGCTCTTGATATTCTTCCAGATGACCTGAATTCAGTTCCCAGCACTGTTGACTGGCTCAGGACCACATGTAATTCTAATTCCAGGGGACCTGACGCCCTCTTCTGGCCTCTGCAAGAATTTGCATAGGCACACACACGCACACACAGGCACGCACACAAAAATTAAAAACAGTTAAGGTCAGATCTTACAAATGTGTAATGGTCAGTAGTTTAAAGACTGGTTAAGTGATAAACTATTACCTGAATTTGAAGTTTTCCAACCAAAATAGTCAGGGATACTTCTTTTCAAGAAAATTCTTTGAAACATTATGCTTTATTTTATTTTAAAATATGGGGATAGCATATAAATTAATCTGTTCATTAAAACTCAATTATCAGGACCAAAGGTATATTCGAAACAATAGGAAGAAACTTCTGCTGTGTCTGCCAGGTTTCACTTAGAACTGCCTTCCTTCAGAATGCTTTGTAACTACCGTTGCTTGGCATGGCTCTTTTCTTGCTTTCCTTGCACTTGGACTGCCTGGCCATCTGGGTGGCATAAGATACTTAGAATCTGTATCAAGGTATATACATCGTATCTCTCCAAACAGAAGTCAAGCTTCTTTATGTTAGAGTACTTCTGGTGACTGAGAAGCTGTTACAGATGTATTTCTTTACATTACAAATGAAAATGTAAGTATTTAGGAAGAACTCAAGTACACTCAAGATATCCTTAGAACTCATGCTGAAGAAGATCTTAGGAGCAGCCTACAGAATGGAAGGACCATTATATAGCACATCATCTGAACACTAGCCCATATGGACCCTGGCCATACTGCAAATAAATACTGGGGGGTTATTTTTAAAGAAGAATATATTACTTGTTCAGGAAATTCTGGAAGGAACTGAGAAATGCATTTTGTTGTTAGGTAGTTGCAGAAGGGAGTGCAGGAAAATGAGTGAGAGACATTTGGGTGGGAGCAAAGGCATGGTCCTATTGGTCTTTCTTTGCTAAAAATTCAGGTAGAATACTAGAGGAGAAAGAAACGTAAATAAAAATGAATATCTGCTATAGTAACACACCTCTAAGATGAGGCAATAAGTAAACTGAGAGTCGTGGAGGTGCAAAAAGCCAGCTTGTGAAGAAACCTGAATACCATGAGGGCATTATCTTCAATAATGGAAGGAAAAGCAGAGGAAACATGAGAGCACAATGAGTCACATGATGAAATTTGGGTTTGAAATAAGTCACTCCAATAGCGGCTGGAATACAGACTGGAGAGGGGGGTGAATGGGGAGGGGCCATTGGGAGCTAACTGCAACAGTCCAGGAGGAAGGTAGCTGCAGACCTGGGGCAGAGGCTGAGGCATGGGGAGGGGTCATGGGGAGCTAACTGCAACAGTCCAGGAGGAAGGTAGCTGAAGACCTGGGGCAGAGGCTGAGGCATGACGCAAACTTCCTTTCGACAAACAGGATTGGACCCTTGATGTAGAGGATGTGACTGAGGAGAAAGCAAAGATCTCTGGTGTTTGGGTTTGATTAAACAAGACTGACAAATATTAAAAGGAAGAAAGGAAGGCTTTGGCTTAGAGGTGTGCAGTGAGTGAGACTAGCTGTGCCAAGTGTGAGGTCCTGTGGCAATGTGGAGTTCCTAGTGTAGATCTAGAGTAGATGGCAAGTAGGGGAGTGGTCTGGACTGCAGCGAAGGATGGAGCAGTGGTGAGAATGGCTCTGAGCCCTGGGCAAAAAGTGAGACGGCAGACTGACAAGTTGTCAGGGATAATATGGAGGAATACCCAAAGAATAGCTTCCCAGGAACCTTCTCCTGAACTCCTAGGGAGGTTTCAAGAAGGAAGAAAATTGTAAATACCAAATACTGGAGGCATCAAGCAAAATACCTTAAAAATCACTCCCCTGCCCAGTGGAGTGACCACAGTTGCAGAGGAGAGCTGTAGCAGAACCCAGGCTGCAGACGCTGAGGACCTGCCTCCAGACCATGCACAGTACTCCTGGCTTACCTTCACCTCCACTGTGAATGGTGGGACACAGGCATTTTCAGCTCTGCCCACTATCACTTCCTCTAAAGGGTCCCATTCGTTGTAAGAGGAGACAGGGCAGTCCTTGGGCAGAGGATGGGTAGCCTTGTCTTCAGCTGCACAGGAATTTTGGGAGGAAGCTGTAGCTGCCTGGGTGCTCTGGAAAGTTCGCTGCACCCACCCTGTTAAGGATCCTCCAATCTTAAAAACAAACAAACAAACACCCAAACAAAGTGTGGTTAAAGTGTGAGAACTCAGGATAACACAGATATGTACTTTAGGAAACCCTAAGATGTTGGCTAGTAGAGGGGTTTGGGGTGATCACACACACACACACACACACACACAACTTTTAGTTGATTATAGGCTGATTTTGTTTGTGTCATATGCTGTAACTTTTTAAAACTCCCAGAAAGATCTGGTTCCCAAGTTTCTGCAAACTAACTTTCAGAAACTTTCTTAGAAGATAGGCTATCCTCTTCCTCAAGGAAGTGCCCAATAAGTCCCGGCAATGTCCAACTGAAGGAGGAAGGAAGTCTTTCTTCCTCGGTCTGGAAGGTTACCAAAGCTGAGCTCTTTTTTACTGTAAATAACGTGGAATTTGAAAAGACCTTATCTTTCAGAATAAGCAACCCAACCCAACCTTTTTAAAAAAAACCTCTGACATATACTTCACTTTTTTTTTTTTTTATAGCATTTCAAGTCAGAGAATGACTGTCATCTGTACCATAAGGATTAACTCAGGCAGGCACAGAATTTAAACTTAAAAAGTGATCTAAGCATGTCAAAAACTCTCTCTCTCTCTCTCTCTCTCTCTCTCTCTCTCTCTCTCTCTTCTTTGTAACGCAGGCCTGTAAAACCTTGAGTGGGAAGATTCCCTCACCCACTCCCAGTGCAAACCTCATCCCGCCTCCAAATCTCTATCAGGCTGTTAAAAATCCCCCTAGAGGGGGGCTGGAGGGACCCAAGGGCGGAGACCCAAAGCAAGAGGGCGAGTGACAGCTGTTCAAGAACCAGCTGCTGGCAGAGCTCGTCTGCCAGAGCTATTCCTGTCAAGGAGCAAGGGAGGGTCTGCAGGATATCCCAAGGAAGCCGAGGACCTGGCAGAGCAGCAAGTGGGGGACAGGTTGGACTCATTCTAACTCCCTTGAAGCCCGGGGATTCGTGTTTCAGCTGGAGCAGGCCTGTAAGCTCCATCCATCCCCTCACATGCATCTTCCCAGAAAACGCCCTCGCGGGCCACTGAACCCAGAGTACGCCACCCTCTTACTGGGGTGTTCAGTCTCCCTCTGGGTTCCTACCCTGCATCCAGCAGAGGTCCCGAGGCCACGTAGGCACTCACCCGAGAGCCGATATAGTGCACCGCCTCGGCGCCTCGGCTGCCGCCACGCAGACACCGCACCCGCAGCATCGCCCCGGTCTCCGCTGCTCCGTGTGCACAAGATCCTAGTCGCCAAGCTCGCGCCAGCTCCCAGCCTGCGGCCGCGCGCGCTGCTTTTGTAGCCGCGCCCAGGGCCCGGCCCATTGGCTGCCAGGAACAGGTGGCCGTGGCGTCTGCGGGTCACGTCCTGGGGCTTGCCCTTTTTTAGCTCGTGCCTCCGGGACTGGCTCAGGTCAGCGGCCGCAAAGACCTACAAGGCGACCCAATGCCCAGACCGGATGGTTCGTTCGTCTATCTTGTTGGAAGTCCATTTTGCAACCTGAATGTGCAAACCCCAAGGACAGTAATGCTAGGCTTAAGTTTAGATGTGTGCACTGACTCAGAACGCCATGGGTCAATGAGTGAACCGACCCTGTGTTAGCTTCCAACTTTTGCGACCTGAGCCTGTGTGGTGGTGGTCTTTAGAACACTGACACTTTCAAATGGTCTTTGGCTAGGTGCTCCTGCTTTGAGAAACTCAATCATGAAAACAGATAATAAATTAGAAGTAATAAAGGAGGGCTGCAGATAGCCTCTCCTTCCGAAGCACATCTTAAAAAGTTTCTTTCGAAATGACTTGGGTGCTTGATTGCAAAGTAGTTCCCTTACAGGGCGGTCTGAACTGGATTTGTAGAACTAAAACTAGAGAACTTAAACAACCATGACACTTCCTAACGGAAGGGGCAGATTTAAGCACTTCTTCTTGCCTGGCTGTGTAGTCCACTCTGGCTTCCGGCCCTCCATTCTTCTGGATCCTGTGATTACAGGCATGCAGGATGAGCCCACCTGGCTTCTCTGTGTTATGTTTTCTAGAAACTGAAAATGGTGGTATTATTGTCCCTGGTCCACGAGCTAACCAGAGACCAAAATAAACAGTGCCGGTAAAGTCTAGGCGGCTCTTATGAGTTGTATGATTCCAAGGTAATACTCTGTCAACAGAGAGGCCCCAAGGTCCTGATACAGTGAAGAGAGCCAGTGAGTCTAGGTTCCTATCTTAGCTCTGCTCCTAAAATGCTGTGTGGCTTGGGCTCACAACCTTTGACCTTTCTAATGAAGGTTCCTTCTTCTAGTGAGGGCTTTGGGGAATCTCAAGAACTTCTCAAAACTTAAAAAAGCACTTTTACCCAATAGAAGAACACATTCAACTCTGGGGGCTATATCTCTGGGCATACTTAGGGTGACCAGAGATGTACCCTTCTCAGTAAAGGGATTTAAAAAGATGGTTAAGGTTAAGGATATAGCTTAGTAGAGGAGTGCTCACCCACCATGCATCTAAAAACAGCCAAATAACCAAACAACCAAACCAGCCAAACCAAACCTCACCACAAGCCTTGAGTGGCTCAGTCTACATAGCAAGTTCTAGGCCGGCTTGGTTGGTTTATCTGATACTCTGTTTCAAACAATAGCTGGTAAATTCACATAAGACTTTCACTTTGCTTTGTTTCAGTTCTGTCAGAGATCTGAAAACACCTCATGTCCCTCATTAAAGACATTATTTTTATTTTGAAAGTGTAAGATCTAAGAGTGTCTGACTAAAATGAGGTTAGGGTGCAATTTAGTTTTAGATAATGGGAAACCCTTACAGCCAAATTGACACCCTTATATCTTTGAATCCAGGAGGGAAACAGGAGAGAGCAAGCCTTGTGCACCAATCTTATGGTTATAAAAGCAAAGCAAGCCACCCTCCCTAGACTTTATTTTTTTTTTCTATTTTGAGGGTTGAAAAAAATAAAATCAGGGAAAAAATTTAATACTCAAGTTCAAACAAGGTTACTAAAGTATACTTTCACAACTAGAATGTAGTTCAATAATATTTATTATTTGGCTCCTCATGACATTCTGCTATACTCAGATCAGAACCTTGCTCAGCCATCATCAGAGAAGCTTCCTCCGAGGGAACAAATAGAGACCTAGTGTCAGCCATTATGCAGAAAATGAGAAACCTCAGAACACTCGGTCCTAGATGGGATAGACTTCGGGGTGGCTGTGTGTGTGAGGTGGACTGAGACCCCAGATGGGATGAGACATCCATCAAATCCCTGTCTTCAGGGCTTGGGAACTCTACAGAAGAGGAAACAAAAAGAGTGTAGGAGCCAGAGGGGATGGGGGAGAACCAGGGAAACAGAGCCTTTCAAACACAGCAGGACTGACACACCCAGGAACTCAGAGGTTGTGGCAGCATGCACAGGGTCTGCACAGGTCTAAGCCAGATGGAGTCCCAGCACAGAGAGAGGGGAAGTGTATACAAGCACCCATCTCTAACCTAGAAGCGATATCTAATTGATAACCATTTGCAAAAGAAAAAATTAGTTTTCTCAGGCTGGAAAGATAGCTCAGCGGTTAAGAGCACTGACTGCTCTTCCAAAGGTCTTGAGTTCAAATCCCAGCAATCACATGATAGCAATCACAACCATTCAAAAAGAGATCTGATGCCCTCTTCTGGGGTGTCTAGAGAGAGCTACAATGAGCGGGGCTGGAGTGAGAGGGGCTGGAGTGAGAAGAAAAAAATGTCTGAAGACAGCTACAGTATACTTACATATAATAAATCAATAAATCTTAAAAAAAATTAGTTTTCTCTGGTGGAGTCTCCCGTGGTATACAAAGCCCCCTTAATGACAGACCTTGGCCCAGCAGCAGATAACTAACAAACTCAATGCCGTTGCTGGAGGTTCCTTGTCTCCTGATGCTTTCTCTGGCCATTACTTGTGTTTTGTCTCCCTTACAGTTTTTTTTTTTGCGTATACACATATTGTAGTTCCCACCGTAGTATTTTTATAGGATTTCTGTGTGTGCAGACATGTGTGTCTCCGTATACAGATGTGCTTATTGTAATTTCTTTTCTCCTGGTAGTTTGTTTCATCTTATTCCAGTTTCGTTTTTTTTAAATCTTATTTTGTCATTAATTTTTTAGATGTTTGTTTGTGTTCTAATGAGAGAGACAGAAAGAAAGGGTGTGGATTTGGGTGGATGGGAAGTTAGGGTGGGTCTGGGAGGTGATGGTGTAAGGAAAACCATAATCAGAATATATTGTATGAAAAAAATCTATTTTCAATTTTTAAAAAGTATTATTTATGATACATTAAAAACATGTCTTGGCAAGGATACATAGAATGGTAATAGCTTTACATTGTCTCCAGTTGCCTTGGTGATGAGGTGAGAATTTTTCACTGTAAACTCTGTTGTAGCTGAATTTTGACATGTGAATGAATTACCCCATAAATAAATATACACACGAAAGTTTGCATTTAACAGCACAAGCTAAGGGTGAAATCAGAGTATTCACGTCCCTGGGGAAAAGTGAAACCTAGTGACAAGAATGATTCCTCCAACTTTTGAACTCACCAAGGAGTCTTCTCCTTTGACGCAGATGGAGCAGAGGGGAAGGGAGGCACCCAAACAGGCCAAGACTAAGAAATCTAGAGGCTGAAAGATAGGGCCCTCCTCGTAATGTATCAAGAACTGCGTGGGCTTCTCTGTGAGAGTCTAGAGAGCCCTGTGTAACTGTCTTTCCTCTCCAGTAACCTCCTCCTCCCCTTCCTCCTCCTCCTCTTCCTCTTCTTCCTACTCTCCTTTCTTCATCTCTTTCTCACTTTTCCTCCTTGTTCTTTCTCTCCTTCTTTGTTATTGCTATTGTCTACTTCTGTGATGCTGAGGAGTCACGCAGTGCCTTATATGTGTGATAATCAAGTGCTTGACCTCTGAGCTGTATCCCAGGGCATTGCTTTTTCTTAATGTTGTCTTTCTTACTTGCCTAATCAATTTGAAGAGCTAATGAAACCCCCCTTCCTGTACCTAAGATGCTATAGGATTGGCCTCTTTACCCGATACCCAGTGTTTTTCTAACTCATGACATTCTCCCCTGGAGCCTATGACTAGTCCAGTTTTCTTTCTGTAGGCTCTTGGCTCCTCAAGGACAGGGAGCCTGTTTTATCTTCCACTATACCCTGAGCACAGTGCCTGACATAGCCCAGCCTTCAATCAATTGTTCAATGCTGAAAGCCCAGCATTGATATCTTACCGTCTTTGACTTCAAATGAAGCTTCACAAGCTCGTGTGTGCAGCCTCTGCACTACAACCTTGCAAATCCACATAGGATTTGTATGGACTCTGCATGGCTGTGTTCTAACTGTTCAGCATCCCCTAACGAGGAGGATTCATTCATCAGAAGACCCCTGCAAAGAGAAGCATCCGTGAAGGTTAACTGCAGCTATCTCTAGGCATTTAAACTAATCTCAGCTTAAGCCAGCCTTCAAGCTGATGCAGCCCTAGACGACAAGAAGAAACAACAGTCTTTTCCAAGGGACTTTCTTACATCTTTCATGTTAGTTTCCAGGAATCCTCTAGAATTCCAATACACTGAACACTTTCTCCTCTTACAAGTCAAATGTAAACTAAAAGATGGAGGTATTTTGATATCAGAGTACACAGCAGGCAAATTCCTGCCCTTGAGTCTCACCCTCTGCCTGCAGAGTTAGCCAGATACTTGGCCATTTTTCAAAGGCCAGTTTCATTTGATCAAATCCACACAGCATACGACCTCCTCTGTTTTCTTTCCCATTTCATCTTTGCAGCCCACACTCCTCTCCCACTGTTTCAGCAATCTTCTTCAGGTTGACTTTCATTATTGTTTCTGGTCTAGGTCTTTAAAAGAAAATGCTCTAAAGCAAGGAGAGATTTGGATGACCACGCTCCAGAGAATAGTTCAGGCAGTCGCAGTACATTTGACATAGAGCAAAATTCTTGACTCTCCAATGAACAAATGCATTTTTCCTTTTTTATTTTTAGATTTAAACATTTGTTATTTATAGTGTATGAGTGAGCACACAATTCCATGGATACACACATGGATGGAGCTCAGAGAGCAGCCTAAGGTTCTTGTCTTTTACCATGTAGGTCTCAGGATTTGAACTCAGGTCATCTGGCTTGGCAGCAAACATCTTTACCTGGGGAGGAACATCACTGGCCCCTGGAATTTTCTTAAATGGATGAATAAAATTAAGATTTAGAATAAAGAAATGCCATTATGGGGGAGCATGCATCCTTTAAGAAGGAGGCTTACAAAGAGATTTCTAATTACCCAGAACAACTTTAATATCAAAAGCTAGTGCCCTGCAGGGCAGTGGTGGCGCACGCCTTTAATCCCAGCACTCAGGAGGCAGAGACAGGCGGATTTCTGAGTTCGAGGCCAGCCTGGTACACAGAGTGAGTTCCAGGACAGCCAGGGCTACACAGAGAAACTCTGTCTCGAAAAACTAAAAAAAAAAAACAAAAAAACAAAAAACAAAAAACAAACAAACAAAAAAAGCTAGTGCCTGTCTTGGGCTAGAAGTGCAATAAGTAATCTGTAGTTCTCTGATCTTAAATATCATATGTACTTTCTGCATGAGACATTATTACATTTATAATCAGAGAAAAAAAAGCCTAAAAGCGGCTTTTCTTTAGACACAGACATTTCCTTGTTGTCAGTGCTACTTTCCTTTGCAGCTAAGCTTGGACAACACTGTAGACATCGCTCTGGGAGAAAGCCTCCCACGGCCACCTGGCTCCCCTTGGCCCACAGGCTGTTCTGGAGGGGACAGGAGATTAGCGTGGGAAAGCATTTCTGCCCGACTCCTTTGCTCACTTGGCTGGGTGCTCTGAGCTCTGAGCTAGCTGTTTCTCTCTTGTCTCTCTGATAACACTGCTGAGCAACTTTCCAGAATTATCGTTCTCCAAAATAAGATTTTCTTTTCTCCAGGAGTCCATAACATCCCGATCTTGGGCAATGTCACAAAAGAAGAAAGCCGTCCTATTCTTCATTCCCTCCACCTAGGAGGTAAGTGGCAAAAGACGGCCACAGTCATTTACCCGGGCTTTAAGAAACGCCTGCACGAAGAGTTGGGCAGAATTCATAAGATTAGTTTTTAAATTTTTGCTTAAGAACCCTCAATTTCTGCTTCTACTATTATCCAGAATTTAAGGGCAGAACAAAATCTGAGGTGGGCACATTTCAAGCCTGCCAACCTTCCCAGCAAAGGCTTCTGTGACATCATGGGCTTAGCTCCTGGACTAGCTTAGCTCTGTAGCAGGAAAATATTAGGGCAGAGAAGCCCCTCAATTGTGGGGTGGGGAACCCAAACATTCTCCAACTTTTAGTCTCCTGTTTTATTCGAAGACACTCAAGACCAGTTTTTCTTTGCCCTTTCTTTCTGGTTACAACCTTTTGTAATGTTTAAAACTTAAAACCAAAACAAAATCTTTAAACAGAGCTGCCTAGAACATTCCTTACTCTGTGGCTTCTTTGATGGTCACAGGAGGTATCCACTACATCAAAAAGTTTAGGGGAGTAAAGGACTGGAGGGCAAGGGGCAGGTCAGCGGCTGGAGGGCCCCAAACCCCGCCCTTCACATGCCAGGGACCACGGGAGGCTTCCTCTCCCTGCATGGGGTCCTAGGCCTTTATTACCCCCACTCGGTGCTACTCTGGGCTACTTCTATTAGGGGCTTGGGGGGGGGGGGAGGAGGGAATTTGCTTCCCCAGCTCTTAGGGTTATAATTTGGTTCAAAAGCTGAAGGCTACCCACCACTCTTCTCCCACCCCACGTTTCTCCTATGCTCTTCTCCTATGCTAGAATCAGCATGGTTTCTAACTGAGCTTAGAACTCTGTGCACACTAGGCTTGAATCCTCCGTAGACGGAGTAGGAAGCTTAATATGGGGTTATGAAAATAAGAGTCAGGTGGGCCATGACTTGGACTTACAAACAGCCAATCACCTACTGGGTACCCACTGGGCAGTGCTGGGCCTTCCGGGAACTGAGATTTACAATGCAGAGAGCCGGTGCAGTGGTACCGCAGTCTTTTCCCTGGAAAGGAGGAAAAGCTGAGCACTCTACAACATACAGTGGAAACAGCAGCTGGACAACGACTTGCTTAAGGTGGCACATGAGAACTTAGCCCTGTCTTCAATGTAAGCTAGCTTATATGTGACATATTAAAATCATGAAGCATAACTCAGTCTGTCATTCAATGGTAATTACATCAATCCTAAGTTTACACTTTTCTCCTTTGGTCTCGCAAACTTCAGCAATCCTTTCTTTGACCGGAAGTTGCTTTCCATAAGGTTGTTGGAAAGAAGACCCTCTTCTTCTGGATCTTGACTCCTCCTCAGTTGTAGCTGGCGGTGTGAGGGCAGCACCAATGTGTGTCTTATCAGGCTGCTTCTGGGCCTACTTTCTCTGACCTTAAGATCTAAGCCACAGCACCTAAGCTGTTTTCAAGTAAAGCTAATCGAGGATACGAAATCTGCCTTCAAAATCATATAATAAAGCATATGAGTCCCAAGTGACAGGTACTGTCGTTATAAGGCTGTGCATGACCACTGCGTCCATGACAGCCTGCCTGAGAGCTCTGGAGAAAACGCTGAAGGAAGAACAGGCTGCATGCCAATCAAGAGAACTGATTCTGGCCACTGCTAGGCCTCTGCACTTAGCCTGGGATGAGACACACAGCCTCTGTAGGCCTAGTTGCACAAACTAGTTAAACTCATGGAATCTTCTGAGTCCTAGTTTTTCACTATCCCATCTTGATGCAAAAGCATTGTGTTTGCTTTTGCAGGAAGTATTTAACTTTTAAAAGGATGCCATAAATAGATTTTGCCAATTACATGCATAACCTTTTTTTTTTTTTTTTTTTTTTTTTTTTTTTTTTTTTTTTAGCAAATGGCAACTTGAGTGTTATACCAGAGACCAGTACAAGAAAAACCCGAAAACTTTTCTTAATAGATATGCTCTGTTGCAAGATGATCACCCATACACACACACACAAAGTTGGTAGCATGAATTATTACTATTCAGTATTTGTCATTATTAGTAACAAAGATCACACTGGAGTTAGTTTAGTCCACATGGACTCTATGTTTGTTGATAGAATTCTAAAGAGTAAAGAGGAAACCCTCTTCCTGCTGCCTGAACATTTTTACCTTAGTACTGTGGTAGGCACTGTGGCAGAGTGAAACAGTCCAGGACAGTGGCAAATAGTGTGGTCTCAGGAGCTTAATCCTCCAGTTCAACAATTTACTAGCAGGATGATTTTGCCTAAGGGACTTAATCCCTCAGGATCCCTGACTCAAAATGGGGAGAAGAGGAACTAGCAGGATAGGATATTAAGAAACAAAACAATGTTGACATAGGTTCAGAAATGGGGAAGAAAAATACTTTCCATATCTGCTTCCTACAATGAGAGCTCGTTCCCTTTGCATTATGTCACCTTTTTCTTTTGAAGACAAAACTTACTGTGTAGCCCAGGCTAGTTTTGAACTTATAATTCTCCTATGTCAGCCTTTTGAATGCTTAGATTATTGATGCATACCACCCCCTCTCTCATTCTCCCCCTCTCGTGTGTGTGATATTTTAAAATAATTTCATATATACCATCTCATTTGATTATCAGTAACCCAGAGAGGCAAAATCTTGTATAAAACTCAAGAAATACTTATACCTCTCTTATAATGTGGGCAGGTCAGCACAGGACAGAAGCTGAGAGTGCCAAAGCCCAGCATAGAAGAGCAAGCACAGCACGCTGTTTCCCAGGTGTGCTTTAAGAACTGTGGTTGTTAGGCTCTTCTGCATGTCATCAGAAAGTAACATGGCGCCGCGTGTTGCCCAAGATACATTTGCACACTCTCAGAATGCACTTCCTGCTCCTTAGTAGTGCCAGGCATATTTTGCATGTCTCACCTGGCCTTTATTGTGTAACAAATGCTTTATTTTTTTTAAACATGCATACCAATGCATTTTCTCTGATTGGTCCCAAGTGACACTTGGTTGTTGAATTTTGTTTGTTTCTCCTCAGAGAGAAAATCAGTATTCTATAGCTCAGAAATATTTAAAGTACCCTTAGGGGACATAGAACATAATCTCTAGCTGGGCATTAGGAAATACATATCAAATACATCATTAGCTTGCTACTACTTCACACAACTTAAAATCACTGGGGAAGAGAGTCTCGATTAGAGGTTGTGCAGACAATGTTGGCCTGTGCATGTCTGTGGGTAGTTGTCTTGGTTAAGAGATCCACTCTGAAAGAGGCAGTACCACGATTTTAGGAGATGGATGGTCAAAGAGTAGAGAAAGCTCGCCCAGCATCAAGCATGCTTGCACTCATTTCTTTCTGCATTTGACTAAGGATGTGATGTGACCAGTTAAGTCCCTGTTGCTTTGACCCCTGCTATGCTGGACTGTAAACTGGAATTACAAGTTAAATACACTCCTCCTCCCCCAAGTTGCTTTTTGTGGTGGTATTTTATCAGAGAAACAGAAATGAAACTAGTGCATTATTATTAAATTAAGTTAATTAGCATTGGATACTTAATAAGTATCTGGTTATATGGGAAATTGTGTGACTTTTCCTAAGGAAATGAACAAATATCTAGTCACTGTAGCTAGACAGACCAAAGATTCAATCAGAGTCTGGGACAGTGAACTAGTGAGTTTGTTGTGTTACTTACACTGGTATGGCTGTGCGATTAGTATGGCTCTTATAGAACCATGGATCACTCAGTGGTTGCTGCACGGTCAAAAGCCCACCCAGCGTGGATGACAATTAATGAAAGCTGCATCCCTGGAGGCCCGCTGAGGAGTCTCCTCACCCCAGAAATTGTTTACCACTTTTTTTTTTTTTTTTTTTTTTTCGAGACAGGGTTTCTCTGTATAGCCCTGGCTGTCCTAGAACTCACTCTGTAGACCAGGCTGGCCTCAAACTCAAATCCGCCTGCCTCTGCCTCCCGAGTGCTGGGATTAAAGGCGTGCACCACCACTGCCCGGCTTGTTTACCGCTTTTATAACCTTGGTGAAGAGCTTGAGAGTCTTACACCCTTAGAAAGCTTGAGCCTTCTAATTTTCTTTCTTTCTTTCTTTTTTTTTTTTTTTTGATACTTTATTTACATTTCCAATGTTTCCCCTTTTCTAGGTCTCCTCTTTGAAAACCCCCTATACCCTCCCCCTCCCCGCCTCTATGGGGGAATTCCACCTCCCACCCACCCGCCCACCCACTCCCATATTCCCACCTTGACATTCCCCTTTACTGGGGCCTCTAACACCCTCAGGCCCAAGGGTCTCTTCTCTCCCTGATGGTCAACGAGGCCATCTTCTGCCACATATGTGGTCCGAAACATGGGTCCCTCGATGTGTATTCTTTGGTTGGTGGTCCAAACTCTAGGATGACTGGGGGGGCGGGGGTCAGGCCCGTTGACACTGTTGCTCCCTCCATGGGGCTGCAAACTCCCTCAGCTCCTTCAGTCCTTTCTCCAACTCCTCCATCTGGGACCTCACTCTCAGTCCAGTGGTTACTGTAAAGTGAAACTTGGGCATTCTGAACTTTTGGGCTAATATCCACTTATCAGTGAGTACATACCATGTTCGTTCTTTTGTGACTGAATTACCTCACTCAGGATGATATTTTCAAGTTCCATCCATTTGCCTGCAAATTTCATTAAGTCATTGTTTTTAATAGCTGAGTAGTACTCCAT
>CM052701.1:52198298-52210860 GCA_028551405.1 Uromys caudimaculatus
CCAGAAGCTGGAAACAACCCAGATGTCCCTCAGCAGAGGAATGGATACAGAAAATGTGGTACATTTACACAATGGAGTACTATTCAGCTATTAAAAACAATAATGAAATTTGCAGGCAAATGGATGGAACTTGAAAATATCATCCTGAGCGAGGTAACTGAGTCACAAAAGAAGGAACATGGTATGTACTCACTGATAAGTGGATATTAGCCCAAAAGTTCAGAATGCCCAAGTTTCACTTAACAGTAACCGCTGGACTGAGAGTGAGGTCCCAGATGGAGGAGTTGGAAAAAGGTCTGAAGGAACTGAGGGAATTTGCAGTCCCATGGAGGGAGCAAGAGCGTCAATGGGCCTGACCTCCCCCCCACTCCAGGACGACCGGGGGAGGACCACCAACCAAAGAATACACATCTATGGACCCATGGTTCGGACCACATATGAGGCAGAGGATGACCTTGATGGCCATCAGGGAGAGAGGAGAGGCCCTTGGGCCTGAGGATGTTAGAGGCCCCAGTAAAGGGGAATGTCAAGGTGGGAATATGGGGATGGGTGGGTGGGTGGGTGGGAGGTGGAATTCCCTCATAGAGGCGGGTTGGGGAAGGGATAGGGGGTTTCCAAAGAGGAGACCCAGAAAAGGGGAAACATTGGAAATGTAAATAAAGTATCAAAAATAAAATAAATTAAAAAAAAAAAAAAAAAAAGGAAAGAAAGGACCCAGAGAGATCCAAGAGAGGACCCAGTGAAGAATGAATTTCTCCAGCTCCTCCCAGGAGCTCTGGGGTAGCAAAGCAAGTCAGGAAACACTTCTGGGAAAGATGGGCGTTGTAATGGAGTTGGGGCCTTTCACCCACAATCTATCAGGAACTACTTACTGAACAGAGTAGAATATCAAGACCTCATTGAACCCCCCCCCCCCAATAAATCCCACCAAACCAAAACACAAACTACCCTTGCATGCTGTAATTCCCCTGGATCTTCCGGTACTTTACTAGATTTAGTGACTTTAAAGCCACATAACAGGACAGCTTGTGCCTTAAGAGTGTTCTGAACAGAATAGACTAGAAGAAGGTGGGCCTGAAATCCCATCATGCTTTGTGTTAACAATAATGTATCTAGGAAATGAGTATCACCAACAGAAAGTTGACCAGTCACCCAGACTGTGGCAGCTGTTCCTATGAGTTGCACCCAGAATGGAGGTTGGGAGAGTGGTAAGCATTCCTTCCTCAGGGAGACATTAACTGTGTCTACCTCCCCTCTAAGGTCCTGATAACAAACCAAAGTACAGTTCTATCAAAGGTCCCCAGGAACCAGAAGGTTGTTTGGTTTATTTACAGAGTTGGTGTGAGGGGTGACCATAAAGTGGCCACATTAGAAAGTCTTCACCCAGCAAGATGACTTCTACCTGAAGTCACATAGATGGAGTCCCCTTCCGTCAACCGCCCCCAGCATGTAATCTGTATTGTCTCTGGAGACCCGAGGTCACATGCAGTTAGAGCAGAATGACATGCAGGTAGCCAGGAAGAGTGGCTGACATCTCAGGGAGAGTCCAGTGACTCTCCCTACCCATCCCTTCTTTGAGAGAACAGCAACGGTCCACTGGCTCAGTCATGATGGCTGCTTCCAACCAGGCACAGCTGACCTGGTCAAGACAGCTGCTCTTTTGCTTGGATGACCAAGGAGGAAGGAGCAGTCACTCTGGTATTATTTAGGGGGTGCAAGAATTGGTTCGTTTTCTCTGTCAATTAAGTCAAAGGCAGGAAACGTTTGAAAGTGAAGCAAAGCCAAAGTTTACTCAAAGTGGACAATTTCATAGATTAAAAAAAAAAAAAAAAAAAAAAAAAAAGGAAAGAAAGAAAGAAAAGGAAGAAAAAGAAAAAAGAAAGCAAGACTTCCCCAGGGCAGGCAGTTTGTCAGTCTTAGCAGCTGCCCAGAGGAGGGGAATGACATGAGAAAGGGAAAAGCCATTTGAGTAAAGCCAGCAAGATGGGTGCATTGGATAGAGAGTAAGGAAGCCCAAGTACTAGGGCGGAAGAGCATTTACAGGCTCTGGAAGCCAAGAAAGAAGCAAAAGGAAATACTTACACCTTTTAAAGCCAGGACTCACTAAGGTGGGCAGACCCAGCAGGGTCTTATAGCAGCTTGTAGGGACTGTAGTGGGGCCAGAAATTCTGGGAAGCCCAAGCATAGCATTTTGTTAAAGAGATAATTATCCCACCTGGCTCTTTGGCATGGTTTAAGGTGAGCTTTCCTAGGGGCGGTCCCTTGCCAAGATGATGGACAAACTGTCTTACCTTCTGGGTAGCTGGAAATGTTAGATCTCCATTCAGGTGAGAGCTTTCATCCTGTTGACAGAAGAACTAGTTTTTCCTTATTGTGCTTTTCTGTTGCTGTGACAACTCTGAACACAGTAAAACAGTTAAGAAAACACAGCTCAGAAACACCTGGCATCGGAGGTACCCCACTGGTCACCCATATCTATGGCCAGGGATGGAATGCAGAAGGGAGCTAAGGAAATATCGCATGACCCAGGTGCTGGAGAGTCTGGGAGTGGGGTGGGGTAAGGTGGGGTGCAGGAGGATGCTCTGGCCTACAGCTGGCCTTCTGGACAGGAATATTGTCACGTGGAGATGGGTCAACCTAGCCTCTTTTGAGGTACTCTGCCAGTTTTCTTTGCTCTGATTACAGGGCGACAGATCAGTCTGATACAGTGACTTGCCTGTCCATTAGACTTGTTTTCAGGGAAGAGCGAGCATTACTGTGAACAAGCCTCTGAATCGTTGGTTTGTGTACCTTACTGTGGTTTTACCGTTTAGACTCTTGGGCACGGTTGGTGGGATTCATTTCCTCTGATTATCTCCGGTGATGAGTTTCTGGGCTGGCAATGGTGAGAGCCAGAGCCCCCGAGAGCCGGCCCTGGGATGACGTCACCATGACCCAATTGGCACACTCAGCGACCAATCAACACCCTCCTTCCCTGCTCTCGCTTTTTAAAACTTTTATTTTTTGTTTGTTTTGTTTTTGTTTTATTCTATAAATGTTGTCACCAGACACCACATTTCCTAGGTTGGAGCGCCCGCAAAGAAGCAGGCGATGTTAATAGTTCCTCCCGTGTACCTACCTCCCAGCTCCAGCAGTCTCCATTTTGGTTGGATTTCTTCAGGTTTCCCATCAGCTTACTTTTTTTCCAGCAGCAGACCTAGGTCTCCACCAGGAGGCGCTCTATCCCAAACTGTTGACTTGGGAAGCGGAAACTGTAGGGGAGTCAATTGATTTGGGCGACACATCTGACTTAAGTTGAGGCACCCCTCGGGCTTCTCTGGAAAGTCCACACTAAATTCTTCCTCCCCCTCCCCTTTTCTTCCCCTCCTTCCACTATTCATCAAACAAGACTCGTTTTGCTTAAAATACTGAGTATGGTAGGACTACAAAGCTGTGGAAGAAGCATTTGGTCCGGAATGGTTGATTTTCCAGCCGCACTTGTCACCTGACATACGCGCAGGTCAAATGACTAGCACAGACGCCTGTGTTAGCTGGCCTCTTGTTTCTAGATCTTTCTACACTCATAAGAAAGAGGGCTTCAGGAGTTCCTGGGGAACTTGATTCCTGTCCCAAGACCTGAAACTTTTTCCTGAGTCCGGAAGATAGCAGGGAGTGGTTTCCAGACATTATTCTAGAAGTGACCATTGGAAGAAGCTTTCTGTCCCAGAGTAAGAAAAAAGAAGGTCAGTGTGGTAAAACTACATTAAGATTTCATGTCTCTCCAGTCAGAAAGGATGCTCTCAGGAACATGACAACAGTTGCTGGTGTGATGTGACAAGAAGGGTGCTCCTAGTCACTGTTGGGGGTGTGTAGATAGTGCAGCCACTTTGTACATCAGCCTGGAGGTGTCTCAGAGGACTATAGGACTGCTATGTGACCCAGCGACACCACTCCTAGGCACACACCCAGTGGACTTCGCATCCTACCACAGAGACTCGTGCAAATCCATGTTTAGTGCTCTGTTCGTAATAGCCAGGAAATGGAATCAACTGAGATGTCCATCAACAGATGGAGAGCTGAGAGAAATGTGGCTCATATGCATGATGGCACACTAGTCAGCTCTGAAGGAAAAAAATAAGGAAGTTTGCAGGAACTGCAAGAACCTGTATGGAGTGGGGGAGCTCAGGACAGAGTCACGTGCTCTTTTGCATCTGTGGGTCCTAGGGTCTAGTCTTCTGTATGGTTAAGTTGGAGTACAGTGGGAGCCAAGAAGGGGCATTGGGGGGCACATTAGGAGAGAGTGGTAAATGACAGGTCAATCAAAGGAGAGAGGCAGAAAGTAGATGGGTACAGAGGTTCAGGATGCTGAGGGCTGGGCAGCTAAACTCTGTGGAAGCCTGCTACCTCACAATTAAAATATAGTTAGAGGTTAGCAGAGAACACGTGGGAGGAAACCAGGAGGGCTGAGGGTTAAGTGGGGATGGTGCAGGCTTCCATGAGAGTAGGGGAGAGTGAGCAAGTTAACCAGTGCTAAGGGTCTGTGCAAAGCCTAATGGAAACCCACTAAGTTAGTAAGCTAATTTCAAATAGGACTTCAAAAATAATCTTAACAGAATTATCCTGCATGGGTAGACAATGACAATCTCAGACTATATGGGTTATTAAATGAAAATTGCAAAGTATGGGAGTTACTGATCAGAGATGCCCCGGAGGTCCCCAGCCCCAGCTACTGCGATGGCCTTGGTTAGCCTCCATGGTGAGGCTGCATGCCAGGACCCTGCTGCTGCAGAACATAGGAAACAATCCATCTCAAACCGTGGTGCTTTGTATATGGCTGGCCCAGGGAGTGGCACTATTAGGAGGTGTGGCCTTGTTGGAGGAAGTGTGTCACTGTGAGAGTGGGCTTTGAGACCCTCCTCCTAGCCACGTGGGAACCAGTTGTCTGTCTGCCTTTGGAACAAGATGTAGAACTCTCAGCTTCTCCAGCACCACGCCTGCATGGATGCTGCCATGCTTCCCACCATGACGATAATGGACTGAACCTCAGAGTCAGTAAGCCAGCCCCAATTAAATGTTGTCCTTTATAAGGCCATGGTGTCTCTTCAGAGCAATGGAAACCCTAACTAAGACACACATCTACCTGGAGACTTCCTCTCTGCTGGCCATCTTACACAGGGCCACAAGGCGCTATGCAGACTACAGAGGGAGAGAAGACATCAGTGGTCTTACCTGGTGCTCGACCTTCCATGCCACATCACAGGCCTGCCAGGCAAGAGGTGCCAAGAGGTGCACAGATGACATGGAGTAATAACCAGTTTCTGATTGGGTGGAGGCCTGCTCCACAGGGGCACTTTGATGCCTTATACTGTAATCTTGGTCAAAAGCCTATGTCTGGGAGGCCACAGGTTCTAAGATAGAATCTGCTGTTGTTATTTTCCTAAATGGTCATGTCAGATTGTCTCCTAAGTAGATTGTTGCCACTCTTAACCTTAGCCGGAGAAGATTCTTTTTTCAGGAGGCAGCAGCCAGTGCAGAACTTCTTAGTCTAAGTGTTGAGAACAAAAGGCCCGACATGCAGTCTTGGACAGGACATTGTTATAACCTGCTGAGGCTCAGGGGACATCTTGGAAGAGGAGATGGGGAGGACAGAAGAGCTGCAAAGTAGGAGGAGCGCCGTGAAGTGCTGCCTCCAGGACAGGACGGAGCTAGCCATCACTCAGGAACTCAGAAGCCACAGTTACCCGCACAACATCAAACAACGCCTCACTATGGACAGGGCTATTGACAGGTAGCTGTGGGTGGGATCTCCCACCCTGTGTGGAATCAATCAGATGGGTGAAGACCCTGCTGGGAGTTGTGAATTAATTTCTTTGAATGCTCAAGCCCTGAATCAAGTCATGATAGGAACAGTCACGTTATCAAATGTCTCAGGCTGCTCCAGGCTTGTGACCAGCTGCCACTGCCCCTTAAGTGTTGGGATGACAGATCAGAAAGTTACCAGACAAAGTGCAGCGGAGTGAGTGTCTCAGTGGGAGATGGTTCTGAAGGAATGGAGACAGGAGTGGTCTCCTGCTGGGCTTGCAGATGGGGCCCTCCTGCTGTCTCACAGTCTTCCTCCTGTGTGTGCACACCCATGTTATCTCTCTGGATATATGATTCTCATATAAGGGCTGCTGCAGGAATACATTAGACTAGTCTTAATCGGTCCCATCTTAACTTCTTTAGAGCCTTCCCCAGAGGCTCTGGTCTGAAGTATGAGGTTTAGGAGGTCAGCTTTTGAATGTTAGAGGACCATGACTCATTTCATAGTGGGAAGTAATTGTAGGCGAAGTTCTCCGGTGTTGGCAGGGTTCCGTGGTGTACATGGAGCTTTTAAGCTCCTTTGACGTAAAGAATCTGTTTCTTCCAAGACTGACAAAGCAGCACCATGCATGGCGAGGAGAAAATGCCCACCAGGCCCTGGCACTGGAACCTTTGGTTCCCGGTCAGTAGTGCTGTTTGGAGGGGTTTAGGTGCTGCAGCCTTCCTTGCTAGAAGGAGGAGTATCACTGGGGACTTTGAGAGTAAAACCTTCCAACCTTCATGCTGGTGCTGAGGATGTGATCTCTGCTTCCCCAACCATGCCTGCTTCCTACTGCCACGCCCTCCTATGCACTCCCTATGCATCTTAAACAGTAGGCTCAGATAAACTCTTCTTTAAGTTGTCTTGGTCGTGGTGTCTTATCACAGCAGAAAAGAAACTAATGCATCATTTAATTAAGTAAAAGATACTTAACAGGGGGCCCGGCGAGATGACTCAGTGGGTGAAAATGCCTGCCACCCAAGCCTGGTGACCCTAGTTACAGACTTGGAACCCACATAAGGTGGAAAGAGAACAGACCAACTACACAAAGTTGCCCTCCCTCTGACCTCCAGATGCATGCCGTGGCATGTGCCCCTCTTCATACACCACGCACACACACAATGACGGTGGTGATGATTAGCAGTAACAATAGCAACAACAATAAAATAAACTTCGTAGAAAGAATAAATTACAGGAGCTCTTCTGGTACCTTTGAGCCCATGGAGGGCGGCTGAGAACAGAACTTCTGTAAGTCATAACAAGTGTCTAGAGAGCTGTGGGACAAAGACATTTTTGTTGGTTATGAGCAGGCATCTCCAGGACGAAAAAGACCACTGCTTAAATTGAAAGTGTTTTTTACCCGACATGAAACCAAGCTTTTTGCAGGCAAGAGATGCACTCATGTGTACAAAGCAAAAAACAACAGAGCAACCCCTAGTGGCAAACCAAACAGAAGCAGAGTAATTTTGTGTAAAAGAGGAGATTGGGGTCAGTGGAAAGAGTGTCAAGCCTTGTGGCAAACTCCAAGGAAACCTCCTAGCCCGTGCCATTGGGCACAGTGTCTCTATGACGCTGTACCCCTCCTGTATTTACGCTCTTCCCCTTTATTTCTGATATTTAATTTTTTTTATTTAAAGGGTAAAGCCTGAATACAGTTCCCCACTATCACAGATCATGTGGCAGTGGAGAGATCATAGGAGTCAGTCCATCTCAAGAGCAATGGATGGGCCTCACCTTGCAAAAACCACCTTCTTGATTATGGTCTTTCTGTTGCTGGGTAAGTGTGCTCTTCTCTTTTAGATGGATCTATCTATCTATCTATCTATCTATCTATCTATCTATCTATCTATCTATCTATCTATCTATCTATAAGAAGGCAGGACCTCAGTCTCACCAGGACCACAGTCATACAGGGTAGCCTCAAACTCACCTGGCTGGTGTCAAACTTGCAGGAGCCCATGCTGTCTTGACCTCCCAAGTTGCTAGGACTTCAGAACATGCACAACCATGGCTGGACTGCTCTTTCTTTTAAAATCTTGGTTTAAGTATGTCTGTATTTATTTGAACCTCTGAATATAATTTTAAAAACAATAACTTGTTTATTTATTCATGGCGCTGGGGGTCTGAAGCAGGGTCTCAGGCATGCTAACCAAGTGCTCTACCACTAAGCTGAACTTGCAGACCAGTGTAGATCTTAGAGCATTAAACAAGAGGCAGGTGTCTCACTCTGCTCAGGCCATGGCAGCAAAACACCACAGGTGTGCTGGCTACTTCCTTAACTTCTTTACCTTTTTATCTCTTTGCTTTTATGGGTGACTGAATCATTTCATTCAGCGGCGGCTTAGAGGTGGGGAAGGGTTAAAGAAGTCAAGAGGAGCTGCTGTGCTCAGCATGACAGATCTTTCTCCACTCAGTGGCTTAAACAACAGGTATTTGCTTTTTGGCAACTTCTTGAGGTTGGAAGACAAAGCAAGGTACCAGTGACTGAGTTTCTGCTGAGCAACTCTGCTCCTGGCTTGCAGAGCGTGCCCTTATATGACAATACAGATGCAAGTCACATATCACCCTGTCCTCATAGGACAAGGAGTGAGCAAGGGACCTAGGATGAGCAAGCCTTCTGTTATGTCTCCTCAGAAGGACACTAATCTTATCAGGTTAGGATCCCTCCCTTAAATTTATACCAAGGATGTGATTTAACAGTCCTGATAAGGACTCTCTGACTTCTAAAATTCTTTTATTTTACAAATTTAAGGAGCTAGACACAGGTGGAGGTGTTGGAGAAATAATATTAATTGATATATGCTTTCCCCTTCACAGATTTCAACTGCCCCACAACTGAGGACAGAAGCCACAGAGGTGCTTTTTGACCTGGGGTTCTTCCGGCAAGGGAACTGATTTCAAACCATTTCTTGAGGACAGTTTTAGTCAAGCCAGAGATGGCTGGAGGTGTGGATGAGTGTTAGAGGCCTTGCCTAGGATGCCTGGGGTCCTAGACAATTCTCCCCAGCACTGCATAACACAGAGAAAACTCACCATGACCAAACTGAAGAGAGGAAGTCAGCGGATGGACAAAAGGCCAAAGGCAGAGGGAACTTACACTCTCAAGACTGCTGGTTTCCCATTTGTCACTGCTGTTCCCCTTGAGTCCATATGCTGCCTCAGCCACAGCTCCTCTCTATGCTTTTACACACTTACTCTGTCAGAAACAGATGTCCTGCAGTGAAGTGAGGGTTGGAGTAAGGCAGGGCAATACCTACCATGGCTGGGCATCCCATTCTGACTTTCTCCCATGTGGGGCGGTGGACTGTGACAGGCAGCCTGGCCCCTGGTTGAGCACAGGCTTAACCCCGGGTGACCCAGTGGGGCTAGCCCTGCAAGGGACCGAAAGGCGTTTTGCCAATGCTCCCGGGAGCCCTTGGCTCTTGTCAAGTAGCTACAACCCCCACAGCCCTCTGTAGAGAGGTCTGTCACATAGGAGCAACCCCACCAAGCCCTCCCACATGCAGATAAGGTATCCCTAAACTCTCAGACCAAGCCAATGGGAAGTATCTGTTGTCAGACCCTGACCCATCCCAAACTGTATATTAGACCATCCCAACCTGTATAGGAGAGATCCTATCCAGAAGGACTAAAGGTGTGAGAACTACTCTGTCCTCTGAGAGCTTCTATCATAAGAACTGTAACACTGCTGCTTGGGAAGAGGTCTGCTCTCCGGAAACGCCACCAGAAGCTTCTGGCACTCCTCACTGTCTGGTCGACCTCTCGTGGGCCCAGCCTGGTCCTGACTCAGGGCAGGGCGGTGGGTGCAGCATCTTGGAGCAGCCGAGGCGGCAACTACAGAGAACCCTCGCAACTGGCCAGGCCAGAGATCCCTGTAGAAAGCCTCCAGCACACAGGCCCACACTCCCAGGCAGCTTTCCAGTCTTTGATAGGGTCAACAAGTTGTCACATTGAAAAGTTCTGGAGAATCCAGCCTGTGGATGGAATCATGGATGCTGTCTGTAGATTTAAGAGCTGGCTGGTATCAACCCCTTCTCCACTATTACACAGATCTCCGCTGTTTCATGGGCGTATCAATTAGGCTTGTCTTGGTTGCAAGGCTGTTTGAGAAATGATTTGCCAGAACTGGAACACCTTGTGATCAATCCTTAACTGTAATCTAAGCTTCAGAAGTGCCAGAGGGCATGTTTACAACCTGCTTGTTTGAACCTGTTGACTCAGGGCAAATACTCAGTTATCTGGACCAGTATGAAAGATTCTACTCAGTTGCAGTTGGGCACATACCTTCATCTCTCAAAGCTCTACCTTGGAAAGAGGGGTTCGAGGGAATAGAGATGGTTACCTTGGGAAGGTTCAGCAAGACAACACATGAATGCGACATTTTGAGCTTTGCCAGGTTCTCTTGAACCTAGTTAGTGCTTCAGTGCAGAGCTTAGTCTGAGGGAGCCTCAGAGCTCTGGGCTGGTCCCACAGTGCACAGGGCAGCCAGCTCAGGCTTAACCTTCATGGCAGGTAGCATCCAGCTCGACATGCCACAGAGTATTTTCTGTCAGTCTGACACCTGACAGTGTACCTATGCTGTGCAGCATGTCCTCCTACATTCTGTGATGCTCTGAAGAAAGAGGAGTAATAATGACAACAATGCATTAAAAACTATTACATGCTGCTGAAAAATTTAAAGTAAGAGAAATTAGAACGTTTATAAAAATCCCAATTGGATTAAATGAAGAAAATGTAATATTTGACTTTATAACTAGTATGGAATAAGTTGTTTTGCTTTGTTTTTGTTTTTGTTTTTTCCAGTGGCAACCTTTTTTTAAATTTTATCTGTTAACATTTCAAATGTTATCCCTATTGCAGGAATTATTAAAAAAAAAAAAAAAAAAAAGGGAGGCTGGCTTGTTCCCACACTAAGCCCAGCACCTGTAGGCCACCTCCGTCCAGATGCTGGCCCTGCCCCGGGCTGCTCTCTCTAGATTGCCCCTGCAGCGCGCTCGATTGCTGTGTTCCCAGTTCTGGTTCACTTGTCCCTGGAGCCGCTAGTTCTTTCTCAGCCATAAACCCCTGTAGTCAGCAGTCCCACATTCCAGCAACCAAATAGAACCACCAACTTTGTGGTTAGATATCACAATACCCAGTAACCTGGTACTATCAAAACTCTTAAAGCTTATATAGTTAACCAGTCATATTTATATATCAATAAATTCTCAATACCCAAGATGCCCACACAATAATATCAAGGCCAATTAATAATGGTACAAGCTGCCCACCTAGATTAAGCAAATTATTCCAATATTCTAACCTTTATGATGTCATAACTACCGATGGCTGGTTAAAGCCACACTGGTCCACGTCTGCCTCCATCTTGGCATCCCTCCTTCTCCTGAGATACTCTCTGTCTCTCAACTCTTAGCTCCGCCTTCCTTTTCTCTGTCCAATCACAGGCCTCCTGCTGCACTAATATTTTAATGTCATTGGACAGGGAGAAACTTGTCATATACCCCATTTCCCAATCTCCTCCTCAAAAATCCCCTATCCCTTCCCTCCTCCCCCTGCCTCTTTGAGAGTGCTCCCCCACCCGCCCATCAACCCACTCACTCACTCCTACCTCAGTGCCCTAGCATTCCCCTACCCTGGGTCATGGAGGCTCCACAGGACCAAGGGCCTCCCCTCTCAGTGATGCCCAATAAGGCCATCCTCTGCAACATATCCAGCTGGAGCCATGGGTCCCTCCATGTGTACTCTGTTTGGTGGTTTAGTCCCTGGGAGCTTGGGGCCTCTGGTTGGTTGATATTGTTGTTCTTCCGATGAGGTTGCAAACCCCTTCAGCTCCTTCAGTCCTTGTCCTAACTTCTCCATTGGAGTCCCCGTGCTCAGTCCGATGAGCATCTGTATTGGTCAGGCTCTGGCAGAGCCTCTCAGGGGACAGCTATACCAGGCTCCTGTCAGCAAGAACTTCTTGGCATTAGCAATAGTGTCTGGGTTTGGTGTCTGCAGATGGGATGGATCCCTAGGTGGGGCTGTCTCTAGATGGCCTTTCCTTCAGTCTCTGCTCCACTCTTTGTGCCTGCATTTTCTTTTGATGGGAGGAATTCTGGATTAATATTTTTGAGGTGGGTGGGTGCTTAATCCCTCAACCAGGACCATTCCTATGAGACAAAGGCTGAATAAGTCTAAAAATAATGGTCAATAAATTTGTTTCAATCGAATTAAGATTTCTCATTAATACTTCATATATAATTTCTTGAATGCAGTAGACATAAAATATGGCCGTGAACAGCCATTTGCCTTGTGAGATGTACAGTGGTAACTCGGTGAGTCTTATCAGTCTTAGGGAGGTCCAATTTGGAAAAGGAAATGAAACCCAGGCTCATCCTTGGGAGAATCATCTCCCTGGAGCACCTCTGTAGGACTGTGCTGTAAACAAAACACTTCCTTCCTCAGAGGAAGTATCAGCTCTTCCTGAGAAGGGAGGTTTTCAGCAAAGAGCTTGCTACCTCCAATTTGTGTTTTAAAAGTCAGACTTAATGTTCTATTTCAATTCTTACATCAAATTCCTGGAAGGACATTTAGTCTTTTGAAGGATAAAAATATGACAATCCAGTTTAAGGAGCCCAGTTAGATACTGTTCATCCCATTGGGTGAAAATAAGACCACTATCAAAATTTTTGAGCCAAATTTGAAGTAAACTTTAATACTGGCCAGGATGATAGACATTGGCCATGTTCATACCTGGAAACC
>CM052701.1:52210960-52236237 GCA_028551405.1 Uromys caudimaculatus
TGGTTTTTCGAGACAGGGTTTCTCTGTGTAGCCCTGGCTGGCCTTGAACTCAGAAATCCACCTGCCTCTGCCTCCCAAGTGCTGGGATTAAAGGCGTGCGCCACCACGCCCGGCTTTCTTTTTGGTTTTTAGAGACAGGATTTCTCTGTGTAGCCCTGGCTGTCCTGGAACTCACTCTGTAGACCAGGCTGGCCTCGAACTCAGAAATCTGCTTGCCTCTGCCGCAACCAATCTTCTTTACAGAAGTAAAAACACGTGGCTCATTATCTTACACAAACAAAAGCTCCAGCATTCCAGGAAGTTATCTGTCTTGGGCAAGTGGGCCTTACCAATTAGAGGTATTTCTGTTTTATAATCTCTTAAGCACAGTAAAGTAAACTTAAAACATAACTTTAGCCATCATGATGCATTTTCAAACTCTGTGTGTGTGTGTGTGTGTGTGTGTGTGTGTGTGTGTGTATGTGTCTGAGAGTATGTGTGTGCACCAAGTGCATGCAGGAACACATGGAGGCCTAAAGAGTGAATTGGATCCCCTGAGACTGGAGTTACAGATTATTGTGAACTACCATGTTCATGCTAGGTATAGAACCCAAGTCCTCAGCAAGACCAATGTGCACTTTTAGCCCCTGTAGTTTTGATTATAGAGCCAAGAAACACTTCATTCCATAAAACAGAATAAGTACCTCAATGGTCTGAGCAGAAAAGTTTGTTTTATAGATCGAAAAAGACTTGGAGAAGTCAATGAAGGAACAAAAGGGAATGGTCATTTAAGATGACTTTCCTTGTAAGTTGAGGACCAGGAGAGAGACTAGAAAATAACAGGTTGGCTGATATCTGAGTACTTTATGCTGTGCGCACATTGTGCATGAGTGTGTGTGTTTAAGGGTTAAAGCAGAGGAAACCTCAATATTATGCCAATTGAAACTGGCCTGTTTGAGAAACTTGGCACTTTTATAAACTCCAAATTTAAAAAAAAATTTTTTTAGAATTATTTACCATGAGACATAGTTGGTTGATTACTAAGAGTAGTCATTGCAAAGCAAAGTTTTTGTTTGTTTGTTTTGTTTTTTAATAAAAGAAGAATAAAAGTTACATTGAAACTTTTTTGTGAGTTTATTACTTTCAGTGTGAAGTCTGTCGGTATGACAAACTGTACAAGTCTGCTTTTTTTTTTAGTAGGAGACCTAGGAGGGCTAGAAAGGCAAGGTCTGATTTTTCTATATGAGATGGACTGACCAGGTACTTGCAACCGTGGGAGAAGGAGCTGCATGTCTGCTGCCAGTCAACTGATCAAGCAGCAGTCAATCATCAATATCATTGGAGGTCTGAGAAAGAAAATTTAGGCAGAAAGTATAATCCAAATGACCTCTGTATCAACTAATTCGACACAGACTTAACCTGCTTCTTAAACCCTAGTCTCCACTCTGGTAATCACGATGGTTTTCTTGGGGGCAGAATTCCCAGAGCAGCAGTCAGAGGTCAGTGCGGTGTCCATCAAACAAGACAGTCTGTCACACAGGGCAGCAGCAGTCTTCTGGTGCCAGACTTAGAAGTCTGAGAGACTTTCCTGAGGATGAGGAACTAGAGAGACTGGCCTATACTGGTGGAAGCAAAAGGGGCAGTCAGTTCTCCAGGGTCCTGTGTGTCCACATTTTGGGCACGGTCCTGGCGTGGACAAGTCATAGGGTAGTCCTTTGCCCAGTGGTTTTACCCGCATTACCTCAGTCTAGGTGGAATTGTCTGTGCCCCATCGTCTTCTTTGGTGGAGACCTTAGGGCTGTCTCTAGGAGCTGGCATTTTCATTTATTATGGGAAAACTTTCAGAAAACATTTTAAACGCCAGATCTCTGAGGAGTTTGAGGGCCAGAATTTAATTTATTAAATATACCTGATTTTAAACAAACTTCTTTTTAGTTACTTATTTCAGACTCAACCTGATAACATCTATGAAGACTATATAAAAGGAGTTATAAATTGGTCTCTCCTACAAGTTTGTTTTTGTAAATTCATTATATTCTTACTTAGCATGATTATAAACAGAGTTTTAAGCACATTAAAGAATTCGATCCATTATAAGGTGACCAACCATTAACTTGTGTTTCTTAATTATTTTTAACAGATTACAACAAGTAGTAGCTTTTACAGAATTAGGATTTTACAGTTTTATTACTGTTTATTACTGTTAAATTTTAGTCTTAAAAATTTCAATTGAAAATTTAATCATAAAGTATCTATCAGTAAAATAGAACTTTAAACCATTACTGTAGTCCATAGGGTAACTGGAAACCTTACAAAGCCATAGATGCAGCCAACAGACAGACTGACAACCACATAGTGCACCATTCAGAATATTACAGTTTTTTGTAGCTCAGTTTATTCAAATAGCTAAAGCTTAACAAAGACAAAGAGGCTAGACATATATCTTTAAGTCAACTATAGTTACCGTGAGTGACCTCGGGAACTTATAAACCATATTTATCAAATATATTTTATTTATTAGACATATGTTGTTTTTTATTTAAAATTTTTTATTTTTAGGACACAAATTATTATATAAAACCCATCCAATATATACAAAGAACTCAAGAAGTTAGACTCCAGAGAACCAAATAACCCTATTAAAAATGGGGTACAGAGCTAAACAAAGAATTTTCAACTGAGGAATCTTGAATGGCCGAAGCACCTAAAGAAATGTTCAACATCTTTAGTCATCAGGAAAATGCAAATCAAAATGACCCTGAGATTCCACCTCATTCCAGTCAGAATGGCTAAGATCAAAAACTCAGGTGACAGCAGATGCTGGTGAGGATGTGGAGAAAGAGAAACACTCCTCCATTGCTGGTGGGATTGCAAGTTGGTGCAACCACTCTGGAAATCTGTTTGGCAGATCCTCAGAAAATTGGACATAGTACTACCTAAGGACCCAGCTATACCACTCCTGGGCATATACCCAGAAGATGCTCCAACATGTAATAAAGACACATGCTCCACTATGTTCATAGCAGCCATATTTATAATAGCCAGAAGCTGGAAACAACCCAGATGTCCCTCATCAGAGGAATGGATACAGAAAATGTGGTACATTTACACAATGGAGTACTACTCAGCAATTAAAAACAATGACTTCATGAAATTCACAGGCAAATGGATGGAACTTGAAAATATCATCCTGAGTGAGGTAACCCAGTCGCAAAAGAACACACATGGTATGTACTCATGGTTAGTGGATATTAGGCAAAAAGCTAGGAATACCTATGATACAACTCACAGACCATATGAAGCTCAAGAAGAAGGAGGACCAAAGTGTGGATGCTTCAGTCCTACTTGGAAGGGGGAACAAAATACTCACGGGAGGTAGAGGGTAGGAGGGACTTGGAAGGAAGAGAGGAGAGGGAGGAGAAAAGGGGGGCAGGATCAGGTATAGGAGAGATGGGGGAGAAGTACAGAGGGTCAGGAAATTGAACAGAGGAGTGTAGCAATGGGAGACAGGGTACTGGGGATAGTCACCAGAAAGTTCCAGATGCCAGGAAAGCAAGAGGCTCCTAGAACCCAACGGGGATGACAATAACTGAAAGACCCCACAAAGGGGAGGGAGAACCTGCAGAGACCATCTACAGAGGTTAGGCGTGGCCCCCCTTTGAGGGATGGGGCCACCCACCCATCTCCAAATTTTTAACCCAGAATTGCTCCTGTCTAAAGGAAATGCAGGGACAAAGAGTGGAGCAGAGACTGAAGGAAGGAAAGGCATCCAGAGACTGCCCCACCTGGGGATTCATCCACATGCAGATACCAAATGGAGACACTATTGCTGATGCCAAGAAGTGCTTGCTGACAGGAGCCTGATACAGCTGTCCCCTGAGAGGCTCTGCTAAGGCCTGACCAATACAGATACGGAGGCTTGCAGCCAACCATTGGACTGAGCACGGGGACTCCATTGGAGGAGTTAGGGGAAGGAATGAAGGAGCTGAAGGGGTTTGCAACCCCATAGGAAGAACAACAATATCAACCAACCAGACCCCCCAGAACTCCCAGGGACAAACCACCAACCGAAGAGTACATATGGAGGAACCCATGGCTCCAACTGCATACAGAGCAGAGGATGGCCTTATCTGGCATCGATGGGAGGGGAGGCCCTTGGTCCTATGAAGGCTCAGTGCCCCAGTGTAGGGAAATGCTAGGGAGGTGAGGCAGGAGTGAGGAGTGGGTGGTGCAGGACCCTCATAGAAGCAGGGGCAGGGGGGAATGGGATAGGGGATTTGCGGAGGGGAAACCTGGAAAGGGAATAACATTTGAAATGTAAATAAATAAAATATCCAATAGAAAAAAAAGAAAAAAAAACCCATCCTAAATCCAAAATATCTTAGAGACCTATAGTTGTCTATGTAGTCTAAAAATGAGACAGCAAGAGTTATTTCAATTTACATAGAAAATTTTAGCAGCAAATTAAGATTACTTATGTATAGATTTTAACCTTTTTGTTACAAATTTTATTATAGCATTTTTTGCTTGGAATTTCACATGTCCTTTGTCCCATGCTGGACTCACTTTGCCCAACCAATGGTCTTACAGATCCTGAGAGAAAGACAGTTCACATTTTAGCGAGAGCTTTGGATATCCATGACCTTTAAAAGGGAAAACATCTTTATATATATGTATATATATGTACACACACACACACAGAGACACACACACACACACACACATATGAATCAAGAAAGGAGGAAGTCAAAGAGTTAAACATTTGTAATTATTTAGCATCTTAACTTTTATATAAATCTCTTTTATTAAAAAATTTAACTAGGGCCGGGCAGTGGTGGCGCATGCCTTTAATCCCAGCACTTGGGAGGCAGAGGCAGGTGGATTTCTGAGTTCGAGGCCAGCCTGGTCTACAGAGTGAGTTCCAGGACAGCCAGGGCTACACAGAGAAACCCTGTCTTGAAAAACAAAAACAAAAACAAAAACAAAAACAAAAACATTTAACTAGGTGACAGGCAGAAGACAGAGGCCCCACCTTCCGCCACACCTGGGCAGAGCTGGCCCTGGCCCTCATGACTTTGTCACTCAGGAGAGCCACCCTGAGCCTCACCTGGGCAGTGTAGTAGAGCTGTCCCTGGTTCCATGGATGTATGAGAGCTGGCCATGATGAAGTGGCATGAACTCAGGAGAGCAGGTCCTGCCCCTCACCTGGGCAAAGCAAGAGCGCTGGCCCTGGTGGTGAGGGCACAGGAGAGTTGGTGGGCTGACCAAGTCAGCTACCACCCAGGCCCAGATCCAGGGCTTTGAGTTGGCCCACCCCAACATCTTGTGCATCTATGAACTGCTGGAGCTCTGAAGGGATCTCCATGACAAAACAGCAGGCTATCTGAGAGACATTTCAGTGAATCCAGTATTGATAGGCTTGTAGCAGAAGCCAGAGGCTTCAAAACAGACCAGTGACTCATTGCAATAAACATTCATTTGCAAGTAAAGGTGTCTGGGCAAAAGAGTAACACACTGCAGCTTCCACGGCAAGATTTCTTTTTTGTTATTTCTTATTTTTTTATTTTATTTTTATTTTTTTGTTTTCTTTTGTGAGGGAGGTTGCAAGGGTGGAGGGCAGATATGGAGGGAGGGGAGATGAGGGGGAGATGAGGGGACTGGGGTGCAGGATGTGAAATTCATAAAGAATCAATGAAAAGTTAAAAAAAAAAGAGAGAGAAATTACAAAAAATTAAATAACGTGAGACATCACAGAAATTAATTTACCATTTGTCGTAAGAAATCTTTCCTAAGGGGGTGTTAGAGAATGTCTGGAACCTTTACTCAATATATATGACTGCTTTTCCCCTGTTGCATGGGTGGATACCCCGGTTTCTCCAGAAAATCTTGACCCCTCCTGCAATCAGGAGTTAACTGCAGACAACCAGCTGGGAGGAGTGACCAGATAGATACTCAGGTGCAGGTTCAACCGTATCTGTTATCTCCTTTTTGAAGAAACTAACTTTTAATAAGCCCAGCTCTGATTATTTTAAGCAAACATATCTGGATCTATAATGAGAGATTTTAGACAGAAAGTTTTATTTTATTCTATAACCAGTTTGTGTGTGTCTGTTGATGGAGGCAATCAACCTGAAAAGCTTTATAAATATTTTTTCTTATAAAGTCATCAATAATAATACATATCTGTTGAATAATATAAATATCTGTAACCTAGAAGCCATTAAACAGAAAAACCATAAAAAAAACAAAACAAACAAAAGCAAACAAAAAACCCCAGACAGCTATGGAAAATGTTGGCTGTTGGCACTGGTTTTTATAAATATATTTTTCACTGTATCTGATAAGTTTACAAATCTTAAGGTACAGAAATTTTATCTAATAGTCTTACAAATCTTGGAATAACTTTATATTTTAGCAAAGGTTTTAGAGAGTTTATTAAAACCAAGAACGAGTGTATGAGATAAGCCACAGTAGTTCCTTCTGGGAGTAGCTTACTTTTCAGCTGGTTCAAAGCAGACAGTGTCTTTTCTCTGGCTGCTCCATTTTGTGCTCTTTCTTTCTGTCCCAGAGCCAGATGACCTTTTGACCTAGGGCAGAGAGTCTGGAGGAAACTTTTAAACAAGCATGCTTGAGTCAGGAGGAGGCCATAAGCCAACTCCAGAGCTTTCTAATAACATAGAACAGCATAAAACAATATTTCAGTATTATCCATACCCCAAAGACACCTGGATCCCTGCAAAACTGAATCCAGTGATCAGAGAGGGGCCAGACCAAGCAGAGAGCAAAGAAAGCTTAGAGACAGCAGTCTGTGAGACACTGTGAGATCTAAACACCAGGCTCCAGCTTGCCAGTGAAAATGACAGACACAGCACAAGCTCCAGGAAATCCTGAGAAAAAAAAATCACACAGCATGCAACCCAGAGGGGTCCTAGGCATGCTTGATCCAGCTCACGTGTCTGCAACAAAACTTATGAACACATCAGAAAACACAGATGCACAAAAGCAAACAATGAAAAAAAACAAAGCAAAACAAAGCAAAACAAAAACCACAGAATGTCCACACAATGAGAGGTGACCAAACAACCATAGACATGTGGTGGCCATCTTCATTCATACACCAGATCTAGGAGGACTGAAGGATGTCTCCTTTGTCCTGGAGACTGGGTTCGTGATCGAGTCTGATCTCCTCTATGTCTCTCTAAATGTCCTGACTCCAGACCAGACCAGACCAGAACACCTCACCATCATCAAACAGATCCAAGCTTCAGATGCATGTTGGCCAGCAATTCTTAAGCTTTGTTTTCAATTTGCAAACTTGTAGCAGTTACAGTCTAGGCTCCCCCAGGCCTTTCAAGCCATTGCATACACAATAAATTAGACATAAATGCAAATACATTTACCTTGGAATAGTAATGGATATTCTCACTCTCTTGTTGTTCAGGCACCTTCCTGGGAATCTTTTCATTAAATACTTTTTACTCAACTACTGTTCTGCTGTTCTGGAGTCTCTAGTCTCATAATGTTTCATAACAAAAGAGCCAATAAAGATAATTTATCAAATACTTTCTTTGTGTATGTGTTTTTGAGGCTGCTCTGAACATTAGCACATAGTGCAAGGTAGCAAGGTAGCAAGATAACTCATGGTGATCCTCCTGCATTAGCTTCTTGAAAACTGAGATTACAGGTATGTGCCACTGAAAATACAATTTTAAAAATATTTTATGTTCAATAAACTTTATTTGCAGTTCCAGGATTAAGCAAAAATTCACTCCTAAGAATTAGTGTTCTCTCTACATGCTTGCTTTTTCTGATATTGGGGATCAAAGCAAGAGTCTTGAGTGCACTAAGTAAGTGCTCCATCACCGGTCCACATCCCTGGCTCTGAATAATCTGTTCGATTGCCCTTTTGCTTTTTAAAAAATATCCTTGTTTACTTTTAATTGCTGTAATAAAGCATCGTGATGAAGATTAACCGAGGAAGGAAAGGACTTATTTTATATTTCAGCTTACAGAGTGCCATGAAGGGAAGAGAGGACCACCAAGAAGCAGGAACTGAAACAGAGGCCATGGAGAGATACTACTTCCTGGCTTGCTTTCATAGTTCACTCAGACTACTCTCTTACATAATTAAGAACTACTTGCCTTGAATCTGTAGATTGCTTTTGGTCAGATAGCCATTTTCTCTGTTATTCCTACTGATCCATGAGCATGGAAGATCTCTGCATCTTCTGATATCTTTCTCAATTTCTTTCTTCAGCGACTCTCTTAGTGATACCCTGTTATGCACGCAGCCAGAGGTCGAGCATGGCTGTCCTCCGAGAGGCTTCACCTAGCAGCTGACTCAGACAGTTGCAGAGACCAACACCCAAACAGTGGATGGAAGACTATTGGAGATTCTTATGGAAGAGTTGGGGGGAGGATTGAGGGCCCCAAAAGGGGTTGAAACTCTGCAGGGAGACCAACAGAGTCAACTAACCTGGACCCTTGAAGCTTTCAGAGGCTGAACCACCTACCAAAGAGTGTACAAAGGCGGGTCCTAGGCTTCGCTGCACGTATGTAGCAGATGTGCAGCTTGGTCTTCATGTGGGTCCTGAGCAACTGGAGCAGGGGCTGTCCCAAAAGCTGTTGCCTGTATGTGGGATATGTTCTTCTAGCTGAACTGCCTTGTCTGGCCTCAGTGGGAAAGGATGAGTTTAGCCTTCCAGAAAATTGATATGCCAGGGTGAGGGGGATACCTAGGGGGAGCACCCTCTCAGAGGAGAAGGGTATGGGGTGTAGTAGGAGGGATTGTGGGAGGGGGTAACCAGGAGTGGGGGCAGTGATCGGATGTAAAGTGAATTAAAAATAATAACTACTTGTCTGGAAGTTTCACCATCCACCTTGGGGTGGAGCCTCCCATATCAATTATTGTTCCAGAAAGTGACTCAGACTTGCATACAGACCCTCTGATGGGGGCATTTGCTCAATTGAGGGTCCTCTTCTCAGATGACCCTATGTCATGTCAAGTTGACTAAAAACTAACCATCACAATAAACATTTTTCTTTCAGGATATAATACAAGACAATATGACAAACACCAAGACTAGAAAGAAATACAAATGACACCATATGATTGTTGCATGAGTAGTTCAGGCAGTAGAAGAAACAGTACATGAGGGTCCTGGACTGCAGCCCAAAGGCTGAAATCAGGGGAAGGGAGAATCTTGAGTTGGGTCTTAAAGAATAAGTGATATCGAAGCAGGAAGGGAAGCGGTAGGGATGGGGCCTGAGGCAGGCTGAGCAGTGAAGTCCGGGTTAGCAGCGAGGACTCGGGCCTCGAACAGGATTGTCATTTGCTCTCTGAATGACTTACACAAATTACTCCATCTCCTTGCTTGAACTGGAAAACTGCTATAACAATAGGTACCTTCCTAAAGATTCATGGGTAAGAACAAGTGAGAAAACGTAAATAAGTGAAGGGAGCAATTCCAGAAGTGAGAAAGAGCAGTCCAGTTTAAGTTAAAAGAGAGACAAAAGTGATCATTGCTAACGTCACTGTACTTAAAGTGGCTACTGAAGTAATGCTTTTGGAATGTCTTTTCACATTTGTTATGTCCTTAATATATGTTGTAATTTAATGTCTCCAATAAACTTTTTAAAAATTATGTGCCTGGGTGTAGGGATTTGTGTGTGTAAGTCAGAAGACAACTTGTGGAGGTGTGTTCTTTCTTTAACCTAGGTAAGTCATAGGGATTGAGTTCAGGTCCTTGGGCATGAGGATAAAGAACCTTTTTCCAGTGAGTCTACTTTTCCAGTAATCTTACAGGCATAGGTAGTGACGTCACTTCCATTTTACAGAAGTGGAGATCGAGGCTCGAGGAAGTTAGTCTCCTCATAGTTATTGGGGTATTCTGTACACAGAGCTTCATAATTCAAATCTTTGCATTTGTGTCTTAATAGTAAAGCAATAAATGGAGCAAACCCAAGGGCTCAAGCTCTGAAATGCTTAAGAGCAGATAGTTTGGCCAAGGAGTACTTCCTGATAACTTGTTTTTCAAACAGAGATAGATTTTCACCAGTGAGATACAGTTAGAACACATAGTGGAAAGGCCCGGAGTTGGTCAATCAAAAACAATATTCTCAGACTTTGTCCCCCTTATAGTCTAGTTGTGCAAATGATTAGCTAACTCCAAATCAATAAGGGACTAATTAAGATTAAATAAGGAATGCTTGAAGTCAGGCTTTTAGAATCAGAACTCAACTCAAAGTTTCTCAAGAAGAGTAACTTCTGAGAACAAAGATCTTAAACTCCCATAAGAAGGCACAGAAGGTCCTTGACATTGAATCTCTAGACCGATGAATGTGCTCACAGTCCCGCCCTGCCAAGCCTCATCCATCCCTATCACGAGCAAGAGACAGGAAAGAAGACGAGGTCTAGCACCAGAGAGACACTGTAGCTCTTCAGGAGTTGCTGTATTCTCATTCAACTTTCTGTGCTCAGAAAACAATGAGTTGCTCTTCTCTGGAGAGATGGTGGTTTGGAACAGGGAGTGTCCTCTATATCCCAGACTGACTTTTGATGTTCTATGTAAACCATGTCTGAACTCTGGTGATCCTCCTGCCTCTGCCTCTGCCTCCTGAGTGTTGAGATTGCATGTGTGAGCCACCACACTTTGCTGGAGAAACGCCTCTCCATATGCTCCCCTTTGCATTCCATTCCATGTCTCCTTTTCTTCTTCACTAGTTCTTTGGAAACCCCCAGTGAGAGCACAGGAGGGACACATGTCTAGCAAGGCCAGATGAAGAAAAATGCTGTTGGGACGAGAACCCCAGAAGCAAGCAGGGCAAAAGAAAGAAGATGAACAGTTTCATTGTTGTGACAGATAGGGAAGTTCCAGTTCTCGCTATGTTGCCCAGGCTGGCCTTTAACTCTCCTAGGGTCCACCATGCCCAGCAGGTATAAGTTCAGGTTTTGCAAAATCAGGGGTATGTATGGGAGGTGAGGGTGAGAGAGATGGATACATGCTGTCTTCACTAAGTAAGTTGTGTGACAGTTTTATTGTGGGCCTGAGTATGTGACATCTCTGTGACGTGGCTGCTATCTGCTGTTTGATGGCCTGTATTATCACAGCCAGTGAGATTGGTATCATTATGAAGATCTCCAAGGCTCATTTTGTTGGAAGAATCTCTGGTCCACACCCATTGATAATAGTCATTTTGGGTGGTGCTGATGTAACTGGAACATCATCTTCTTGGATCAGGAAGATTCCTAGACTTGTTTTCTTCCTCCATTGATGACTAAGTAGTATATAGTACATCCACTTAACAGTCACTTGGCCAAAGCTAAGAAAGTTGGATTTTTCAGTTGGCTGGTTCTTTCTCTTTCCTCCACATATAATTCTTCAAATGTTCTGGGTTTTCCCCACAGATTGCAAGATGACATGACACTACCATTGTGTTAGCACCACAGACCCACCCTTAGAACTGAAGAAGGGAGAACTGAAGTCACATTAGGGGACTCAAATGTATCAGGGAGGTCCTGATGTCTAATGTGACTTCACCTCTTTCCTTTAGGAGAGCCTCAAGTTCTTCTGTCTTTCTCATCATTCGTTATCCAGAAAGCAATTGCCTAAGTTCCTGGGGCACAGTATCCCAGAAGGCACCCCGTAGAACCCACAGTGATGGATTTGTTGGCTGGTTAGTCTGTGTGTTTTTACTGTGACTGGGACTGCTCTCGAGGTTTTGTTTAACAAATGACTGACAGCTTCATGAAAGGGGCTGGGACTTCTCTGGAGGTTAAACAGGGGCAGGGATGAGGTCATGTGTGTGTCACTGGGGCAGTATCCCAGGACCACTCTCAGGGGGCTGTGTGCTTGGTTGAATGCTCTGTTAATTCTGTCTTGGAATACTCTGTACATTTGGACAGGAGGCCCATGTTTTCGTTCTATATACCAGGACCTGAAGATTATGTAGTTACTCCTGGACAGGAAGTGGTCTTTTGAGGAAATGAATCCTAGGGTAGAAGAATAATAAGAAACAAACAACAAGGGACTGGAGAAATGGGTCGGCAGTTAAGAGCATTTACTGCTTTTCCAGAGGACCTGAGTTCAGTTCCCAGCGTCCACACTGGGAGGCTCACAACAGCCTGCCTCTAGGGCATCCAATTACAGTTTCTTCTCTTCAAGAGTACATGGGTGCATGTACATCTAGATATCCACCCACCCATATATACATCCACCTATCCACACAAATAAAAAAAAGTCCAAAATCCCCCAACCAAACAACAAAAAGAAAAGAAATACAGGAATAACACATCTTGGAATGGCTACACAGGTCCTGGGCACCACTCTGAGATGTAGGTCTGTTAAATGTGGGTTTGAGTTCATAAGTAAGTTCATAAGTAGCTTTCAATTTAAACTGAAGTGAAGGCAGTCCACAGTGAACATTGAGCGTACTTCTTCCATGGACTCAGTTAAGACTCACAAAGAGACTGTAAAATGAACACTACAGTGAGCCAATTAGTCCTCCCCTTTCTTCCACTTTCTCTCTTCTCCTCTCACCTTTCCACTGCTCCTTTCCTTCCTTCTCCTCTTCCTCCACTTCCCTTCCTTCCTTAACCTTTCCCCCACTTCCCTTCCTCCCTTAACCTTTCCCCCACTTCCCTTCCTCCCTTAACCTTTCCCCCACTTCCCTTCCTCCCTTAACTTTTCTGTTCTCTCCCCTTTCCTACGTTCCCCTCGCCTTCCTTTCTTTCCCTTCCTCACTCCTTTCTCTCTGCCCCTTTTCCCCCTCCCCAGTTCTCTTCCTCCCTTCTCCCTCTTCCACTCTCTCCTCCTCTTTCTTCAGTCTGCTTTTCTTCTGACAAGGACTCACTAGTTTGCCTAGGATGACCTCAAACTCCTGGACCCAAGTGAGCCTCCCGCACCCACCTCTCAGGCAGCCCAATTCAGTTTAGTTATAGCCAAATACCCATTTAATTTAGTGTATCTCTATTGCTTTAGCTACGCATCTCTTTGTAGCCCCATCCTGCCCTCTGTGCAGTCTGCTGTTGTTTGAGATCACAGCCACAGACATGGAAGGTCCCTACCCAGGAGCATTCAGATCTTTGAGTATTGACTGGATTCCCTACTTATTTTCATTGTCCTCTTACTGGAGATCAGGACCTTTTCCTGTGAGGATCACAACTCTATCTTCAATGTCTAAGGCAGTGTCAAGCAGGATAATAAACCCTTGATAATTATAAACTTTCATTTCTGGCCAAGATAGAAAATCAGAGGCCAACTTTATCATCTTGCCTTAAGCAGCTGAATAATTCCAGCTGCGATCCCGAAAACAATACTTTTCAGCTATTGGGCAGCAGGTAGTATAAGATGGAAACCCTAGAAGAAGGCAATCCAGAAGGCTTTTCAGTCAGTGTCCCAGTTGACTGCCTGAGCGGTTCCAGTCCAGGGAAGCCAGGTTCAGACCTGTGGTTTCATCGAGCTGAGACTTCAGTGATGCCAGGGAGGCTAGAATTCACAGCATGGAGTAAGGTGAGGAGACCTGTCAGCATGTACATACTGGGAAAGAACCACTGAGAGGTCTGGCAGGGCATCCTTGGCATTCACACAGGGCTGGAACCCTCCTAGCCCAAGTGGAAGGACCTTGTTCTAGCACTGGAGCACTGAGCAAAGTTCCAGGGACATACTTGCCTACAATACAACCCAGGAAGCCACAGATTACAGGCAGTTTTGCATCTATGAAAGTATACAGGAAGCTTCACCAGGTTAACCCCTTTCTAAGTAACAGTTAATACCCAGGAATTGAGTCCAGAAATAAATAAAGGCATACAGAAAAACCCATTATTAATTCACATAAGACATACTTATATAATAGTTTATTCCAAATGTGATGAATGGCCCTTAACGAAGGGGAAAATATTTAGCAGATACAATGTGGAACTCTGTGAAATGTCTCAGTGTGAAAGAGCAGTTGCTGTGCAAGTCTGCAGGCCTGAGTCAACTCCTACAGCACTAAAGTTAGCGCTAATGGCGATGGAGAAGACCCACTCTGGAAGGTTGTCCTCCGGCATCCACGTAGTGCACACCTGCACCCTCACACGTATCATACATACATACATACATACATACATACATACATACATACATACATACAAACATACATACATACATACATACATACATACATACATACATACATACAAACCCTAATGTTAGCAATAACATGTCTAAGAAAGAAACAGAAAAGACACGAAATAGATGATAGAATTAGAATAATACCCCAGTAAATGAGGTATTTGAATATACCCTATACATGTGTGCTTTTGGATATGGGTTTTTGCAAAACTATTGTACTATTTAGGGTACTTATTTCCAATGTCTTATTTCTCTCTCTCTCTCTCTCTCTCTCTCTCTCTCTCTCTCTCTCTCTCTCTCTCCATGCATATGCAGGCATCTACATGCTATTACTTGTGTATAGAGGTCAGAGGACTAAGAGTCAGTTCTTTTTTTCCACCATGGGTCCCTGGGATTGAAAGCAGGTCACCAGGTTGCAGGCTTTTGCCTGCTGAGCCACCACACCAGCTCTAGTTTCATTCTTATGGCATCTTTTGAAGAGCAGAAGTTCTTAATTTTTGTGAAACCCAGTTTACTAGTTTTCTGTATGTGTTGCAATGCTGTGTTGTATTTAAAATAATCATTGTGTACACAAAATTTTTCTCCCTTGTTCCTATCCTCACCCCAGGCTGCCCTGAGCTCCTACAGTCAAAGCAATTGTTCTCTCTCCTAGGCTTTCTAAATAGCTGGGACTATAGGCTATCCCACTGTACCCAGCCATGCTTGGATTAAGTCTGTGATCCACTGAGATTCCTTTTAAAGTAAAACATAAGTAATAAATTAAGGAGCATATTTTTGTTGAATGTAGTTATCATGCATTCCAATGTCATTTCATGAAAAGATTATCTTTTTTTGTGTGTGTGAAGTTGTGTTTATAACTTTGTGGGAAATCAATTGACCTCATCTGTGTGAGTCTACTTCTGTACTCTCTATTCAACTGAAGTGTGTCAATTTTTGTCTGATAGCATAATATGGGCCAAGTCCTAATCACCAATGTGGTTGTATTGGGAAGGAGACCCTCAGAGGGCCATGAGGCCTTGAGAATGGTGCCTTCCTGGTTTGAGTGCATGTCTTTAAAAAGGGGTCTCAGAGCTCTCTGGTCCTTTGTTGACTGTGTGAGTATACAAGGGAGAAGGAAGTACAGCCTGTAACCCAGAAGTAATCACTCATTAGAGTCCACCAGTGATGCACCATTCAGTGAGCTTAAAACCCAAAGTTTACAGAGATCCTTCACAAAGACTCCAGGCAGCATGCAGGACATTGGAAAGAGCTGCACAGAGGTGAGGCCAGCATTTGCAACTGAGGCACTGAAGGAACACACAGAGATGTGAGCAGCATCTGAGATTTTGTCTGTGATTCATTGCTCATAGACCATACTAGCATCTTCAACTCAGTCATTCAAAGGAGGCCAGGATTTCCTATCAGGAGGAGCTCCCAGGGATGAGAAAGGGATGCCAAGAAACTCAAGATTAAATCCACGAATCAGGGTAGTCAGTTTTCATGTCCTATTTCCTCACTCTGCTCTCTCACCCCACTGTATCTATTCCTCCTTTAACACCCAATGCCTATTTAGTAGGCAGGACACATTCTGCTCTGTGTTGTTGTTGTTGTTGTTGTTGTTGTTGTTGTTGTTGTTGTTGTTGTTCTTCTTCTTCTTCTTCTTCTTCTTCTTCTTCTTCTTCTTCTTCTTCTTCTTCTTCTTCTTCTTCTTCTTCTTTTCCTTCTCCTTCTCCTTCTCCTTCTCCTTCTCCTTCTCCTTCTCCTTCTCCTTCTCCTTCTCCTTCTCCTTCTCCTTCTCCTTCTCCTTCTCCTTCTCCTTCTCCTTCTCCTTCCACCTCCTCCTCCTCCTTTCTCTTTTGAATTTTTCACTCTCCTCTTCTAAAGAATGTAGAGAAGGTTGGTGTGCAGGGTCTCTGCGGCTCAGCCTCTTGAGAGGTTGGACTGTCCCAGTCCATCTGATGATCACACACTTTCCCTCTCTCTTTTCAGTCTACATTTAGTCAAATCCCTCATAGGCTTGAACCTTTACTTCTCCTATCAGTGTCCTCACCTCTCTACATCAACCCATTATTAATGACAAGACCCAGTCTGTTCTCGTTTCCTTTCTTTTCCTTTCCACTCCTACTCATAGTAACTAGTATACCATCACATACGGTATTATCAGTCTTCCTTTATTCCCTAAAATGATTGCTGCTTAAGGGCTAATTGATTTTTAATTTGCTATCAATCCATTTTCACAGCTCTATCCCTGGAGAGTGACTGTTATTTCTCAGTAGCATGCTACTCTGAGAGAAGTATTAAAGATAGATCCTGGTGCCCCCAACAACCATCTGTCAGAGGAATGACACCCCAGTCTTACTAAAATCTAGTTCCTCCTAGGCACTGAAAACACTTCCACTGAAAAAAGAAAGGTGACTTAAAATTTAAAAAAATCAAACCAATCAATTTGCAAATTCCAATTTAAAAACATAACTAACACAAGAAAACAAGAGAACATATCTTCTGTCAAAGCTACAAAATGCAGTGGTGCCAATAAAAGTAATTTAAATGAAATACCAGACAAAGAATTATAAAGAATGATTATAAATATGTTCAAAGTAATAAAGGAAGACACAAATAAGCTCCTGAATGAATTCCCAAGAGAACAAAAACAAGTGAATTAAATAAGGAAGTCAACACAGGATGTGAAAATGGAACAATAAAGAAATAGAAATTCCAAATAGAAATCGAAGTGAAAAATTCACTCTATCAAATAAAAAACTCACAGGGCAGCTGTGATAGACTGGACCACGAGGAACACAGACTATCAGTCCTTGAGGACAAGGTAGAAGAATTGAAGCATTCAGTCAGGGACAACAACAAATTAATAAAAAAAAATACTAATTGAAGTTGGTGAGATCTCTGGATACTATGAAAAAAACCTGAAGCTGTTACTTGTGGGCATGGACCATGGAGAAGGATTCCATGACAAAGGCATTGGAAGCATTTTCTGTAAAATCTTCTCCCAAAGTTACAAAATGCAGTTATGGCCCCATTGAGAATGACTTAAATGAAATCCCAGACAAAGAATTCTAAAGAATGATTGTAAATATGCTCAAAGAAATAAGAGGAGGACACAAATAAGCTCCTGAATGAATTCCCAAGAGAACAACAAAACAGCTGCATTAAATAAGGAAGTCAACACAGGATGTGGGAATGAAACACAGAAAAACAATATTGAATAGAAACCGAAATGAAATGCAGAAATTGCAGAAAACTTCTAAAGTCTAGGGAAAGAGATGTCTATTGAGGTACAGGAGGTGTACAGAACAGCAAACAGACAGGACCACTAAAGAAGCTTCCTAGGTCTTCTTCATAGTTAAAACACTAAAGGCACAAAATGAAGAAAGCACATTGAAAAGTACAAGAGAGAGGCCAAGTCATATCTAAAGGGCAGGCCCACCAGATAGCAGCGGATCTCCCCACCAAGCTATCTCATAACTGAAGGAGAAAGAAAAACACTCCATGACAAAAAAGAAGCTAAAGAAATTTAAAACCTCTAAACTAAGGTCTATAGAAGGTACTAAAAGGATTTTTTTCCAGACTGAAGAGGAAAGTAACCACACTCAAAGGCTTTGAGGAAGGGTAAAGGATGCTGCCACTGTAGTTAAGCAAAGGAGGACTAAGTCAGTTCCAAACACTGCAAGCGCAGCAAAGCAGCCCCCTCTGCCTTGTGACTACTTTATTACACATCTCAACATCTCTTTTTTTCATTATCATTATTTTTTAATTGGATATTTACTTTATTTACATTTTAAATGTTTCCCCCTTATGAGGTCTCCCCTTCGGAACCCCCTACCACATTCCGATTCCCCTGCCTCTAGGAGGGTGCCCCCCCCACTCCTATCTTCCCTCCCTAGCATTCCCCTACACTGGGACATTGAACACCCTCAGGCCCAAGGATCTCTCCTCCCACTGATGTCCAACAAGGCCCTCCTCTGCCACATATGTGACCAGTACCACGAGTCCCTCCATGTGTATTCTTTGGTTGGTGGTCCAGTCTCCGGGAGCTCTGGGGAGTATGGCCAATTGATACTGTTTCTCCCTCCATGGGGCTGCAACCCTCTCAGCTCCTTCAGTCCCTTCTCCAACTTCTCCATCCTGGACCCCATGCTCAGTCCAATGGTTGTCTGCGAGCATCTGCCTCTGTATTTGTCAGGCTCTACCTGAGCCTCTCAGGAGACAGCTTATCATGGGTCCATCAGCAAGCACTTCCCAGCATCCACAATAACGTCTAGGTTTGATGACTGTATATGGGATGGATTCCCAGGTAGGGCAGTCTCTGGATGGCCTTTCCTTCAGTCTCTGCTCCACACTTTGTCTCCATATTTCCTCCTGTGAGTATTTTGTTCACCCTTCTAAGAAACACTGAAGCATCCACATTTTGGTCTTCTTTCTTCTTAGGTTTCATATGGTCTGTGAATTGAATCTTGGGTATTCTGAGCTTTTGGGCTAATATCCAGTTAACAGTGAGTACATACTGTGTTTGCTCTGTGACTGAGTTACCTCACTCAGGATGATATTTTCAAGTTCCATCCATTTGCCTGCGAATTTCATTAAGTCATTGTTTTTAATAGCTGAGTAGTATTCTACTGTGTAAATGCACCACATTTTCTGTATACATCCCTGTTGAGGGACATCTGGGTTGTTTCCAGCTTCTGGCTATTATAAATATGGCAGCTATGAACATGGTGGAGCATGTGTCTTTATTACATGTTGGAGCATCTTCTGGGTATATGCCTAGGAGTGGTATAGCTGGGTCCTTAGGTAATATTATGTCCATTTTTCTGAGGGTCCGCCAAACTGATTTCCAGAGTGGTTGTACCAGCTTGCAATCCCACCAACAATGGAGAAGTGTTCCTCTTTCTCCACATCCTCGCCAGCATCTGCTGTCACCTGAGTTTTTGATCTTAGTCATTCCTACTGGTGTGAGGTAGAATCTCAGGGTTGTTTTGATTTGCATTTCTCTGATGACTAAAGAGGTCAAACATTTCTTTAGGTGCTTCTCACCTCTTCAAGTTTCCTCAGTTGAGAATTCTTTGTTTAGCTCTGTTCCCCATTTTTTAATAGAGTTATTTGGTTCTCTGAAGTCTAACTTCTTGAGTTCTTTGTATATATTGAATATTAGCCCTCTATCAGATGTAGGATTTGTAAAGATCTTTTCCCAATCTGTTGGTTGCCGTTTTGTCCTTTTGACAGTGTCATTTGCCTTACAGAAGCTTTGAAATTTTGTCCCATTTGTCAATTCTTGATCTTAGAGCATAAGCCATTGGTGTTCTGTTCAGGAACTTTTCCCCTGTGCCCATGTGTTCGAGACTTTTTCCCACTTTCTCTTCTATTAGATTCAGTGTATCTGGTTTTATGTGGAGGTCCTTGATCCACTTGGACTTGAGCTTTGTACAGGGAGATAGGAATGGATCAATTTGCATTCGTCTACATGTAGACCGCCAGTTGAACCAGCACCATTTGTTGAAAATGCTGTCTTTTTTCCACTGGATGGTTTTAGCTCCTTTGTCAAAGATCAAGTGACCGTAGGTGTGTGGGTTCATTTCTGGGTCTTCAATTCTATTCCATTGATCTACCTGCCTGTCACTGTACCAATACCATGCAGTTTTTATCACTACTGCTCTGTAGTACAGCCTGAGGTCAGGGATGCTGATTCCCCCAGAAGTTCTTTTATTGTTGCAAATAGCTTTTGCTATCCTGGGATTTTTGTTATTCCAAATGAATGAGAATTGCTCTTTCTAAGTCTATGAAGAACTGAGTTAGAATTTTGATGGGGATTGCATTGAATCTGTAGATTGCTTTTGACAAGATGGCCATTTTTACTATATTAATCCTGCCAATACATGAGCATGGGAGATCTTTCCATCTTCTGAGGTCTTCTTCGATTTTTTTCTTCAGAGACTTGAAGTTTTTGTCATACAGATCTTTCACTTGTTTTGTTAGAGTCACACCAAGTTATTTTATATTGTTTGTGACTATTGTGAAGGGTGTCATTTCCCTAATTTCTTTCTCAGCCTGTTTATCCTTTGAGTATAGGAAGGGTACTGATTTGTTTGAGTTAGTTTTATATCCAGCCACTTTGCTCTGAAGTTGTTTATCAGCTGTAGGAGTTCTCTGGTGGAATTTTGGGATCACTTAAGTATACAATCATATCATCTGCAAATAGTGATATTTTGACTTCTTCCTTTCCAATTTGTATCCTTTGACCTCCTTTTGTTGTCTAATTGCTCTAGCTAGAACTTCAAGTACTATATTGAATAGATAGGGATAGAGTGTGCAGCCTTGTCTAGTCCCTGGTTTTAGTGGGATTGCTTTGAGTTTCTCTCCATTTAGTTTGATGTTGGCTACTGGTTTGCTGTATATTGCTTTTACTATGTTTAGGTATGGGCTTTGAATTCCTGATCTTTCCAAGACTTTTATCATGAAGGGATGTTGAATTTTGTCAAATGCTTTTTCAGTGTCTAATGAAATGATCGTGTGGCTTTTTTCTTTAAGTTTGTTTATGTAGTGGATTACATTGATGGATTTTTGGGTATTGAACCATCCCTGCATCCCTGGGATGAAGCCTACTTGATCATGGTGAATTATCGTTTTGATGTGTTCTTGGATTCAGTTTGTGAGAATTTTACTGAGTATTTTTGCATCAGTATTCATAAGGGAAATTGGTCTGAAGTTCTCTTTCTTTGTTGGACCTTTGTGAGGTTTTGGTGTCAATGTAACTGTGGCTTCATAGAATGAAGTATTCCTTCTGTTTCTATTTTGTAGAATAGTTTGAAGAGTATTGGTATTAGGTCTTCTTTGAAGGTCCGATAGAATTCTGCACTAAACCCATCTGGTTCTGGGATTTTTTTGGTTGGGAGACTTTTAATGACTGTTTCTATTTCTTTATGGGACTGTTTAGATGGCTTCTCTGATCCTGACTTAACTTTGGTATTTGGTATCTGTCTAGAAAATTGTCCATCTCATCCAGATTTTTCAATTTTGTTGAGAATAGGTTTTTTTTGTAGTAGGATCTGATGATTTTTTGAATTTCCTCAGTTTCTGTTGTTATATCTCCCTTTTCATTTCTGATTTTGTTAATTTGGATACTGTCCCTGTGCCCTCTGGTTAGTCTGGCTAAGGGTTTATCTATCTTGTTGATTTTCTCAAAGAACCAGCTCCTGGTTTTGTTGATTCTTTGTATAGTTCTTTTAGTTTCTGCTTGGTTGATTTCAGCACTGAGATTGGTTATTTCCTGCTGTCTACTCCTCTTGGGTGTATTAGCTTCTTTTTGTTCTAGAGCTTTCAGGTGTGCTGTTAAACTGCTAGTGTATGCTTTCTCTAGTTTCTTTTTGGAGATGCTCAGAGTTATGAGTTTTCCCCTTAGCACTGCTTCCATTGTGTCCCATTAGTTTGGGTGTGTTGTACTTTCATTTTCATTAAATTCTAAAAAGTCTTTTATTTCTTTCTTTATTTCTTCCTTGACCAAGTTATCATTGAGTAGAGCATTGTTCAGCTTGTGTATGTGGGTTTTCTGTTGTTTTTGTTGCTATTGAAGACCATCCTTAATCTGTAGTGATCTGATAGGAGGCATGGGATTATTTCAATCTTCTTATATCTGTTGAAGTCTGTTTTGTGACTGATTATATGGTCAATTTTGGAGAAAGTTCCATGTGGTGTTGAGAAGAAGGTATATTCTTTTGATTTAGGATGAAATGTTCTATAGATATCTGTTAAATCCATTTGGTCCATAACTTCTGGTAGTTTTACTATTGCTGTTTAGTTTGTGTTTCCAAGATTTGTCCATTGATGAGAGTGTGGTGTTGAAGTCTCCCACTATTATTGTGTGAGGTGCAATGTGTGCTTTGAGATTTAGTAAAGTTTTTTTTATGAATGTGGGTGCCCTTGCATTTGGAGTGTAGATGTTCAGGATTGAAATTTCTTCTTGCTAGATTTTCCTTTGATGAGTATGAAGTGTCCTACCTTATCTTTTTTGATGACTTTTGTTGAATGTCGATTTTATTCGATATTAGAATGGCTACTCCAGCCCATTTCTTGGGACCATTTGCCTGGAAAATTGTTTTCCAGCCCTTTACTCTGAGTTAGTGTTTGTCTTTAACTCTGAGGTGCGTTTCCTGTATGCAGCAAAACGCTGGGTCCTGTTTAGGTACCCAGTCTGTTAGTCTATGTCTTTTTATTGGGGAATTGAGTCCATTGATGTTAAGAGATATTAAGGAATAGTGATTGTTGCTTTCTGTTATTTCGATGTTAATTTTACGTTTGTGTTGCTATCTTCTTTTGAGTTGGTTGAAAGATTACTTTTTTGCTTTTTCTAGGGTGTAGTTTCCCTCCTTGAGTTGGTATTTTCCATCTATTATCCTTTGTAGGGCTGGGTTTGTGTAAAGATAGTGTGTAAATTTGGTTTTGTTATAGAATATCTTGGTTTCACCATCTATGATAATTGAGAGTTTTGCTGGGTTATAGCAGCCTGGGCTGGCATTTGTGTTCTCTTAGGGTCTGTATGATCTTCCCAGGATCTTCTAGCTTTCATAGTCTCTGGTTAGAAGTCTGGTGTAATTCTGATAGGTCTGCCTTTATATGTTACTTGATCTTTTTCCCTTACTGCTTTTAATATTCTTTCCTTGTTTTGTGCATTTAGTGTTTTGACTATAATGTGACGGGAGGAATTTCTTTTCTGGTCCAATCTATTTGGAGTTCAGTAGGCTTCTTGTATATTTATGTTCATCTCTTTCTTTAGGTTAGGGATGTTTTCTTCTATAATTTTGTTGAAGATATTTACTGGCCCTTTAAGTTGGGACCTTCACTCTCTTCTATACCTATTATCCTTAGGTTCTGTCTTCTCATTGTGTCCTGGATTTCATGGATGTTGGGTTAGGAACTTTTTGCATTTTGCGTTTTCTTTGACTGTTGTGTCAATGTTTTCTATGGTATCTTCTGCACCTGAGATTCTCTCTTCTATCTCTCGTATTCTGTTGGTGATGCTTGCATTTATGACTCCTGATCTCTTTCCTTGGTTTTCTATCTCCAGGGTTGTCTCCCTTTGTGATTTCTTTATTGTTTCTATTTCCATTTTTAGATCCTGAATGTTTTTGTTCAATTCCTTCACCTGTTTGGTTGTGTTTTCCTGTATTTCTTTAAGGGATTTTTGTTTTTCCTCTGTAAGGGCTTCTACCTGTTTACCTGGGTTCTCTTGTATTTCTTTAAAGGAATTATTTATGTCCTTCTTAACGTCCTCTATCATCATTATGAGATGTGATTTTAAATCTGAGTTTTGCTTTTTGGTGTGTTGGGGTATCCAGGGCTCATTATGTTGGGAGAACTGGGTTCTGTTGATGCCAAGTAGCCCTGATTTCTGTTGCTTATTTTCTTGCCCATGCCTTTTGCCATCTGGTTATCTCTGGTGTTAGCTGGTCTTGTTGTCTCTGACTGTGCCTTGTCCCTCCTGCAAGCCTCCGTATCAGTACTCCTGGGAGACCAGCTTTCTCTTAGAGGAGTTTGGATTTAGAGAGCTGTGGTACAGGTCAGCTCTGGGGTGAAGACAGAAACTTGAAGGATCCTGTCTCCAGCTGTTCCTTTGTTCCTGTGTCCTGATGGCTCTGGGAGGGTCCCTCTTGGGCCAGGACTTTGAACAGAAGTGGTGGTTTTGCCTGTGCTTGAGGGTCTGTTGGCACTCCTGGGAGACCAGCTTTCTCCTGGCGCTATTTGGGTACGGAGCCCTCTGGCACAGGATCAGCTCCCCGACCTCAGAAGGAAACCAGAATGCCACTCCTCTGTCCCTGTGTCTTGAGGGTTCCAGGAGGGTCCCTCTGAGCAGAAGTGCTGACCTTACCTCTGCTCACAGGCTTTTCCACACTCCTGGGAGGCTAGCTCTCTCCCTGCGCTCTTGGGTATCTCCCAACATCTCTTAACCTGTTTCTCAGCAATGTCCTTCTTTCTTCATCTTGTCTCCTTTTCAACCAAGTGTTACCAGCTTTCTTGACACATCTCTCTTGTCTTATTATGGGGAACAGATGAAGTCCTAAGTGAATATGTATTGTTGGCATGATCATAGCTCTGTCAAGAACCCCAATGGCTCAGGCCCATGAGAATAGCAAAACCTTCTCATGGCCAGGCTTGGTCAGGCAAAGCCATTCACTGTTCCATGTGTTAATGTTGACAGAGTGTACAGAAAGCATCAACCTACCCCAGTGTTTTCTTTCCAAGTGTTTAGAGCCTTAGATTGCTCATCTACAGAGATCTGGCCCCCCAAGAATAACTAACCCCTCCTCCTTGTTCTGTATGTAACAAACACACTGATTTTCTGGGTTGGGTAGTAGGTGCTCTCCATCAAAGCTGGCACAACCTACCTGATCCAACTTTTTTGGATGTGTGCCTGTCATATCTTTATCCCCATGTCTGCCCCTAACTGTTTTCCAGGATCCTGTATTTCAGGATGCCACACTTAGTGATTTATAAATTTCTGAATGACAAAGACATTGGTTTTGTGTCCTCAGAAACCAAGACAGTTGCCAGGGTGATAGTGAGTGTTTATACATTTGTCAAATGGATTAATAGGGGATTCCTATCAGCTATTTGGCATAGCATCATGTATAATCCTGCTTTCTACCCTTTTCAAGGAGACATATTCTAGTGCAAAACTACTGACTCTTGTTTACATGTCACTCGTTACCTAGTCCAGTGGTGGATAATGCTGCTGCAGTTATACGTGTTAAAATCTTCAGCAGAATTAGCTGAGGATGTAGGTCAGTGGAAGAGTACTTATTCAGCAGGTGTGAGTCCTGGGGTTGAAAGTTCCTATGCCATTCTTAGACCTGCAAAATAGTCTGAAATTTATAAATATTAACTTGAGAGTCGCACTCTTAAACGGAGAGCAAGGGCAGACAGATTGAAGGAGGGCCTGAGGCATAAAGGTAACCAATGTCCGGAGGCCTCACCTCTGATTCTTGCGTTCTTAGTCTTCAACAAGAATCTGCAAAGGATCATAAGCTGTGGTAAGTGAGGACCCTGGAGGAGGGAGGGCAGACGTCTTGTTTATCAGGTTTCTTAATATTCAGATGAAATCAGGTACCCTGTCCTACAGAGGGAGGCATAATTTACACAATAAAGGTTGATTAGATACATTTACTGAAATGTTATTTTTAAATTTTAGTTGAGTGTGTG
>CM052701.1:52242892-52276173 GCA_028551405.1 Uromys caudimaculatus
TTGTTTCCAGCTTCTGGCTGTTATAAATATGGCTGCTATGAACATAGTGGAGCATGTGTCTTTATTACATGTTGGAGCATCTTCTGGGTATATGCCCAGGAGAGGTATAGCTGGGTCCTCAGGTAGTATTATGTCCATTTTTCTGAGGGTCCACCAAACTGATTTCCAGAGTGGTTGCACCAGCTTGCAATCCCACCAACAGTGGAGGAGTGTTCCTCTTTCTCCACATCCTCGCCAGCATCTGCTGTCACCTGAGTTTTTGATCTTAGCCATTCTGACTGGTGTGAGGTGGAATCCCAGACTTGTTTTGATTTGCATTTCCCTGATGACTAAGGATGTTGAACATTTCTTTAAGTGCTTCTCAGCCCTGCGAATTTCTTTAGTTGAGAATTCCCTGTTTAGCTCAGTTCCCCATTTTTTGATGGGGTTATTTGGTTTTTTGGAGTCTAACTTCTTGAGTTCTTTGTATATATTGGATATTAGCCCTCTATCGGACATAGGATTGGTTAAGATCTTTTCCCAATCTGTTGATTGCCGTTTTGTCCTATTGACAGTGTCCTTTGCCTTACAGAAGCTTTGCAATTTCATGAAGGACCTATAATTTTTATGAGGGTAACATCATATTGGAGAAAAGGAAGTGATCAGACTTCTTCTCACCCAGGAGACACTGCCTCTGTATTGACATTGATTTCAGAAGATTGCAGGCAGCATTGTGCCCAGAGTCAAAGAAGAGGCTTATGGGAGTCAGGCCATTGATAGAATTTTAGCCAAAGTCTGACCCACACTGGGTCCACTGGCTCCCTATACTTATCCTATGATTATTTTCCCAGTCTCAGAATGCTTAATTGGGATAGATACATTTAAATGTTGGAAGAATCCCCACATTGGTAACCTGATATATGGTTAGAAAGGCCAAATGCAAGTGAATAGAGCTGCCCCTGTCAGGGAAAATACTGAGTCAAAACCAATGTGCAAAGCTAGAGGATTACAGAAGTTTGTGCCACCATCAAGGACTTGAAAGATGCAGGGTGTTGGTTCCCACCACATCTCCTACTGGCCTGTGTAAAAATATAGGGATCATAGAGAGTGACAGTTGTTTATCACAAACTTAAGTAGTAACTCCAATCACCACTGCTGTACCAGATGTGGCTTCTTTCTCTCAGTAGACTAGCATATCTCCTGGCACCAGGTATGAAAACGTTGACCTAGCAAGTGCTTTTATTTTCTTGATACTTTTTACTTTAAGAGTTCACTAATTCTCTAGCCCACTGTCCTAACTTAGTCTGTAATAATCTTGATCACTAGTATCTTCCACAGTGATCACTCTGGTCCATTTTATTGAGCTTGTTATGTCTAGCAGACCAAGAAATTGGGGAGTAGACACCACTTTGGACTTGTTGGTAAAGCATATGTACATCAGATGATGAAAAAGAAACTGGACCAAAAATATAAAGATTGTCTACAACAGTGGAATTTTTAGGAGCCAAGTGGTGTGGGACAGACAGGGATATTTTTTAGAAGGTGAATGAGAAGTTGTGGCATTTGGCCCCTCCTACCACCCAGAAAGAAACATGCTGCCTACTGGCCCTTTTGTATTTGAAAGCGGCCTATTCCTCAGTTGGGTATGTTACTCCAACACATATACCAAGTGTCTCAAAAAGCTGCTGGTTTTAAGTAGGACCTGGAATGAGAGTTTTGTTGTTGTTGTTTTGTTTTGTTTTTTACAGGTCTAGGCTTTTGTGCGGGATGCTAGGGCAATTGTGCTGTATGACCAGCAGACCTGGTGGTACTTGAGGTGTCAGTGGCAGACAGGGATGTTGTTTGGGGTGTTTGGCAGGACCCCGTAGGAGTATCCCAATGGAAGTTCTTGGAATTTTGGCAAAAAATCCTACTGTCAGCTGCCTGCCAAGTCCTGCACAGATGCACAAGGGACTTCGTGACACAATTCCCACCCCTGGATCAGAGCCAACAGGGCATGGGCTCCACAAGTGTTGACAGCGGCCAGGCATAAGGCTTGTTTGTACACTGAGGTACATCTTTTCCTGTTCCTCCTTCCTCTCTGTTAAGGTTAATGACTCCATTATAATTAGAAACAGCATGAATCCAGGAGGCAAGAATGCGTTCCTCAGCAGAATGTTAAATGCTGTGACCTTCAAGACAGCCCTTAAGGCTGTGGGAAAGAAATCTGAAAACATGAGTTCAAGAATATATAACTTCTCAACTATGAAAAATATAAGAACACAATATGAATTGTATGAGAGGCTTTATGGACCTAAAGAAACCAAAGGCAGCTGCGCTAATGAGCCAGCTTGTCAGAAAGATGATTTCTGAGTTCAAGGTCAGCCTGGGACAGAGCAAATTTAGGTCCCGGTATGGTAGGAATGGTGATTTCAGAGATGAATCTCACCCAGCTAGCTTGTTGTCTGTGCTTACAAAGGCAGGAGGATCTAATTAATTTGCTTTGTTAAAAATGTATTTGCTGTCTTTTTCTAAGAATCAAGGGGTTAAGGTCATAAGATGCTGATTCATGGAAGAATCAAAAGGGAATCTGGGGTAATGATTGAATTGATACGTAAATAAAAGACTGGGCTTTGGTCTTCAAGAGCTGAACTATCTAGATGAGCAGTCTAGAGAGCTGAAGACAGTGTTGTCTGTTTGCACCCTTCACTGACTTCAAGTGACTTCTTCCACTGCTCCCAAACAACCCCTCTTCAGGACCCCCCTCTCTAAGCTAAGGATAGTCCTTGGCATCTGCTGATATCCATTCTCCCCTTGAGAAGCAGCTCTTGACCTGCTATTCTGCCTTACATAGTGGGAAATGAGCATTTGACAATGATTTACAAAATTATCATGTGACATGGGCTGTCATGAGTTGTATACTACCTGATCCACCAAACTGTCTCATTGGACATTCACAGCAGCAATATACTATATATATGATTGGATCTAAGCAGGTACATAGGGCACAATGAAGTTACATGGAGAAGTTGACAAAGCCTGTGTACTACTAACAGTATGCCTTCTGTCTCCAAGCACGCACCTCAGGCTTGTTGGATGTGCCTTATGACTGATTGACTGAGAAACAGAAGACTAGGGCCTGCTTTATAGATGGTTCTGAATGCTGTGCAGAGTCCACCCAGAAGTGAGTACCTGTAGCATCACTGTCCCATTCTGCAGTAGACATGAAAGACTGGGAAAGGGAAATCTTCACAGCGAGCATAATTTTGGAGAGCACATATGCTCATGCTCATGCACTTTTCTCTGCATGGAAATGATCAGATGTGGTATTATATATTGATGTTTATACTGTTGTAGGTAATGATTTGGCTGAATAGTCAAAGACTTGGACATACGATTGGAAAATTGGAGTGAAAGACATTTGGGGAAGGAGTATGTAAGCAGACTACCCCAAATATGAAGATATTTCTGTCTCATATAGTTGGTCACCAAACCTAACATAAGCAGAGGAATTTATTAGCCAAATATATAGGTTGACTGTTCTGTGAGTACTAATTCATCTCTTATTCCTTCCTCATTATTGGCTTATGGGACACATGAACATACTTGTCATGGTGGCACAGATGGAAGGTATACATGGATTCAACAGCATGGACTTCTTTTCACCAAGACTGATCTGGTACAGTTGATGCTCAGTGTTAAATCTGGCAACAATGGAGATTAACTCTGTGTTTCTGATATCACACCATTCTGCAGCATGACCAGCCAGAAACTAGGTGACACGTGGATTATATCAGTTCACTTTAATAGTTAAAAAATGGCAGTGATTTGTTCTTACCAGAAGAGATACTTCTGACAATGGATTTGCCATTCTTGAAGGTCAATGATTCAGATAAAGTACCATTTTTGAATTAATAAGTGCTTCTATAGTATTCGACATATTGTTTCTGACCAAAGAACTCACTTCATATATAAAGAAGTATGATGATGGGGGTATTAGTTACATGTCTATTGCTGTGATAAAATACCATGACCAAAAGTAACCTAAAAGAAAGAAAGTTTATTTTTACTTATGGTTCCAGAAAGCTACATCCATAATGGCAGGAGCGGCATCAGACAGGCGTGGCAGCAGGGGCAGGAATCTGGGAGCTCACATCTTAATCACACACAGGAAGCAGAGAGAAACAGGAAGTTGGGTGAGGCTGTAGGCCCTCAAATATCATGCCTTGAGATGTACTTCCTTCAGTAAGTCTGTACCTAAACATTCTATAATCTCCCCAAATGGTATCACCAATTGTTGACCATGGTTCAAATGCACAAGCCTATGAGGAACCTTTCTCACTCAAACTGCCATGTTCTCCATCATCTTGAAGCAGCTGACTTGAATAAATGGTAGAATGGCTTTTAAAAGACACAGTTACAGTGCAGGAAAATGAATAGGAGTAGAAAGTGTATTGAGGTAACTGAACCTCAGTTCTCCCTCAAGGTGGATCATGTCTTCTAATCTTTATATATGTGTATTTATGTGAAAGTAACTGTGTGATCCTAGGAAACTAGAAAGGATCACATGCTAAAGGGGGAAATCGAATCTTTAGTGGGCATAGAGTGTCTGTGGTATGAAACTATTAAGGGGAATGCTGGAGTGGAGAGATGGGAGGAGGTGTGGCCAGGACACAGGAAAGGAGTCAACCCAAACTAAGGATGCTTGAAACACCACAAGGAAACATGAGTCTGGATAGGGGAACAAAAACAAAATGAATAGTTTAAATAGAGGTGTAGGACCTTGAAATGCAGCCTGGTTTCTGGTTGAGCTAAGGTTTAAAACCCTGGCGACCCGGTAGGGGGTCCCCAGTAGGAAATAACCCTACGAGGGAAGGCAGGCATTTTGCCATGCTCCTGGGCCCCAGGCTCCTGACACGAGGCTGCAGCTCTCCATAGGTCTGTGACCATCAGTCAAGTAAGGGCAATGCTCCAAGCCCCTCCACAGGTAGAGATGTGGTTAAGTAGCCTCAAGACATCTCCATTTTGATGAGGTACCTAGAGGCTTAACCAATAAACTCCCCTTCCCAGACACTCCTCCCTGCAAAAGGTATTTAACCTCAGGTCTGCCCTGAGGTTGTGGGTTGCAGTTTTACTCATTGCCATTCTTCGCCATGACAATAAGCGCTCTAAACCCATGGACTGTCTCTTTTCATCAGGATCTGCCATGGGGAACAGTGGAACAGGCCTTCGCCTAAAGAACTGAGTCCACTCTCCCACAGAAGGCCTCTCAGTGTTCCCAGTCTTGGCCTCTACCAAACCAAGCCAGCCAGCCACCGATAAGCCAAAGACTTGGTCCCCGGTGGGACCCAGCCGAGCTCCTCCCTGCCTTCCCCCTCGGTCCCGGGCTAGATATAGCCCTCAGACTCGCACTCTATTCTTAGTTCTCCTGTGGCATCTAGTGGTGCCTAGGATGCCCAAGAGCCTAAGAACCAGACAGAGCCGGCTCCATGAAGTCCTTGGGACCACAGGCCGTGCTCCTCCACCCCCGGTGGTGCCCCTCAGCTTCTCACACCCACCAGGCAGTGCCCTGGGGTGAGCACAGTTAGTGTCCTGCCTCCCCCAGTGGCCCGAGCCCTGGACACTCAACCCCCACCTTAACCCAACATAGAGGTACCTTGTGTAGGTAGAAAAAGCTGTTAAAAAACCCTGAGTCATGGGTTATTTATCAAAAACCTGTGTCAAGGATGATACTTCCCTATGGGTTGTTGGTCAGGGGGTCTCAGGGGAGGGGAGAAAGACACGCCTCTGCTATTGTTTGTTCACCAAGACTAGGTAGGTAAACCAGATTGCTGAAGATGTCCCATTTCTTGATCAAAAGACATAGAAAATCAAACTAGAACTTGGCTGGAAATCTCTTCCTTGCTGGCTATCTCTTGCAAAGCCAGAAGGTGCTACAAAGGCTGTTGGGGGAGAATTGTTATCAACAGTTTTATGTAGTTGTGGACCCTGTGTACAACATTACTGACAGGCTAGGTAAGTCCATTAGTAAAATAGTGGTTGGGAATACCCAACTGCTATCTGGTTAGGTTTTATGTCAACTACCAGGAAGGAATTCACAGTCAAAAAGCCTGTGGTTACGTTTCCCAGTGGGTAAGTACTGCTGTTGCTTTGCTAAATGCACATGATGTTCCCATTAAGCTGCGTCTCAATAACTGTTTATGTTCATAGGATAGTAGTTATCTGCTTAGGTCAGTGAAATTTCTTTCTGCAGTGGCCAGTGGTGACCAAAGAGATACAACTGGTCAAAGTACTCAAAATAAATGGCCACTGATTGTCCAGCAATAAATGAGACATCCTTTTAGCCACATACAAGACTCTGAGTATCACAGAAAGAGGGTGGGAAGAATCTCTGAGCTGGAGGAAGGGAGTTGGTGGTATTGGTGGGGTGATGACTTCTGGGCATGATATGACTTCTGCACTCTTGAACTCACCACAGCTATGATTACTTGTTCAAGAAGTGTATAACATTAGTCCTGTACTGCCAATATTCTATTTAGGGAATGAGAGAGACTTGTGGAGTCCCACCCCTTCCTGAGGATTTATTTATGGCAGTTGGTGGTTGATAGGGAAAGGAGACACCTCTTCTTCAGGTGTAGACATTGGCTCATAACCCTGTAAAGAAACCCTAATGAAATTCACTAGGTTGTTAAAAGAAAACAAAATTGAGATGTGGAAGCGGAAGAGTGGCTAGTTGAGAAGGGAAGAAGTGTTAGTGGGAGTGGAAGGGGACAGAAGAGGGTGGTAGGACTGAATGGGATCAAAGTGCATTATGCAATGCATGAAAATGTCATAATGCCTATCCTTTATATGTAATTGATATATGCTAATAAGAACTTATCTCCCATTCCACCTTGAAAAAAAATGCAGCTATATAGCCACCTAGCTGGCAGCAGTCTGGAATGCTGAGGTTCTCCCGAAGGTGCGATGCTCAAATCAGTGCCCAACACATGGTTTCTCACATTACTCAGGCTTCACCGGTCCAGGATGGAGATGTGGAATGGACATGGTACCTCCTCGGCATCCCCAGTGAGCCACCAGGCAAACCTTTGCTTTGTGTTCCCACAAGCTTAGGCTCTATTGGCCTAGAAGTCTTGATTCCAGAAGGGGGTGCTTCAGCCAGGAGGCACAGGAGACATCCCACTGAACTGGAAGCTAAGATTACTCTCTAATCACTTTGGAAGCAACAATAGAGTTAGGAGGGGTGATTGACGCAGACCAAAGGGAAATTGGACCCTTTTCCCACAATGGAGGTAAAGAAGAGCTTATCAAATGCGAGAGATCTGCACTGTGATTAAAGCCAACAGGAAACTACAGCAACTCAACCCAGGTAGGGATGATTCATAGCCTAGACCCTTCAAGAGCGAAGGCATCAGTCACTCTTCCAGGTAAAGGACCAGGACTGCCTGAGGCGCCTGCTGAGGGGGAGGGACCAGGGAACGGGTGTGGGAGAGAGCTATAACTCCAGCTAAAGCTGCAAGATCTGTTATAGGAATGAGGATTGTTATTGCCATGAATGTTTCTGTCTCAATTTTGTTCAGAATATGTTTGAGTAGATAGATGCATATATTAAGCAAATCTCTGTGTTTTCGTTCCTGTTCCTTTATCCAGTAGTGTGATGACTGAGATGATATCAGTAATTAAATGTTCCTAAATTTATATTGTAGTTAAGCCGTAGAACACTAAAAGACTGCATTCCTCCAGGGACCTCGCCAATTATTCTGAGGAAAAAACAGTGCGTTTTCACTGATAATGAGATAACTATATAATATTAGGCTCAACTAAGAAACACTTTTTCAAGAAGCCCCTCCCCTAGAGTGGGTGGCCCTTTTCAATGGTAATCACCTACATAAAAGGAAGTCTTGTGGGGAAACTGCTGTTTGCTTGCCCTCCTTCACTTCCTGCTGATGAGAGTGTTAGTCCTGCAGCAGCTGTCCATCCCCACTGACATCAGGTTCCAGTTTCTCCAGGGTCCAGCGTGTCCAGATGTCTTCAAGGCACCAGATTTGGAAGGGCTGAGGCATCTGGCTTTGTAATCTGAGCAGTTTCCAGGTTTCAGTCATTGTGGGACTGGGCTGTGTGGACCTACCCAGCACACTGTAAGTCATTCTTGGAAGCCCTCTCTTACATACCCACTCTATCGGTTTTGTTCCTTAGAGAACCCTACCTAAAGCAGTCTGTCGTTCACTTCTGTTTTCCCCCAGCAATACTGGGCACCCAGGGCTTCCTCAGCTGTCATCTTCTCTCTTGCTCCTTTCTGCATAGCTCAGTGGGACCTGCTCTAGGAAAAAGATAAAGAATATTGCTATATGACCCTTGATTTGAGGTACTAAATGGGTTATATTTTAACCTAGGTCCCGGGGCTCTGGAAGGACCACAGATTCATTCCAGTTCCTCCCTGGCCTTTATCTCTTGTCTGTCATATTGCCTCTTTTTCCATAATCATTTACAACAAGAAATCAAATTCTGCCTTTAATTATTTATTATATTAGTCTGTTCCCAGTCTTTCTAGTTCTTACTCTTAATGGAAGCATCAGACTTCTTAGAGAGGTTAGTTTTGTGTTTTCTGAGAAGATATGGCCTTAAAACTTCTCCTTTGCTCCACATGACTGAATGACAAATCAGCTAGCCTTAGCCTTGAGTTTGTTTTTCAGCAGAGGAAAACAGGAGATGGAGAAATCAGAGGGAGGAAAGTCTGTTTTCCAGGCCACAGCAGAGAACAACATGGAGAATCCAGGGCTGGAACTCATGGTAATTCAGTATGGTGGGCTGCTGTGTGGCTCTGGCTGCTTTCTCAGTTTCTCGATCCCCTGACAGTTTACCTGTGCTTATAGGAAGGCGGAAATCTTGAACAAGGCAAAAGACTGGAGGAAGTGACACAGAGACAGAGCCTGAAGGATGGCTCAGGGCACTCCTCTCTCCAGAGGTAAGGGTGTTCCAGAGTGCCGCTTAGTTAGCAACCAAGAACCTGGGAGTAGGGGGCAGGGAAGAAACGTGACTGAGAACAGATTGAAGCTACTCACTCTCAGACTGCTTAACTCACAGACAGGACCAGGATCACCGCATGTTACTACGTAAACATGTGTGTAGTTTATAGAATTAACTGAGTGTAAGCCCATGACATAGAGAAGCCCATCAGTGCCTGCCAGGATGATATTTAAAAAAAGAATAGCAGAATAGCAACAGCACTAATAATAACAATAAATGGCTAACATTTATCAAGTACTACTATGTGTAATTATCTGTGATGAACAATTGACTTTGTACATTTTTGTAATCACAACATTTCATCCTTTGATTAGCAGTCAATAATGTAAATTCTATGGTCAGTCTACTTGGAGCCATAGCTGAACTCTGCCCAGGATTGTTCTGGTTTGTTTGTTTTGTTTTTCTTGTTTGGTTTTGAGTCTTAGTTTTTCTTTTATTTTTATTTCTTCTGTTTTGCTTTTTGATAGAATATTACTACGTAGTCACAGCTGGCCTGGAATTCACTTTATAAGGTGGGGTGCTCTTGGATTTATAGATATGCTCTTGCCTCAAACTCCTGAGGGCTGGAATTATATTCTTCCTGTTAAATACATGAGTGGAATTTCATGCTGGTACAGCGATACACACCGGTCAACTCTATCTTGAAGGCTGATACAGGAAGATGAGTTCTGGTCTTAATGAGTGTGAGAATAGTCTGGAAAGTATAGTAAGATGCTTTTTCACTCCTCCCCAAAGTTATTTTTTCCTCTTTAAGCATAGTTTAGACATGAATGTTATAGATATTTTTTGCTTACTGACCAAGGACGATTGGCACACACAGCAGGACTGATGATCCTTAAGCCCTTGAACTCTTTAAATTCTGGTAGAGCTTCATACTTCCCACTCGGGCTTACTCTCCCCTCCTTCTGAAATGACTTGCCCGTCATTCATTGCGGTAGGCGTGGGACTTATACCCTCATTCTCTTGTTCCTCAGTTATTCAAATAGCAACTATAATTTTCCTTGCAAAAGAAATAAACACAAGGGCCCAGCCTGAAATGGGCATGGGGCACAGTCATGAGACAGAACAGCTTCCCTTGAAAACTCCACTGCCTGTCAGAACAAATGCTACCTCCAGCTTGAAGAGAGAAGAGTTCTGGAGGAAGAAGTTGAGGGTAGGTTGGAAAACCCACTGTATAGGTTCTTCTTATCTGCCTGTCTATCTACTTATTTATGACTCTATATATCTATGTATCTATGTGTCTATCTACATATCTATCTATGTATCTAGTATTTATGTGTATATCTATGTATCTATTGATGTATCTGTGTATCTATAATCTATTTATCTATGTATCTGTATATCTATGTATGTATCTATGTATGTATCTGTCTATATATCTATGTTCTCTCTATATATCATCTATCTATCTATCTATCTATCTATCTATCTATCTATCTATCTATCTATCTATCTATCTATCTATCTATCTATTGAGGCATTCTTATTCTGTCACTCAGGCTGACCTCAAAACTCTTCTGGGCTCAGGTGGGCACACGCTGTGACTCACCACACCCAGCTTGGTACTTTGTTTTAAACATACTTTGGTATTGCTTCTCCATAGTATGATAAAGATCAGATTCCGGCTATCTTCTGTGAGGGCTGTATCAAGCAAGGATGTGGGTGTTTTTTGGATGAAAGTCCTCTCCCTAACAACACATCTATTGCGACTCAGTAGTGGCTGTGTTCTGGTTTAGTCCTTTATCATTGTATTTGGACTGAGAACCTTTAGAACTAGCTATCTCCAGCTTCTCCAGCTCCACATAGCTATCACCTCTGATTTAAACATGCTGGCCTTCCCTGATAGGCTTTACCCTGGCTCGGTCCTTTCTTGGCTTCACACACTGGTTATTAGCCTGTTTGTGTGTGAGACACAGTTACCATTCTCCTTTGGATGGCTTTGTAAATTTCTGTTTCCTATGCAACAATATCATCCAGTTCTTAAGTTTAAAACCAGTTGTGTAAAAAGAATAATTCATTCTAACTAGCACGTATAAAAGACACACAACCCAAGTGTTTTATTTACCAACTGTAAGCCTAGATTGGACAGGCTTTGGAACTATTTTAACTTATATCACAGACATATGTCTCTTGTTACTTGCTGTTCTCTTGGCCATATGCTCATGATTCATCTCCTTTCATGGCGGCCTCTTGGAGAAAAAGAAGGAGGTGTCATGGGGTAGGTATGTGGTGAGGACATGGCCATGAGGGCCAGGCACTTGGAGTAGGAACAGCCCAGGGAGAACACGGCAAGTGATATCTCGAGGTCATTGCTAGGGAAGTAGACAAAATAGCATAGAGGGTTGATATCTGCCCAGCTCTAGTGATTTAAGGCTTATTATAAATATGAAGGGTTTTTTTTTTTTTTTATTTGGGAACTAAATGATCTAAGGTGGGGTAGAAACCCCCAAACACAGTTGTGTACATAACTTTGGCTGTGGAAACTGGTACTTCAGATGATGGGTTTGTGGTTAGGAGACAATGGACAAAATCCCTTGCCTGTGACTTATTTTTACAATACCAGAACATGTCCCCTCTTGTTTTGCAGTAGCTTGTCCAACTGGTATTTAATTGGGAGTAAAATAAGACCTTCGACCTTTTGAAAGATTCTGGATACCTGTGCTGGGCAGTCCTCACTCTTTGCTCACACCATCAGTCGATCCTGAGTTGACTCCTTCAGTTCTCACACCATCAGTCGATCCCGAGTTGACTGCTTCAGTTCCTGCTTTTGTTTTTCTTTAAGTAGGAGTAGTAAAGACTCAGCCAGGGCTGCACTGTCTGCATTCACTGGAGCTGGATTGTCTGAAAGCTGCCTCAAGTTTTCCACCGCTTGAGCTGAATGAATTAACAGCTAAATGAAGAGCTCCATATTCTGGCAGTTACACAGGGCTCTGTCTCCCTGAGTTAGGAGTGTTTCTACATCTTACAGATAGTTTTACTAAGAGAACTCATGGACATCTTTGCTGCTGAATGTGGTGGCCACCAAAGTTATGCTTAGCTAGAGCTTCTGACTGTGCTTGCCCATTTGTCTTCCACCTACCCCGTGGGGATGGAGGCAGAAAGCCTGCGAGGAGGTTGTCTTTAGTCAATACCCGGAAGGCCTCCACACAAATACTTGGAGGTAGAGGCAAAGTGTCAATGTTCACTCACCTAGCAGTTAAACTTCTCAATTCAATTTCTAGTTATAACACAGACACTAAGGCTCAAACTGTACCATTATGTAGGTAAAGAGCTTGGTACTATTAGCAAGATGCTGGACCAGGCAAGGTACAGAGCTCACAGACACTTGTGTATTGTCTCTATGACTGCTTGATTAGTTTAAAAGGTTGGATTTTTTCCCTCTTTTTATTTTGGAACATTTCTCACATACAGTCTGTCATTTCTTTTTAATACTCAGTTTCATCCTGGTATTCTAGGATTCCATTGTTAATGGGTTTTGCAAATATTTATGTGATTTCTGAAGTACTTATTGAACTTCCCAGGAAATGGTGGTTTGTGCTGAGGAGGTGAAACCCTAAGCCTGTCCTTCTATAGACTTGTATGTCCCCTCCTCTTTGCAGTGACTTTGCCCAACAGGTATTTAATTGGACAAAGTTTTAAGCCAGCTTCACCTTGTGAATTAGGAAATAGGTAGCATATTTAAACTTGAATAACCAGAAGAGAGTTTACTCATAAAGAGGGTACTATGTGCAAATAAAGTATAATGACAGGTATATGAAAATACCATAATAAAACCCAATACTAACCTAAAAAGAGAAATAAGGAAAAACAAAAGCAAAAGCAAAAACAAAAAGAGTGGCTGGAGAGATTGCTCAGTGGTTAAGTACATGCACTGCTCTTTCAGAGGACCCAGGCTCAGTACCTAGAGGCCACACCCAGTAGCTTACCTGTGATTCTAGCTCCATGAGTTCTGGCGGCTTCCTCTGGCATGCACAATCCTCACCGCCACAAATTTACACATAAAAACAACAAACAAAGATATTTGAAAATGTGAATTAGAGCTGAACCACAGGAAGGATGGTACTTGATCTAAGGTTTGAAACAGTGAACACAGTCTATTCCTAGACCAGAAGGACTAGTGCAAGAGAGCCTGGTAGCGTAGTCAGACCAGAGTCCCTCCCTGCTTTGAGGTGATCTTTCTGCATTGTGATCTTTTGTGAGGTCCCATTGGCAGAAACCCACTAGATAAGCCAAAGGGTTTGGAGTCCAGTGGTATGTCCTCACAGATTGAACTCTCAGGACCTAGGCAGGGTGAAGTGAGGACCTGGAGGAGCAAATCAAAGACCTGGAACTCATGGGAAGTCTAGAGTCAAAAGTGAGCGCATCGTTTTGTGTACTTTGTGAATGATGTTCAGATTGCAAAAGCAAAGATCCCCAGGTTTATTAGAGGATCACCGCTGTCAGGCACCGACACTGTAAACTTTCTGACTCACTACTTCTCCACTCAGCACAGATGGTGGCAGAGGCCTTGAGATTCCAAACGTCCAACCAAGGTGATGGGCTTAGACAATCCAAGGGTGCTACGGGCAGTTTCCCTCGCTCTTCTACTTCCCTGTATTCGAGAATGTATACCCTGTTGAGGCAAGCCAGGGTTAGAATTCCAGCAGAAGAGAAGGGGAAAGAGGTGAGACTGAAGAAGGAAGGATATAGGGGCTATGGTTATAAAAGGTTCAATCTCAAGTTGGATCAGATAGGCACCAATAGAGACGGAACAGAGCATCTAGTGTCTGGTCCCATCTGGGGCTAGGCACCGTACCTTACCACCATAGTCAGACAGGTCACTTCTAGCTGGGCTCACTTTCTTTGGAGCTTCCAAGAGTGTGGGAGTGGACTCTTTTGCACGTATGGCTGCAGTGTGCTAAGGACACTTAGTATTGGCAGAGGCAGATGATGGGGTCAGGTAAGGTGCAGCCTGGGATGATGAAGGAGAGTTTAGGTTCAGAAGCCAGGCTACTCAGAGACAAGCTCTGTGACCTTGGGAAAGTTACTTGGCTTCCTGACTTTAAGATTGCAATAACAACCACCTCCAGGGTTATTAGAGGATCAATGTTGTTAGTATTTGCAAGTCCTTTGGGCCCAAACACATGGAAAACACCATACAAAGCAATCTTGAGTAGCTCTTGCAGAGCATCTTCTCTCAGGCCTGTCAACCTAGAGACCCTGAGCTTGGTGTTTTCTCTCCTACCTGACAATGTATGAACAACTACTCAAAGTACTAGCTTTGTGTGATTTCAGGGTGCTGTGATAAGATACCCTCTAAGAAGGACAGGCTGAATATGAAAGCCAAACAATGCCTGTCCTTAGGAAAGACACAAATCATCGTACACTTCTGTGGTAGTAAATCACCAATGACGTAGCTAATCTAGGCTGAGTCAGTCTTTCTGATCTGATGCACAGGCACAAAGTTTGAGCTGGCCTTGTTGGAGTACTATTGAACATCTGCATCTGAGTAATTTTCTTTATTAACTAAGAACAAACTTTGCCTGGTCCATCAAGTTCAAAGAATTGCACAAACAGGATGAAGTAATGCTCACATTTTAATTTTGGCTTCTCATCAGGAGGATTCTTCAGCCTTTCACCAAGGCAACAAGTTTCTTTGAAAGACATGCTGGTTTATTCAAAAAGATCCTGCTTGGTCTCTTGTGTTTAGGTGAGATCATGAGAATTCATGGAAGGGGGAAACGAGCATTTTTACAGCTGTGTCAAGATTATTTCTGGGTGAAAACTAATAGTACTCATAAATTAACCTGAGGCTATGTGAAGTATAGGCCCTAACTGCCTGTAGGTAAATATAATTTATTGTCTCATACCCAGAAGGATAAGTGAAATCCAAAGATAAGCTGTAGTTCAAAACCACACTATTTGACAGGTTTAAATTTTTAAGAAAAATTTTTATTTTTAGTTCACCTCTTTTTCAGTGCTTAGATTTGATTCAGGGCACATGTCTGCAGTATTTATGAAAGACATCTTTATACATAACTTATTTAGTGCTTTATACTTAAAACCAGTGCTATACATTATTTTTGAAAGACAGAAAACCTTGTTTATAGTATGCTGTCAGTGGCATGTGGGGCTTTGATTAGGTGCAGCTGGATGGTGAGGTCACAAATTATCTTTTGGGGTGAATCTGGAGCCCCAAGGAAAGCATCATGTGGCTGTCCCTTCTAGTGCCAGTCTCCTTACATGGCTTTACTCAAGAAAAAGTTTAATCATTTGACATTTCAACATAGCTGGGGTAAAAAAAAAAAAAAATTGAAGAAGAGATGCCTGATTTCCAAAGAGTCTAACAGTGGATGTGGACCACATCTAAGGGAGAGGGTGGGGGCAGCCAAACTAGAAGGGGGTGAAACTTCCCCAGCAGCAGAGAGGAATGGCTTCATGCCGTGTGGAAGCTTGGCCTTCCTGACTCCCACTTTTTGCCTTCTCTCCACAGCTTATGCTGCCTACTTCCTGGCAGCCTGCATCCTGAACTTCCAGAGGGCGCTGGCCTTGTTTGTCATCACCTGTCTTGTGATCTTCATCCTGGCTTGCCACTTTCTGAAAAAACTCTTTGCTAAAAAATTAATAAGATGCTTGAAACCCTTGGAAGACACCCACCTGAGACTCTGGGTAAAGCGGTAAGTGTGCTGATCAGCTTTTGTTGCTCTTCATGAAATACCTAAAAACAATGCAAAGGCTGTTCCGGCTCCCAGTTTCAGAGGCTTAGCGTATGGTCACTTAGCCCCATCAGTGTTGGCTGGTGATAGGGCAGAATATCATGGTGGAGAGTGACACAGGTGAAGCCAAGCTGTTCACAGCATGGAGGCCCAGAGGCATGGACGTCAATAGGGCACAAGGTATAAACTACAAGGGCATGTCCCAGTGATTGGCTTCTACCAGTTGGGTCTCTGCTCCTATAGCTTCCACCACCTTTTAATTGTGAATGTATCAATGGATTAACTCACTGATGAGGTCAAAGGCCTCTTCTTGTCTCCTTTCCCTTCTCTTTCTCTTTTTCATCATTTTCTTTTCTTTATCATGAGACAAGCTCCCTTGTCCAGGCTAGTTTCAGAACTCTTTATATAGCTAAAGATGTAGCAAAGGATGACCTTGGACTTCTGGTCCTCCTGTCTCCACCTCTTGAGTGCCAGGATTACACATGCACTACCACACTCAGTTCATGGAGTCCTGGGGATTGACCTCAAGGCCTTGTGCATCCTAGGCAAGCCTCTACCTAGGCAAGAGGTGGCTGAGCATCAAAGTCATCTCTTTAATATCTTCTCTTTTGCTAATTCCTGGGTGGGCTTCAGGTTCTTACCTGTACAAAGGCAAAATGTAGAGAATACATAGCAATAGGCCTTTGAGCCCCAGTCCAGTTTCTGATAGTCTTGGGTCAGCATTGCTGGTGCAGATGGGACTGTGTATCAGGGAGGAATTTCAGTCTGAAATCCTAAGAGGCCATGACAGATGTGAGAAACCCATGCTTCTCAGCAGAGTGGTCAGAGCAGATGCTTGCACTCACACCAAGCTCTTAGCCAGGTTGCCTCTCCCTTCCCTGTGATTTAGCCCCTCCCCTCTAGTCCTCCAGAGCCCAGGCTTTTGTCTTCATAGCCCCTTAGAACAGTGGCTATCAACCTTCCTAATGCTGTGACTTTTTAACGTAATTCCTCAGGCTGTGGTGACCCCCAACCGGAAAAAGGTTTTGCTGCTGTCCTAATAGTAAATTTGCCACTGTTATATCATAATTACATTACTGTTATAATGTAAATATCTGATATATATGATATCTGATATATGACCCCCTAAAGGGGTCTTGACCCACAGGTTGAGAAACACTCTTAGAGTCTAGAAGCAAACTTTCTCATAAGCATAAATGAGCTCTTTTTCAATTTTATGTGTACGAATGTTTTGCTTGCATGTATGTGTATATGCCAAATGCATGGCTGGTGACCACTGTGTTCAGAAGAGGGCATCAGATCCCTTGGGACTGGGATTACAGGTTGTTGGTGAGCCACCATGTGGGTGCAGGGAATTAAACCTGAGTCGTCCACAAGAATAAGTGTTCTCAGCTGCTCAGCCAGTTCTCCAGTCCCAATCTTAAAATCACATTCCTCCTCTTCCTAAAGTTTGCACTACATGACTGGTTCCTTATTTATTTTGGTAGGCTAGGGATTGGACTCAGGGTCTTGTACATTCTAGGCAGATGCTCTACTAAGCTACATCCACAGTCTCTAGTTCATAGATGATGTATTTGATTCCAACCTTTGGAGTGGTCAAAAAAGGAGCAGCAATCCATAGGGGACCAGCTCATTACTTTCTTCTGTTTTCAGTATTTTTATTAGTCACTAGAAGCACCTTCATGGATGAGTCTGTATACCACATTTTATTGATATGTCTGTATGAGAAAGAAGAAGTTATGTGGATTGCATCCTCAGATTAGACACTTATTTATGTAAATTGGGGGTGGGGAGCAGAAGGTAGGGAGCTACCAGATGATTCTCAAGGTCCATCTCTGTCTAATGAGGAATAAGCCCTTGCATTATCTCAGGAAGCCTCTGACTAAGGTAGTTCTCCATTGCTCATTGCCTGAGTTGGTGACAGAGCTTTGTCTTTCCCCTCCAGGGTGTTCACGGGAGCTTCTGTTGTCGGCCTTATCCTCTGGCTGGCTCTCGACACAGCTCAAAGGCCAGAGCAGCTGATCTCCTTTGCGGGAATCTGTCTGTTCATCCTCATCCTCTTTGTCTGCTCCAAACACCACAGTGCGGTGAGTTTGGGGTATTTAGGTTGGGCATAGAAACACACAGCAGGGGCTTTGTAGAGATTATAAAGTACCCCTGTCAGGTATTCATGATAAAGACAGAGCTAAACAATATCTCCCGGAATCTTCCTCTGACAGGCTTATTCCTGTGCGACATTTGAAAGCTTTTAGAGACCCCTGGCCTGTTAATTATTACTGTGGTATATATGAATCTAGTCAGCATTAAAGAAAAATCAAATCAAATAGAAGCAAAGAAAGAAAACAGAGTATGGCAGAGAAAGATGGCATTGTGCAGGAACGATGCTTGCAGACGTTGCTTGTGTGCGTGTATCATTACTGTAATGTAACTGAGTTTAAAAATCAGTACAGACATGCTTGCCTCTGCACAGCATCACCATATTTTTCTTACCCATCTCCCTGTTCCCTGTGCTATTTTTGTGGTAGAACTCCATGGCCGAGAGTGACTTGTCTTATTCTTTCTCATCACTGCTCATTATCAAAGGAAGTCAGAACAGGAACTCAAACAGGGTGGGGTCCTGGAGGCAGGAGCTGATGAGGATGCCATGGAGGGGTGCTGCTTACTGGTTAGCTCAACATGACTTGCTCGGCCTGCTTTCTTATAGAACCCAGGACCACCAGCCCAGGGGCGACACCACCCCCATTGGGCTGGGCCCTCTCCCCTCAATCACTAATTAAGAATGCCATACGGTCTTGTTTCCAGCCCAATCTTATGGAGGCATTTCTCAATGGAGGTTCCTTCCCCTTAGATGACTTTAGTTTGTGTCAAGTTGACATAAAACTAGCCAGCACAGCTATGTTAACCCAGACTGTTTACCCCGTCACTTAGCACCACTCCCAGTACACAGTTGAATTAGGCAATGACTGAGCAAAGTTTGTAACCCATGCTGGAATATTTTCTTTTTGGTCCCAGGTGTGCTGGAGGACAGTGTTTTGGGGCCTGGGCCTTCAGTTCGTCTTTGGGATTTTGGTCATCAGAACTGAACCTGGATTTAATGCATTTCAATGGCTGGGAGATCAGATCCAGGTACAGAGAACTGGATGTCAGAGGTTTCTTCACCAGGAACCTCAAAGAATGTAGATTTGAGGGAAGCAGGAGGCTTTGAAACTATGCCTTAATGATGGTGTGGCAGAATCTGGTGGGGGGGGGGGAGAGAGAGAGAGAGAGAGAGAGAGAGAGAGAGAGAGAGAGAGAGAGAGAGAGAGAGAATTGGGGTTCAGGTGAGAATGTAAGTGAAGAGAATCGATTTGCTCAGTCTGTCATTTCATGATCAACTTTTGGCACATGGCTCATAGGTGGCCACTCCTGAGTCAGATCTCATCTTCCTCTGTGTCCCGCCTGTCCTAACTCTTGTCCCTTTTCTTTCCACTTCAGATTTTCCTGGCTTATACTGTGGAAGGATCCAGTTTTGTTTTTGGTGATACACTGGTTCAAAATGTTTTTGCTTTTCAGGTAATCCCGATTTTGTGGGCAGGAATGACAATGTCAGTGAAGGGCAGGGGATTAACAGAGCTGGGGGTGATGTGTGTGTTCATGAGACCGGAAAGCCTTTACCAACTTGATCCTGGAGGGGAGTCTACTCTTCCCCCATGATCTTTACCATTATGAAATTGGTTTAAAGGCAGGTGCAGGGAGAGGCTCGGAAAATATCCTGTGTTTAATACGGATAGGCTGATAGTCTGCAGTACATTTTGAGTTTATTCCTACATTACACTGCGTCCGATACCCTGGGCATTCTCAGAGCTCTGTTTAGAGGTCTGCAAGAGCTAGCTCGTGCCACACAGCACATGCAGTATAACCTCTCACACACTGCCTCCGCTCTTGTTGCAGTCTCTGCCAATCATTATTTTCTTCGGGTGTGTGATGTCTATTCTCTACTACCTGGGCCTTGTGCAGTGGGTGATTCAGAAGGTAAGGCATTTGGTTTCCACAAAAGGACCTTCAGCTTGGTTCTTTCAGGAGAATGAATGAGTTCATACTTATGTCGGGGAAGAAAGTTCATATATAGGATGTGGAGAATCAGAACCAATTTGAAAAGGCAATCTCTCTGAAGCATCCTGGTATCAAATGATTACCGAGGCCTGAGATAAGCTAGAGGCAGAACATGGTAAAAAAGGTCTTTCATACTGGGTTTAATTTGCTTGTTCTAGAAGCCCCAAGGCCCGAGTTCTGGCTAATATGTTTGCAACCTGTTCTGTTACTCTGTGCCACACTATTTCTCCAGGCCTCGGTTTCTTTACCACTAAATGGAATATTGGGGAAGGGTTTTGCTGGATGCTATCCAAGACTCCTGCTAATGTTGAAGATTTATGTGTCTGGATTCTTGTAGATTGCCTGGTTCCTGCAAATCACCATGGGTACCACTGCTGCAGAGACCCTGGCCGTGGCAGGAAACATCTTTGTGGGGATGGTAAGTACCCTGGAACCTTCTGTTTTTCTAATCTCTCAAGAACCGAGAACTTGGCAGAGAACAAATTTAGAAAGAGGATTTTCCCTCCTCCTTCCCTCCCTACCCCTTCCTTCCTGTTTTTCTAAGACATGTAACCCAGGCTGACCTCATACTAAGTAGTTGAGGTTGACCTTGAATTCTTGATCTTCCTGCCTCCCCCTCCCAAGTGCTGAACATACACACGTGTCATCACGCGGCTTGAAAGGGTCATCTTTCTTATGAAAAGCAGAGAAATGAAGACTGTGGGGCAGTCAGACCTTATGAAAGAATCCCCAGAGGATCAAGGAGAACTTAGTTCAATTGCTTTGACCCTTGACGCCTAATGCACAGTCCAGACACGCCATCTAGAAGGTTGTCCTTAGCCACTGATCCAGCTTCTTACACAGGTATATAGGTGAATGTCCTAGTCTAAGCCTTATCCCCTTCAGGAGCTAGGAAGGATGGTTGAGCTACCTCTGGTTTCTTGCCATGAATTCCCGTGATTTTTCCGAGGTCTCTGAGGAGGCAATGGCTTGTCTTGCTTAAGACTCTCAGAACTCTTCTTCACACAGCATCTTTCTCAGTGCATCCGTCTGTTTGTGTGGAATAGGTGTCTTTCCCTTTTGCTGTGATCAAGTACCTTGGGGGGAAAAAGCATATTAAGAGAGAAAGACTTTATTTTGACTCACAGTTTGAGAATACAGCCATCCTGTTGGGAAGAGCTTGGTGACAGGAGCTTAAGGCAGCTGAATAATGACACTTGTGCCCAGTATCCAGGACCCAAGCCTAGGGAGTGGACCTACCTACTTATAGAGTGGGTCTTTTCACTTTAATTGACCTAATTAAAATAATCTCTCACAGACTGACCTATCAAGATAACCTCTCACAGGCATTCCTAGAGTCAGTTTTTAGGAGATTCTATCAATTATTGATAATCAACATTAACCATTCCAGTGTTAAATCTATGCTATTGACTGGTCTAATCAAATTAACATTGGGAACTTTTTCTCCCAAAGCCCCTGGGCTGTTTATCTGATTTTGATCTGTTTTCAGAGTACTTCCAAATTCTTTTATCATGACCTTACATTTTTTCTAAAATTATCTATAATCAGTTGAATTTTGCCACCTAGACCTAATTATCTAAGAGCAAGAATCTTGCCTTAATGCGCTACTAAGCTGATACATCCTTTTGCTGACACTCGTTAAAGGGTAAATGACCTCATAGATTAAGGCTAGGTAATTTCCCCCTTGAATCTTCCTAATTAATAAGAATTACAGACATTTCATTTAAAAATTGCTTTTTGTTTGTTTAATGATCTCTCTCTCTCTCTCTCTCTCTCTCTCTCTCTCTCTCTCTCTCTCTCTCTCTCTGTGTGTAAGTACTCATGTATCATGGCTCTCATGTGGAAGTCAGAGGGCAACTTGTGGATGCCAGTTTCTTCTTTCCTTCTATCTACCATGTGGGTTCTAGATATTGATCTCAGGTCATCAGGCTGAACTTTGTTGCTGGCTTGACATTATTTTCTTATTATTTCATACAGCATTTGCTTAGATAAGCTATTTTCAGTTCCTTTAATACATGCTCTATAGACATCTAGGGTGTGATCAGCAAGTGGACTGTACTCTATAATTTACTCACTAAGTGCATAGATTTAGACATGGCAAAGAAAGTAAATGAATACCAGTTGTCTTCAGTATTCTATAACATGATGTAGGAACACGTGAAAACGGGCTAGCAAGGAGATGGTTGGGCAGGTTTTTGGCCACTGGCTGGAAGGGCATGTATCTGATGGGTCCATTCCCTGTCTGGGATAAGCACTTTGACTTGGGGAGTAATAACCTCTTGGTTTGTGACTATTTTTCTTTGTTTTCAGACAGAGGCACCTCTGCTCATCCGTCCCTACCTTGCAGACATGACCGTCTCTGAAATCCATGCAGTGATGACTGGAGGCTTTGCTACCATAGCAGGCACGGTGTTGGGGGCCTTCATATCCTTTGGGGTGAGGCACAGTCAACATAATCACTCATGGTGCACCCAAGTTGAGCCCTACAGTGGTGCTAATCTCCATCTGGCTTTGCAGATTGACGCATCATCCTTGATTTCTGCCTCAGTGATGGCTGCCCCTTGTGCACTTGCCTTGTCCAAACTGGTATATCCAGAAGTAGAAGAGTCCAAGTTCAAGAGCAAGGAGGGACTGAAGCTGCCTAGAGGGTGAGCTGGGGACAATTCAGGAGATGGTAAGGTGTGCTACCTAGAGAAGCCCAGTGGTGCTAGAGACATCCAGTTTCCCCAGAGGAAGAAGGTCTGTCACTCCATGTCCCTTTTGCTATCTCTGCTTCCAGCTAATCATTTTCAGTTTTTGTTTTGTTAGGATTTAACCTTCCCACCCAGTGTTAGTGCCTTATACAAATATTCCATGTCCTTGACATCAGACTTTCATGGCAATAGCGTCTGAACCACTTCAGAGTAATCTCCACTATTATAATTACTAAGAAATCTCATCACCCCTCACAATGGCTGGCCACCCACTTCTTCCACTTTAGGGTCAATGGAGCTTCTCCTCTCTGAGGAGCTGAGATGACTGTAGGTAGCATATTCTTTCTCTATGCCCAATAACCACAGGGAAGAGAGGAATATCCTGGAAGCTGCGAGCAATGGAGCCACAGATGCCATCGGCCTTGTTGCTAATGTTGCAGCCAACCTGATTGCCTTTCTGGCTGTATTGGCCTTCGTCAATGCTACTCTCTCCTGGCTGGGGGAAATGGTGGATATCCATGGACTCAGTTTCCAGGTAAAGCCTTATATGTGTTGGGCATGTTTTCCTGACCCTCAGTAAGCTGAAAGTCTGAGGAGGAGAGAGGGGTGGAGGCAGGAGAGGAAGCTAAGTGTCTGGAGTGGCTCCTGGCACCTGACCTTTGTTGTCTGCTCTTCCATTTCCTTCTTTCTCTGTCCCTCAGGTCATCTGCTCTTATGTCCTAAGGCCCATGGTTTTCATGATGGGTGTACAGTGGGCAGACTGCCCACTGGTGGCTGAGATAGTGGGAGTCAAATTCTTCATAAATGAATTTGTGGCCTACCAACAACTGTCTCAGTACAAGAACAAACGTCTCTCTGGAGTAGAAGAGTGGATCAATGGCGAGAAACAGTGGATTTCTGTAAGTGACAATCCAGCAAATTACAGAGTGAGAGGTTTGGACCAGGCACATCTGAGGGAAGGCACAATGTGCCACAAACATTTTGGGCCCACGAGTGTTTCTCAGTGTCCAAGCCTAAGCACAAGAGAAGCAGAAACTTGTGTGTCAGGACCCACGCTTCTGCCCCAGGTCTCTGTGTCATTTCTCTCCTGCATGCTGACCCAACTTTGATCTATGAGATAATTGTTGCTTCCTTACCTAGGACAGTCCAAAGAGCATCTCTTCTCCTGGATGTCCTGATGTCCCTTTATTTACACCTTCAAACCTCTGTGAAACAATCTTTCTTGTCTCTCCCCTGGGTCATTTTCTCTGTATCTTTAATAAGACTCCTACTGGGCCAGGAGTCTTGCAGTATCCCATATCATGACAGCGGTCGTAACTTGTGCAGTTATTTTCTGAGCATCTTTTATGCATTCCCTAGAACACTGTAAGAACGATTTGGTGTGCCCTAGAACTTCTAACACGGTTCTGAGACACACTAGGACTAAATTTATCTACTTGCTTTCTCCTCTAGGTGAAAGCTGAAATCATTGCAACATTTTCCCTCTGTGGATTTGCCAATCTTAGTTCCATAGGAATCATGCTGGGAGGCTTGGGTGAGTTGTTCAATTTCCCCAGGTCCTTAACACGCCAGGCAGACCCAGCCTTTGCTCACTGCAAAGCTGAGGCTAGATAGGGAAACTGGCATGAGTGGGCTGTGACTCAGAGTTAATGCAGTAAGGCTCACTACAGCACATCCTGTACAATCAGTGCTGTCTGTCTGGTCTCCTTTCTGCCAAGGCACAAACAGGTTCCGTTTTTAGTTTCCTTATAAGGAAGAAGTTATGACAATTATATTTATATTTTCCTGCTAATCTGTGAAAAGTTCTTTCTGAAATTAACCTACTCAACAGGTTTTTCTTTTATAAGAGTGATATTTGTACAGGAATTTTAAAAAGCCAAATGAAAACAGGAGACAAAGCAGATAAGCGGAGTCAGTGAGCATCATACCTTGCTGGGTAAAAGCAGAGAGTCCTGGGGTACAGAGGAGTAGTTAGTTCTTGAAGCAGAGGTATTCGGGGTGCTGACTGGGTGATGGTGGCAGGAATACCAGGAGGGGGGGGTCCTGGAGGGCGGTGTGTGTGTGTGTGTGTGTGTGTGTGTGTGTGTGGTGTGGGTATGTGTTTGTGGTGTGTGTGTGGTGTATCTGTGGGTGTATTTGTGTGTCTGTGTGTATGTCTCTGTGTGTGTCTATCAAAGTCCTGAGCTGAGCCCTTGGAAGAGCCAAGTTACAAATGGGTCTAAGAAGCAATAGAATATGAAAAGAATGTGTCAAAAATGCCGTTTGTGGCGATCATGTTCTGGGGTAGATTCACTAAATTTATGTCACTGATAGCTGATTAAGCAGGTTGAAGGTGAAACAATTTTCCTTTTGGTTAATCTTTTTCCTCTCTGTTAAATACTCATCCATATAGCTGAATGTCTGCCCTTGATAGCTGTGGCTCTGGGCTGGGGTGAGATGGATGCTGCCCGCTCTAGTCCTTTGGCTTAACTGGTACATGTAATTCCAGTCTGGACTTACCAGTGTAGACCTCATGTAATTCCAGTCTGGACTTACTAGTGTAGACCTCAACTGGCCAACATGGGCATCTGTGCCTGCTTGAGCAGCTCAGAGCCCTGCTTGATTCAGATTTATCTTGCACGGGTTCCAGAACTACTGATGTGAGAGTCAGATATACAATTCTTGATTCAGGAGAAGTCTGAGTTATTAATCAAGATTAATGTATGTATGCACCTCTTTAGGGAGCTTTAACAGCCTTAGGTGGTTGGTCAAAGAACACTATACATTGGACCTGTTGGTTTTTTTTTTTTTTTTTTACATTCTTCTAATGGGGACTCATGGGCTACACCTCCTTACTGTGTGAGGAAGTCATCAATTGCTTTCTTTTGTTGCCTACAGCATCCATGATGCCCCAACGGAAGAGTGACTTGTGCAAGATTGTGGTCAGGGCCCTCTTCACAGGTGCCTGTGTTTCCTTTATCAGTGCCTGCATGGCAGGTAGGTGCCTAAGCATCATCTCTGGCAGAGATCACAGGATCTCCGTCAGAATGTTTATTTAACTAACCATCCATCCCGCAGACACCTAATCTACAGTGTTACCAACTCCCATCCAAGCAATATGGAACTTAGGGATCTGTGAGCCAAATTTTCCCCTTTAAGTAATTTTTATCTCCTCCATGCAGGAATCCTCTATGTTCCCAGAGGTGCTGAAACTGACTGTTTCTCATTCCTAAACACAAATTTCACCAATAGAACCTATGAGACATATGTGTGCTGCAGAGAGCTTTTCCAGAGGTAGGCAAACACCGGGGTTCCTCCTAGCATGTTCTCTTACACGAAGGGAATGTCTGGGAGACGGAGGTCTTGAGTACAGGGCCGTGGAAGCTGTGTGGACTGTAAGAGACACAACATAGATGTTGGTGATGGACATAGTCTGGACTCTTTTCTCTTAGTAGGTGCTATCTTCAGTATTAGTCCTACTGTGTAGGTTCTGTTTATTGGTCATATATAGGGGAAGGGAAAGAAATTTGATCCCTTGGTTAAGAAGTTTCTGTGTTTATTGTGACTGAAATATAGGTAGTTGACAGGTGATGATTTTACAGTCATCTTAAAACTCAGAGTTTTTTTTTTTTTCAGATAGAAATAAAGCAGACCAAGGGAAGACAGATTTTAAATTTACAAGATAACCTTAAGTTCAGATAGTGTGAAGGTGACCTTGTTTACTATATTCTAGAATATGAAAAGAACCTATCACTGAGCCCAAGGGACTAGTTTTGGGACACATAAAAGGAAGGAGTGAGGAAGTAGAATATTGGATGTTGTCCAAGCCAAAGGTGCAGCTGTTAGTGACCTGCAGGTGAGCGGGGAGAGCTCTAGGGAGCAAGGCTGAGCTGTTATAGAAAGGCCTTGTATGAAAGCCTCGAGAAGTCCAATTTTGACCTGCAGGATTCTGGAGGCCAGCATGCTTAGCTGTGCTTTACAGAAGGGCGTTTGGTAACAAGGAGAGTGAGCACATTGCTGTAATAGTCTTAACAAGAGAGAGCAAGATACTTGACAGATACAGGCACCACACGGGAGAATCAGTAGCACTGACCCTCAGCTGGATAGGAGAAAGGCCCAGCATGAGGAGGAGAAAGAATGGTCTTCTCTGACTTGGGTTAGTGTGTCCATCACAAGGGGGAACAAGAAATAGGAGTAAAGGAGAAAGGCCTGGCCCCTTCCAGTTCGGATATGTTAATTTGGAGGTTCCTGTGTGAACACCATATAAAGCCACTCACAAGCCTACTGGAGTCTGAGGCTCAGGAGAGAGGTCAGAGATGGAGCCTGATTAGGAGGCGACATGTATGTTTGTGATGCATTTGTGTACTTACTCAGATGTCAGCTGTATAACAGGTTAAGAAACAGAGTAAAAGTAAGTGAATTGCACATTTCGTTTATTGTTAAAGAGGAATTTATAAACTGGAGAGATTGTTCGTCTGGTGGGGTTCTAATGTGCATGTTCTCAGTGGATTTTCTAAAGACACATTCTAAGAGTTATTAACATCTAGAAACCAAAAGAAATGTTTTCAGGGGCTGAAAACACTTGACTCACAAGTCAAGTGGAGTCTGGTCCAGGTAGTTGTTCAGATGCTGCTCTTGCAGAGGGACTAGCAGGCTGCTGTTGTGGAGGACTTGAGTTCTATTTCCCCGTGCACACTGGGTGGCTTCCAACATCAGCATCTCCAGCTCTGGAATGGGCCCATGCTTAAGTCCTCTGTAGGCACTTGCACTCACATGAACACACCCACACCTGCACGTGGACATATATAATTTGAGAAAAATAACAGCTGGATCTGTCTGTCTGTCTGTCTGTCTGTATGTATGTAATGATAATAAAAAAGGGATATTAACTTGAGAGTAGAGGGTAATATGGGAGGGGTTTGAGGGAGGGTAAATGGGAGGAAAAGGATGGGGAAGGTGACATAATTCTGTTTCAGTTTGAATAAAATGAAAATCAAAACATTGAAAAGAGAAATACCTTTGTCTAATTAATTTATGCTAATAAAGTGCAAACAGTTTTTTCTTTCTCGAGAGGAAAGTGGCCCTAGTGATCAGCTTATTTTTTTTATTAAGCTTAATTCTAGATCATTTATGAGGCCTTATTTTTTCTCAACTGTCTGGAAATGACATTTCTAACTGGAGTGAGGTTAGGGGCTGGGCACTGGCAGACAATGGTCAGGGCTCTGTACTAGCATCAACTAAAGCGTGAGGAGCAAAGCTTGTTCAGTTGGATCTCATTTCACTGGTTATGACAACAGATATACTCACAGTAGGTTTGTTCTCAGCAACTTGTTGATTGTGTCTGACCCTTGTGTATCTGGCTTTATCATTTCAGTACTTGGCTGAATGGCACCAACACGCCTTCTTTCTCAGGCCCCTGGCAAGATAAGGAGTCCAGCCTCAGGAATCTTGCTAACTGCTGTGACCTCTATACCAGCACTGTGTGTGCATGAGGCTGGTGGAGTCATTCCTGACAGTTCTTTTAGAGCACATTTGCATTACCAAATACATTTTCAGGTACTTATGCTTCCTGTTCACTAAACTCCACGAATCGAAAGTTCTGAGCTCACTGTAGCTCTGTATAGAAATCAGCCCCCACCTTTCCATGGGTGTGCCACATACCACACATTATAGACTGTCTCGAGCCAAAGCATGGTGGGAAGGTAGCTAGGGGGGAAAATATGTGTGTGATAAGGGCGAAGATCAAGGTTCAACCCTGGGCCAGGCCCAGAGTGGGGAGAGTGGGAGAATCAAAGTAGATGCTTAGTTAACTTGGGAATGTTGGCACACCCCTGTGGTCTCTTATCTGTAGGCTCACAGCTAAGGGGATTGCCTCAGATTCAAGGCAAGCCTAGCCCAAACGCTGAAGTATTTCATAGAAGTGATAGAGTAGATGACATGTCCTCAGGCAGGAGTGGAAGTAAGGGAATATATTTCTTTGTATGGGAAACATATGTGTATAGTTAAGGATAACATTTTTTTGTATTGCCAAAGATTTGTAAACTTAAAAACTCCTTTCATTTTTATACAGTAATAAAAATGCTTTCTGTAATAAAGTGTGTTTTAAAAGGTACTTATTTTTAAATTATGTGCATGTGTGTGTCTCTGTGTGGATATGTGACAGAGGAACCCTGAGTTGGGGCCACCTGGATCTGGAGGTACAGGTGGTCCTGAGACACCCAACATGGGTGCTGGAGACTGCACTCCTGTCTGCTGCAGTACATACACAACTTAACCACTGAACCATCTTGTAAATCTCCAATATGTAAAATCCTAAGGAATACCATAAAGGTTTATATAGAATCCTTTAAAATAGTTTTGGACCATCTATATGAGTCACCCTGTAAAAACCTGTATGTGTGTGCCTGTGTACGTGTGTACGTGTGTGTGTGTGTGTGTGTGTGTGTGTGTGTGTGTGTGTGTCCCCAAATATGCAGGCATTAATGAGCAATCAGAAGATTGCAGTGTCAGGAGTCAGGTATGTGCTGCCACCTTGTGGAATCTGGAGATTGGTTTCAGGTCTTTAACCTGTGTGCTAACACCTCTGCCCGTTAATCCATGTTGCCAACCCAAGACTGTCTTTCTCATCAGTGCACACTGTCTCATGCCACCTACCCATGAGCGTGATCATTCAGTTACCACGCACAACTACTGAGTTTCCTTAAACATCTATACCTTCCTGCTAAGTGACCCTCCAAGGTCCCTACCCTCTCAAGTGAAAATGACTACAACTTCGTAGAAGGCTTGAGGTGGAAGATGCAGGATCTCCTCTCTGGCGTCATCACTGGGACACAGAGATGCATAGTGAATGCTCTCTTTTCTCCTGGCCTAACGTTTAACACTGCTAGAATCTGAATGTTTGTACCCCGTCCCATTCATAGATTGAACTCCTGCCTTAGGTCATGTGGGTGGGGCTCTCATGAATGGGATCCGTGCCCGGATGAAAGAACCAGGAAACACTTTGCTCTTCCGCCTGTTGCTGAGTGGTGGGCGTGTATATGGAAGTGGGTCCTCAAACACCAAGCTTTGCTGCTCTGATCTGGAGTTTCTCAGTCTTCAGATATGTGAGGAATACATTTCTATTGTTTAAATGCCATTTGACTTAAGGTATTTTGTTTCTAAAAGATCAGGTAGATGAAGATGAATACTTTTTGCATACTTCTATCATAGACATATTTTATTTCCCCTGGGGGTACCTGGCACCCTGCCCTGTATATACCGGACTCCTCTCCCACCTCGTCTCAGAAGGGCAGGGTTAGAGGATGGGTCCATTTGGGCTGGATTTGCTGAGGGCTACAGACTGGAAGTCCTTGCTCTGGTTAAGGTACAAGTCTAAAATTCAGAATTGATGGAGCCATGTACACTCTTAAATAACGACAGTAAGCCAGGAACAGGGGTAACCAGGTCATCAAATGGCTCCAGTGTGAATACTAGTTCTTTGGAATGACCTGTCCTAGGGATAAGAGGTTGGCCACCAAGGGTGAAGGTGAGGAAGCATTTGAAGAAGAAGTAGCTATGTTCAGGATTGCACACAGTGCAATGAATCTGAGAGATACCTATGGATAGACACTTGTATTGACTGATAGCGAGATGGGAGGGTTAATGCACCTCAATCAGAAGCAAGCGTTTAAGTGAGAAAAGGTAGACAACAGCAAATAAGAATGCGCCTGTACTTTGTCAGAGGAGATTCATGTGTCAGTCAATTAACAGTCTGGGGGCCGGCAACATGACTCAGTGTATAACAAAGCTTGCCTGATGACAAGAGTTCAATTTTTGTTACCATGCAAAACTGGAAGGAGAGAAAGGACTCCACAAAGTTGTCCTCTGGTCTCTACACTCACCCTGGGCACTCGAGCACTCTCTCTTACACACACCATATGTACAATAATAAATAAAACATTAGAAAAAATCTTGGCATTATGACTAGCATAACATGCTCAGCCATTTTAACTTTGCCTCATAGAGTGTATGCCAGGGTTGCCTGGCAGGGAAACTGGCAGCTCCAGCCAAGATGGCTACAGTCAAGCTGAATCTCTACAACCAGATGCTCACACTGATGATTTTTAGCAACAGGAGAGGGAGCATCAGGAGACTGCTGGGAACCATTTTCCCCACAGCTTACATGTTCACTAGAACAAACGACTTTGATCAATTTCTAGAAAAGCAAAAGTTACTTTTTTTTTTTTTTTTAAGGCTCAAAATTCTCTTTGACCCTGTCTCAAGGTTGGCATCTGTGGCGTCATTGCCAGATTACCCATGACTACTAGAATCGTTCCCATGTATTTGGAGCATGAAACAAAACAGAAAATGAAGCAATTTTTAGCAAGCACTGAGAACAGGGATTTTTGCTGAAATCCTATTTCCTCTTGACAAGAGCTGTTGCTCCCTCAAGAGAGGTAAACATTATGTCTGTGCAACTGAGTACCTCATAAAAACAGCTGGCAAAGTTAGCTGATCCCCTTTCCATGGCAACATGGCTCGGGTTTGAATTATTCATCAAATGAAGGATATTTCCTCATGGCTAGACAAACTCAAAAGATAATGTAGCAAATTCCCCAAAGAAAATAGCATTATTCTTATATTTTACATTTTAGAGTTTCTTTCAGTGTGGTTTTGGAAGCAAATCTATAGAATCGGTGATTAGGCAAACTATCCTTTTAGCTACAGGGCTGTCATTTATAAAACAAAACTAATATGGAGTTATTTCTTTGGTGGTTTTCAGAGACAGATATTTAAAAGGTTTAAAGACAGATAAACAATGTAAGGTGTCAGGAGACACTCACTGATGCTTAGATATATCACCTAGAGGGGACCACCATCATGTGGATTTCCTGGACCAGTAGCTGTGTGGCTGGCCTATGCTGACTGTCTTAGTTAGTGTTTTACTGCTGTGAACAGACACCATGACCAAGGCAAGTCTTATAAATGACAACATTTAATTGGGGCTGGCTTATAGGTTCAGAGGTTCAGCACATAATCATCAAGGCAGGAAGCATAGCAGCATCTAGGTAGACATGGTGCAGGAGAAGCTGAGAGTTCTACATCTTCGTCTGAAGGCTGCTAGCAGAATAGTGACTTCCAGACAGTTAGGATGGTGGTCTTAAAGCCCACACCCACAGTGTCACAAGGCCATACCTACTCCAACAACAGGGCCACACCTTCTAATAGTGCCACTCCCTGGGCTGAGCATATATAAACCATCACATTCTACTCCCTGGCCCCCATAAGCTTGTTCAAACATATGAGTTTATGGGGCCACACCTAAACATAGCATAATGCAAAATACATTTAGTTCAACATCCAGAGTCTTCATAGTCTATAGCAGTCTCAGCAATATTAAAGGTCTCTTCTGAGATTCATCCATTCACTTAACTGTAATACCCAAAGCAAGACAGGAAATCAGCTGGGCAAACTCCAAACTCTGCATCTCTATGTCTGATATCAAAGTGCTCTTCAGATTTCCAACTCCCCTTTCACCTTTGTTGGCTGCAGCAAAGTTCTTTCTCCTGGGCTGGTTCCTCTCCCTTTTGGCAGCTTTCCTCAGCAGATAGACCATGGCTCTGGCATCTCAAACATCTTGGGGTCTCCAAGGCAACTTCAATGTTACAGCTTCTTGTTTCAATGTCTGGGATCCACACATGATCTTCTGGGCTCCTCCAAAGGGCTGGTGTCACTTCTCCAGCTCTGCCCTATGTATCATTCTAGGCTCAGGTTGATCCACTCCACTACTGCTGCTGTTCTTGGTGATCATCCCATGGTACTGGCATCTCCAATAAGCTGGGGTCTTCTGCTGCAACTAGGCTTCACCAATAGCCTTTCATAGGCCCTCTTCATGATGCCAAGCCTCAATTCCTTTGTATGACCCCTTCACTCCTGGGCCATCAACTACAACTGAGGCTGCATCTTCATCAATGGCCTTCCATAGCCTCTCACAGTGCCAACCATCAGCTGCTCTTCATGACTCCTTCATGTTTCAAAACCAGTACCACCTGGGTGACTCTTATACATTACCAAGTCTGGCTGCTTACACGAGATACAACCATGGCTGCCTTTGGAACACAGCTTCTCTTTGCTCTCAGGAAACACTTCCCAGAAGATTTCACCTCAATGATGCTGGTCTTAATCACCACTAATATCTTAGCTCCAGCTAACTAACATCAATAGTCCCAGTAATGGAAAGGTTTCGTTTTAGTAGTTCTGGTATCTTGTTAAAACAGCTGATTCCTCAGCCCCAGCTAACCAAACCCACAGATCAAAAACAATGCAGCCCTGATAAGAGTCTTTAATCTTCCCTCTGAAATTTCACAAGCCAGGCCTCCATCTTCTGCACTGTTCTCAACATTATCTTACAAGCTCCTACAGAACATCCTACAGAGCTCTTACCACCTAATGACTCTTCTAGCTCAAAGTTCCAAAGTCCTTCCCAAAACATGATCAGGTAGTCACAGGAATACCCCACTATGCTGGTACCAATTTGTCTTAGTCAGGGTTTGTATTCCTGCACAAACATCATGACCAAGAAGCAAGTTGGGGAGGAAAGGGTTTATTCAGCTTACACTTCCATGCTGCTGTTCATCACCAAAGGAGGTCAGGAATGGAACTCACACAGGGCAGGAACTTGAAGGGTGCTGCTTACTGGCTTGCTCAGCCTGCTTTCTTTCTTTCTTTCTTTCTTTCTTTCTTTCTTTCTTTCTTTCTTTCTTTCTTTCTTTCTTTCTTTCTTTCTTTCTCTCTCTCTTTCTCTCTCTCTCTCTCTCACTCACCCTCCCTCCCTCCCTCCCTCCCTCCCTCCCTCCCT
>CM052701.1:52276673-52302942 GCA_028551405.1 Uromys caudimaculatus
ACTTTTATCATGAAGGGATGTTGAATTTTGTCAAATGCTTTTTCAGCAGCTAAGGAAATGACCATGTGGTTTTTTTCTTTGAGTTTGTTTATGTAGTGAATTACATTGATGGATTTCCCGGTATTGAACCATCCCTGCATCTCTGGGTCCTTTCTTAACAGCCACACAGCCACCACCACCTGCTCAAGAGCCAGGTCGAAAATTCACTTCCATTTGGCCTAATCCCAAATAATAGACCCTAATGTGTGGAGCTTGGGATGTTTTAAGAGCACAACATGATAATTTGATTTAATCTGAGGTAAACTGGGAAGTGGAGAAAACAAACAGCACCCACGAGACTATCTTAGCATGCCACAGTGACCACAAGAACTAGTCCCTCCAGTATGGTAGTACCTTTCATTCGTCATATGATCTGAACCAAAAACGGTTCGATTTGTTTTCCTACCTACCCGACTCTAATCCCTAATTTTCACATTGTTTCTATAATTCCTATGCCCTCCGTGATGAAATCTTAAGTCGTGTGAGGTTTTTAAAGGACTAAAATATGACAACCATTGAATTAGGAAAATGAAAGTACCTCGCAGAAATATAAACAAAAGCAAGGTACCTAAACCGTCAGGTTGTAACATCAGTGGTGCACACATAGTACAGTGTTTCTGAGAAATTAATGACACATTATAATGCCTTCAAATGCCTTCAGCACGGGCAACAAGGAAGGATGAGAAAGAGCCAGTCATTACAATGAATTCACCATTACTCCAGTACTAAAAAGGCGCCCTTGCCGTGTCATTGCTGCCACAATGCCGTGACTCGGATTCGAACCGAGGTTGCTGCGGCCACAACGCAGAGTACTAACCACTATACGATCACGGCGAGCTACCGGAACGCCACGCTGCAGCACGTAACCAGTGTGGCCCTTGAGACAGGGACGACCAATCTCCTGCCATCCCCATGATGGTGTATTTTAAAGGGCCCCAGCTGACCTTAACGATTGGCCACAGTCTTCTCGAGTTTCTGCTTAGCTTGAGAACGCACCACAAAAAAGACGGCCATGAAAATGCCTGGCAAGCCTAGTGTGGTGGTGCCTGGGAACTTAAAAGTCGGGACGTTAGAGGCCAGCCTGCCCCGAATCAGACTTTGACTCAAAAGAAAAAGACCAAAAAAAAAAAAGAAAAAAGAAAAGAAAAAGAAACAAAGAAAAAGAAAAACAGGCCCAGTCCGCTGCTGTTACTAAAGCTGCTAAGCAGAGGGCTTCTTTCCGCCAGCGCGCGTATCTAGCCGGGGAAACCAAAGCGCCTGCGCACACTCGTAGGTCCCGCCGTTGATGATAGGCGGAAACAAATGCCAGCAACCCAATGACCGTCGAAGGGGGCGGGGCATCCAATACAGAAGAGATCAAGTAAGGGACTCAGACCTCAGGTTCCCGGTAGCTCGCCGTGATCGTATAGTGGTTAGTACTCTGCGTTGTGGCCGCAGCAACCTCGGTTCGAATCCGAGTCACGGCATTGTGGCAACAATGGCACGGCAAGGGAGCTGCGTTTTGTTCTTCTATTCCATTTTAATACGTAGCTGACATTCTAGAAAATGAACCTCAAACAAATGACAGCTGAGAACAAGGTTTATACCAGCGCGGCCTAACTTAGACTGCAGGAGCACAAAGGATTCCAGTTTGTTATGAGGATGGTGTTTGCACTCTAAGTACAAGAATTGTGTCAGTCAGAAAAGTGCAATGTGCATATGTGACTGTTTTCATAAAAATACAGTTGGTTTGTCTTAGTCTCTTATACATCGTTGACTTTTTACAAATTCCCATCAAAGCGCTGGAATAAACGCCAAAGTGATGAAGAGAAGAGGCTCCGCAGAGGGTGTAACCTTTGAAATAGCTTTTACAAGTAGAATGGGAATCTGTCAAACCGCAATGTAATGTACAAAGGGTTGAACACAGCCATGAAAAAGCACTGTCGTGATTCCTCTCCTAAGTGTTCTCCCTGGGTCAATTTTAGGACCTGCCCGCTCCCACAGCACTCTAGGGCCTGGCTTTGGCAGACAGCTAGCGCTCCTCAAGAACCTGTTGAGTGAGTGGGCGCCAGGCGTTGGGGGCGAGAAACGACACTGAAAGCCACGTGAGCAGGAAAAGCAGGCGGATGTCCTGCAGTCTGGGGCGTAAAATAGTGAAAGGATTTAGGTAGTGTTCAGCGAGATCTCTGGTGGCTCTGCAAGGGAGGGTAAAAGCTGACCACTTTGAACTCGCTTGTCAGAAACCACTGGCACATTCTTGTTTTAGCAAATATCACTGCCCCTCTGTGGAAGCCGTCACAGGCTAGGCGCCATAAGGGCGGGAGCGCTGAAGGACACGAAGAAAACCTGACCGAGTCCCAGTTGCCGCCCAGTGGGATCAGAAGTGGGCGCAAAGCCGAGAGGGAGCAACAAGGGGTGAGGATTTAGCCATCCAGGAGTGTGAGAGGCTGCAAGGAAGAGAGAAGTCATGGGGCCGGAAAGCCGAAGCTGACAGGCACTTAACTGAGTTCGGTCCTAACTCACTAAGGAGGGCATCCGCACTCTCCGCAAAGGTCCTGATGGGTCGCGCTAGGGGTGGGGGAGGATCTGCAGCCAGGAGACCCAATGGGAAACGCCCCTGCAGGCCCGAGTACTCTGCCGAGTCTACTGGCAAGGGTCCAGGCACCAGAGACCGGCTTCCCCAAGACAGTCACCTCGGGTCCCCGGATGCTCAGGAGGTCTCCGGCCAACCCCCAACACCTCTCTCAAGCGACTATTTGCTCGAGACAAAGTAAACAAAGTGAAACCTAGTTAGCTGCGAGAGCGCAATGCGCCTGCGCACGGCAGGCTAAGCAAGATTGGAGTCCCGCCCAGCAGATGGGTCATTTAGTGACGCAGGAAGTGAGAAGGCCTATGAGTATTGAAGAGAATATTCAGAAGAGAAATATTACAGGTCCCTGGTAGCTCGCCGTGATCGTATAGTGGTTAGTACTCTGCGTTGTGGCCGCAGCAACCTCGGTTCGAATCCGAGTCACGGCATTGTGGCAACAATGGCACGGCAAGGGGTCCCTGTCTTTTTTTTTTTTTTTTTTTAATTCCCATGTTTTTACAAGATCCACTTTTTTTTTTCTTTCACTTTGAAAATTGAGCTTCTCTAACGATCGCTGCATCTAAGAATTCTTTAACGCTCTGACTACGACTCCAGATGGAACAGTTTCTCAACCCTTCCTTCTGAAAAACCGTTGTCTAAGCCATTCAACACGCTCGAAACAGCGCCCCTGTGACCTTGCAGGGATTTCCCGCACCTCCGTTTTTAATTTAAAAAAACGCGTCGTTCGTTTGTAATTACAGGCTGCTTGTACCCAAGCCTAACTGAAAGGTTCCTTCTCATTCTTCACGTCATCCACCAATTATTGCTTTTTTCCAGTGCCATTATCTTGCCATGATAGTCCTAGTGTAACAAATGTATCCATACGTGTAAAGATACTCTTCTTACATAAAATACCGACACCTCCAACTCCCAAAAAAATTACGATATGAGAACAGAACACGAGGTAGGTAACAGATTTGCCTAAGTGCGTTAGAGTACTTACACTGAGGGAATCTCCATCCATCTCGAGGCCTGTCTTCCTCGCATCCCCCACCTCCTGTCCCTTGTGCCCATCTAGTGCGAGTAGGGGACAGTTTAGTGTGATAAAACAGAGGAAAGAGATGATCTATTAAGACCCGAATTTGGAGACTAGTAGAGGAAATGGTCTCGGCAGTCTGCTTGGAAGCCCTCCGCTCTCATCTCTTATGCCAAGAAAGATATCATTGAAGAGAAGCCACTAAAGTTAGAAAAACGCAAGCGCATTGCAGGCAGGATTCACTGAGTCCTTTTTGTTGCATGTTTTACTCTGGCTTTTGTTTTTGTTGCTTTCATAGTTTTGGGTTTTTGTTTTGTTTTTAAGATCTTTTAAAAATACCTATTTTGTTTTGCACGCATTAGAATTTTGCTTACATAAATAGTTCATACCCAGGAAGGCCAAAAGAAGTTGGCAGACACCCTAGAACTGAAGGGCTAAGACTGAACTGGACCCTCTGGAAGAGCAGCAAGATCTAAGCCATCTCCTCAGGAGCTCTTAGTGATTCTTCTGCTTCAGCCTTCCCAATGCTGGGATTACAGCTGTGTACCACCATTAGATGCACTGACTAAACCATGATTGTGCTCCAAACACACACAGCTCCCCTTAAAAAAAAAAAAAAAAAAAAAAAAATTATTTTATTTATTTATTTATTTATTTATTTATTTATTTATTTATTTATTTTTTGAAGCAGAGTCTCATTTGCTGAAGCTGGCCTTGAACTCACTTGGCTGCCGAAGTTGCCATGGGATTCTCCTGCCCCAACCTCCAAGTACTGAGATTGCAGAAGTATACTACCACACCTAGCTCCATAAATGAATATTTGAACAGGGGCCTTTTGGCTTTTTGGCCTCTGCCTTTCCCCAGGATTTTGCTTTGTTCCACAGCTAGGCTAGCTTCAAGCTCAGTCCTCTAGCTTACAGAGTAGTTGAAATTACAGACATACATATGTGTGCCTGACTTCAGGAGATTTCTTATAGTCATTTAAATGAGTGGCAAGGTTTGCTTTGTGATTGCAAGATTTAGCTTTATGTTATTTCAGTTTAGAATCATATTATTTTCATATTAAAGAGATAGTCTAAAAAGGGGTGGGAGGACTAGAGAGATGGCTCAGTGTTTAAGAGCACCAACTGCTCTTCCAGAGGTTGACCATGAGTTCAATTCCCAGCAACCACATGGTGGCTCACAACCATCTGTGTTGGGGTCCAATACCCTCTTCTGGTGTGTCTGAAGATAGTGTACTCACATACATGAGAGAGAGAGAGAGAGAGAGAGAGAGAGAGAGAGAGAGAGAGAGAGAGAGAGAGAGAGAGAGAGAGGATATCTGTGAGTCTACAAAAAGAAAAATGGCGCCCTCCTGTTTCTCCAGTAACAAAGCCCTTGCCTCCTCCTCTTCCTCTTCCCACCTTTCACTTTTTCTCAGCCTTCAAAGGGACAAGACAGTAAGAAAAGAAGTGAGCGCTGGTGGTAAAAGCTTGGAGCTTCAGGAACTCCTAAGAGCTCCTCTGACTGTGAATTCATTGAAGGCACCCTAGCTTCTCATCTTCTGACACTTGTTCTTGATGGCAATATACCATGTGCCAGACCTCCTGGTGTTTTAGGAGATGCTAGGAACTCGGAGTTTTGTGCAAGATGTCCCATAAGTTTAAACAATGGAAGCTGATGGTTTTTGTTTTTGTTTGGTTTTTTTCGAGACAGGGTTCTCTGTGTAACCCTGGCTGTCCTGGAACTCACTCTGTAGACCAGGCTGGCCTCGAACTCAGAAATCCACCTGCCTCTGCCTCCCAAGTGCTGGGATTAAAGGCGTGTGCCACCACTGCCCAGCTGATTTAATTTTTTTAAACAGTGAGTTGATCAAAACTATGTAGGCCGAACAGAAATAGGTACAAGGAGGAAGAGAAGTCCTGTGACTAAGAGTGACCTGGGTTCAATCCTCAGCACCCACACAACAGTTAGCAACCATCTGTAACAGGATCCAAAACCCTCTTCTGGCACAAAAGTGGAATGCAGACATACAAGCAGGCAAAACACCTGTATGGTTTGTTTGGTTTTTTAAAATTGGTACAAATGGAACTCAGTCTTAATGAATAACAGAGCACTATTTTAGAAGGAGAAAAGATTGCTGAGGTCAAGTAAGAAGTGTATAGGCACCTCTTGAGAAGGTTCTCTGTCATTGGCCAAATTGGGAGAGTTTGGGCATCAAAAGGACTTATGATATAATATGAGAATAGGTTATATAGCACACAAAGATTTTTAAAATATTTATTTATTATTTATTTGTTGAGAGGGGAGGGAGAGAGACAGAGAGAGAGAGAGAGAGAGAGAGAGAGAGAGAGAGAGAGAGAGAGAGAGAGAGAGAAGTATGTGCAGTTGCCTACGGAGGCCAGAAGACAGTGTCAGATGCCCTGGAGCTAGCTGTGAGCCTCCAGACATGGGTTTTGGGAGGCAAACTCAATCCTCTGGAAGAGCAGCAAGTGCTCCTAACTGCAGAGCCTAAAAAATGGTGTTGTTTTTAAAAATGTGTGTGGGTCTCTCACTTGCATGTATGTCTGTGCCCCATGTGCATGCCTGGTACCTGTGAAGGCCAGAAGAGGGCGTGAGATCCTCTGGAACTAACTAGAGTCACAAAAGGTCGAAAACTTCCATGCAGGCTCTGGGATCTGAACCCAGGTTCTCTGGAGAGTAGTTGGTGATCTTAACTATGACACCATCTCGACAGACCCTGAAAAAATCAGTAGTAGTAGTAGTTGTTGTTGTTGTTGTTGTTGTTGTTGTTGTTGTTGTTTTAATAGGCTCTCACTGTGTGCCTTTAGCTGGTCTGAATGGCTGCTTCCAGAATATTGGGAATAAAGGTGCATGAGAGCCATCCCATTCAGGTTGAAAGACGATTTAATATATCTATTTTATGTGGATGTCTATGTGTGCCTGAGTGCATGTGCACCATGTGTGTGCAGGAGCCCTCAGAGGAGAACCAGAAGAGGACATCAGATCTCCTGGAAGTGGAGTTATAGGCAGTTGTGAGCTGCCATGTGCTTACTGAGAATTGAATCCAGGTCCTCTGCGAAAGCAACAAGTGCTCTTAGCTGCAAACCAACCCTCACCCCTGTGAATATTGTCTATATATCATGCTGAGGCACCCCTCACCCCTGGGAATACTGTCTGTAGATCATGCTGCTGAAGCACCCCTCACCCCTGGGAATACTGTCTGTATGTCATGCTGAGGCACCCCTCACCCCTGGGAATACTGTCTGTAGATCATGCTGCTGAAGCACCCCCTCACCCCTGGGAATACTGTCTGTATGTCATGCTGAGGCACCTGGCACCCCTGGGAATACTGTCTGTAGATCATGCTGAGGCACCCCTCACCCCTGGGAATACTGTCTGTAGATCATGCTAAGGCACCCCTCACCCCTGGGAATACTGTCTGTAGATCATGCTGGACCCCACCTCTATTCCTTTGCTTGACTCCCGATGCTTCCTGGATTGGAATGGCACTTCACCCTTTATTTCATCTATCCAAATCTTAAGGGAGCATAGAAAAACTGAGGAATATATGATGGCATAGGAAAACAGAAGGATTTCCTTACTCCAGAGTCCGATTGAAGCTTCTAAAGGTTCCTACCACCAAGGCTGATAACAGTCTAAGTTCAATTCCTGGTAGAATTGTAGAAGGAGAAAAGCAGCTCTAACCTACACATATACACACACTTTTTTTTTAATGTTAAAAATTCCAACACAACATTTTCTATAAAAGCTGCTCCGCCCGCCTGCCTTTGTATGCTCCTGGTTATACACAGCTGTTTTATGCTGAAGTAATAGCAGGCTTAAGTTCTGGGTGTATATGGCCTTGGGGAGGCCCTCATTCAGTTTTTCCTAAGAATCATAACAGGCCTGCTAGCTTTGCTATAGTAGAGTTCTCCTACATCCCTGTGTCCTTGTGAGCTGCACTTTTACCTTATCTATTGTAGTCTTATCAGGGACCCCTAAGGAAGCACCTTGTGGTCTCATTTGGGTTTCTTAGCAACTCTTTGAATGTGGTAACTTCAAAACCCTCCAAAATCCTATCTATGATTATTGTAAAAAACAAAACAAAAAACAAAACAAAACATAAAAAACACTGAGCAGGACTCTTGAGGAACCTACCACAGCCAGTACTCACACTTGGGGATGTCCTGCTTCTTCAGCTCTCCTTTGAAGCCACACTCATGGTTTTGGGTGTGTCTTATCTTTCCACTGGAAGCCTCTCTTTCTCTTTGCATTTATTTTTAAGTTTATATTAAAATATCTTTTAAAAAATATTTATTTTTATATGTGCAAGTATTTTTGCCTGCATTTGTGTGTGTGCCTGTGCGTGCCTGCACTTGCATATACACAGGATTCCACAGAGACTAGAAGGTGTGGGATCCCCTGGAGCTGGATTTGACTGCTGTGGGTGCTGGCACCAAAGTCAGTCCCCTGGAAAAGCAGTAAGTGCTCTTAACTACTGAGTCATCTCTTCAGCTCCCGCCTTTATGGTTTTTGAGACAGATTCTCCCAAGATGAATTGGACTCCATCTAGGGACTCCTGCTGCTATAGCCTCCGAGAGCGAGATTATAGGCATGCCCACCGTATTTACAGGGTTTTTTTGTCTCCTGCGTCTACTTTTGAAATGTACCACCATTCCCAGCATTACAGGTTTGTTTTTGTTTTGTGGGACAGGGATTCAGGCAGCCCAGGCTGGCTTCAAACTCCTTAACAAGACAATGTCCTTGAACTCTTGATCCTGTAGCTTCAACCTCCCAATTACTAGGATTATGGTCATGTGTCATGTCTTAGTTACAGTTCTATTGCTATGTATGAAGAGACACCATGACCAAGGCAACTTATAGAAGAAAGCATTCAATTGAGGACTTGCTTATAGTTTCAGAGGGTCAGTCCATTATCATCATGGCAGAGAGCATGGTGGCAGGCAGGCAGGCATGTTGCTGGAGAAATAAGTAGCTCAGAGCTTTACATACCGATTCACAAGCCACGAGTAGAGAGGCTGTTAGAGAGGCAGTGGGTGGAGACTAGGCCTGTAATGGGCTTTTGAAACCTCAAAGACCACCCTCAGTGACACATCTCCTCCAATATGGCTACACCTCCCAATCCTTCTCAACAAACTTATGGGGACCATTCTCATTCAAACCACCACATATCACCGCCGCCGTCACCACCCAGCATTTTATATTTTTTGAAGCAAATACCACTAGTGTGGAGGCCCACACCTACAACCTCAGAACTTGGGAAAGCTGAGTACCATGAGTCTGAGCTTGGGCCTGATTGTAAAGTGACTCCCAGGCTAGGCAGGGCCACAGAGCAAGGGCAGAGCTCGTATCACTCAACACCCTTAATTTGCACAACAACAACTCCTATCACCCTTTCTAGGATAGGACCTGGGCGTGGTCTTGGCCCAAGAGCTAGCTAGACTGTACAGCTGTGACTCCTGTCCATTGCCTTTCCTGTCCTCTCCCATTTGGTGAGTGTGGAGACCTTCTCCTACTAGTTAACCAGAGTATCCTCAGGAATCTGTCATCTCTTGTGTTCACCATTGCATAATTAGTTAATATTTTAAGCTGTACATTCTGGAATGTAAACCTCTTATTTTCTATATTATACCCCGTGAAGTGACAGTTCTCAGTGTCTTTTACAGGCATGCTATCCGATGTGTAATTGGGGTCCTACAGCATTTTTATCACCTGGGAGTTCCCCAGCTAGACCTGCAAAAATGACAATCTACAATGTAACAAGACACACACATCCCCACCCAGTTGGAGGGTCACATTACTGTTTGAGAATACATGACATTAGAATTTGCACATGGCAGAAAAAAACATTTTCTTTTTTGGTTTTGTGGGGGTTTTTGGTTTTTGTTTTGTTTTGTTTTGTTTTGTTTTGTTTTGTTTTGTTTTGTTTTTTCGAGACAGAGTTTCTCTGTGTAGCCCTGGTTGTCCTGGAACTCACTCTGTAGACCAGGCTGGCCTCGAACTCAGAAATCCAACATGGCAGAAATTTAGCATACTTGAAATCTGGAATCATAGGAATAGATTTAATGTTTTCCCATCACACCCTTCTTTCTCAGCTTCGAATTCACTCCTCTTTGGAGGTTCACCTGATTCTCAAAAAGGTGGCCCATGCCGGTCAAGTCAACCCTCTCTGGAGACTGGGGCAGAGTAGACCAGACTGAGCCTTTACAGGGAATTCCTGGCCTACTACAGTATGAAGTCCTATCTTTAATACATCCATAAACAACTAAAAGAGGTCGGGCAGTGGTGGCGCAGGCCTTTAATCCCAGCACTCAGGAGGCAGAGGCAGGCGGATTTCTGAGTTCGAGGCCAGCCTGGTCTACAGAGTGAGTTCCAGGACAGCCAGGGCTATATAGAGAAACCCTGTCTCGAAAACAAAACAAAACAACTAAAAGAGAGTGAGGAAGCACAGAGACAGTGTGTAGAGCCAGTACCACAGTGACGTAAAGCAGACAGTTTTCCCAGCAAAGAAAGAGAGAGACAGAGAGACAGAGACAGATGTTGGCCTTAGCTTCAGGGCTACAATGCTTCTGGTGAACAATCGGCTTCCTTTCTAAGACAAAACTCCAGGCACCTGGACTTCATCAGACCAGGGTCGGAGGCCTGAGAAGGTAAGGGACTGGTGATAGACAACATTAGACCTGTTTCTCACTTGATTTATTGACTTATCTGTTTCTATTCTGTCACAAACTGATTGACAAACCCAGGGTGTAGCTTGAGAGATTTCCACAAGAAAGCAGTGCAGCTGTGAGGGCTGCGTGGGCCTGCTGGGGGCCGGTGTAAGCGTGGATGAGAATTGTTTGTGCGAGGGTTGTTAGCATCTGAAGCTGGTGGGTGGGTGTAGAAACATCAGAGCAATGGGTGTCTCTGGAGAACTGATTACAAGCCAAGTGAGAAGTTTGCCTGGATAGAAAGGCAACCTAGGTTTTGGGTGTGAGCTGAAGGATAGGAGGAGATGGGCGGTACTCCCAAGGTGAGGGCAGTAATAGGCACATCTAAAGAGCAGCTTCTTCGAAAATGCTGTTTGGATCTTTGGGTTGGCAGAAAGGAATAAGGATGAGCAGGATATGCCTGGGGACTCATCTTCCCGCGTCTGACGCAAACTGGGGGGTGGTGAAAAAGAAGAGCAGATGAGACTAGTGAGCGCCTCACAGGAGCACGCGTAGCGACCCGTGGAGATTCACCCTCGGCGTAGCAATTGCTCCCCGCTATCCCCCATCTACTCCTCTCCGAGTCCTCGGGTCCCCGTTAGGCAGCGGGCCCCGCCCCTCTTACCGCTGACGACGAGCCCCGCCCCTCCCTCCGGCGCAGCTCCGCCCCCTCTCGCCCCGCCCCCGCCGCTCACGGTCGGCTTGCTCAGTTGGGAAGGCCCTATGCTACTGAGCGGAGCCCCTCCTACGGGCTCCGGCCCCGGGCCGCGGGCGCAGGGCAGCGCGGGGGGTGGTCCCGGGGGATCCCGCCGTGGGGCTGGGGGTGCGGGGACCGGCCCTGGAGGGGGCGGCAGCGGTGGAGTCGCAAAGTGGCTGCGGGAGCACCTGGGCTTTCGCGGGGGCGGCGGCGGAGGGGGCGCCAAACCCGCCCCCCCAGAGCCCGACTACCGCCCCCCAGCGACCTGCCCGGCCGCGCCCCCTGCGCCGCCCCCGGACATCCTGGCCGCCTACCGGCTGCAGCGAGACCGCGACTTCGAGGACCCCTACTCCGGGGGCTCCTCTGCGTCCGCCGCCCTTTCCACCCCAGCCGTCCCTGGCCCCACTCCGCCCCCGCGCCACGGCTCACCCCCGCACCGCCTCATTCGGGTCGAGACCCCCGGCCCCCCAGCGCCCCCTCCGGACTCCGGACCCCCTGCCAGCAGCGACAGGGTGAGTGCGGCTCCGGGCGTGGGTGTCCAGGAGGGGTGGTGGTCTGAGGTCTGGAGATTTAGGGAGGGACAAAGGTGGCTTGGCTGGAGCTCAGCCTTTAGCTGTCAGTATTTCTGGTTGACACAAGCTTAGTCCCTGACACGGGGGCTCAAATTTTAACCCCTTTGTTAGCTTCTCCACCGACTAATCTGAGCTCCAAACTCTGCCCTGTTTCCCGTTAGGGCCCCAGCACTAGGGACGACCTCCCTCATGGGCTCTTCCCTCAGCTTTGCAACCCCTCCATCCTGATCCTGGAGCCTTTTTTCTAACGGGCATTGAGAAGCACCCCTCCTTCCCCTTTGCTGGTTTATGGCCTTTGTGCCCTCTCTGGAGCTGCAGCTTCTCTGCCCTTTGATCTCTTGACTCTTCCCTCCACAGAGCTTTCCTCTCCCCCTCCTCTTCCCCGTCCCCTTCCTCCCACCCTGTCCTGGAGTCCAGGCATCTTTGCAGGTCTGAAGCCCCAGAAAGGAGCTGCAAACTAAGATTTCTTCGGTGGACACAGCGAGCGCTGGCCTTTGCCTTTCCCAGTGGGGTTGGGGGGGGGGGGGGTGAGCTGTTGTACTCCGAATGCCAATATGGGCATGGTCCAGCTCTGACTGAAAAAATTCACCCCTGGGGTACAGGCACACTCCTTCCAGTGTTCCCCCCAAGTCTGAGGACACTTGGTGGTCAGGACCTGTTGCCCAGTTAAGGCTGAGTGACTGGGTTCATTCATCATCTCTTGGCTTCCCTCTTTCTCAGTCCATTCTGAGAGAGACTGGAGCTTTTCCTGGATCTGCAGGCACTGGAGGAAGACATCTACCTTCCTTCTTAATTCTAGTTTTATCCTGTCCTGGATGATAGACAGCTGAAAGCCGATCTTAGTCTCCCTAAATCGGAGGACGGTGACTCTGAGCCACCCCAGCTCTGTTGCCCTCCACATGTCTGAGTTCACCCCTCCACATGTCTGAGAGTTCACCCCTCCAGGGCTTGCTCATCTATCCTTAGTAGAGAAGATTTTTATCTGGTTAGAGAGCAGTTAATGTTTGAATCCTCTGGCTTCAGAATTGGGCTTTTTAGCCAAAAGATCACTGTCCTGCTAGGCTTGCTGGATAAGAGGTGTGTCAGGGTCGAAACAAGAGCCCCAGATGTGTGACTCATTCCCCCCAAGGTTCTCGCCATAGAGCATGGCTGACCATGCTGGCTTATCCTCCTTAAGCTGAAGAGGAGGGTCTGAGGCTGCTTCTCCCAGGCTGTGTGCAGTCTCCTTCCTCATTGCCCCTGCTGTGATGAGAGGGTTGGATGGCCATGAAACAGAGGGGAGTAGCTAGGCCTTGTCCTCCCCACAGACCAGTCTCCTCCTCCCTGGCCACTGGCTCTTGGCCCATGGTCTAAGCTGTCCTTGGCTATTCTCCTTCTTGTAGTGGCTTAGAATGACCTAACAGGCTGCGCACCACACTGTGGGTTCCTCCAGGAAAACATCCATTTTTTTTTTTTTTGTCAGTTCTCTGTCTCCAAAGTGTCTGACCCAGTGTCCCGCAGTGGTGCGTGTCCATGAACAGGGTGGCTTAAGGGTCAGGGAGTTCCAAGACATGGTTTTCCTTCCATATTTTCCCAGAAGCCTCCAAGGAAGGAGCTGTAGCCCTGTGCACAGACCCTCAGACCCTTCCTGCCAAGACTGTCCGTGCTCTGTGCATCAGTTGGGTCAGCTCTGACCTGTGGGTTTTTTCAGACCTGGGGGAGGGGAAGCACAGGAGGTGTCTGAGTCTCTTGCCAGCCAGCCACAGAGACAGGAATGAAATCCGACAGGCTCTCCCAGAAGCCACACAATCTGTGCTTTCTTTGCTGTGTGTGATAAAAGGATCCAGGATGTACCATCTGAGCTGTCCCATGGGCTGACCTATGGCTCCTCATTATTCAGAAATCAGTCAACTCCCTACCATCTAGGAACAGAACTTGAGAAATCCCAGAGTATTCCCCTAGGAAAGGCTAAGCCAGACAAGGTACCTGAGCTCTTACCCCAAACCCGGGTGGCCAGACACCCGCAGGGCCTACTGAGTGTACAGTGCTGCCTCTGGACCACCACTCCTGCTGAGCTGTGGTTTCTAAACTAAGTGGCCACTTTCCCTCTCTTCTCAGCTCTGCAGAGCTCCTTGGTTGGCAGAAAGAGGTTCCAGAACACCCCCAAGGGGGCTGTGTCCTGAGGTTGGATGGAATGGGTAGGAGTGCTTCCCCACTAAACTAGAGATGCCAAGGAGCCATAGGGCGAGGAGGCCAGAGGGAATAGATATTTGGACAAGGCCCTGAGGTTCATTAGCCTTCTTTTTCTGCTGGGCTCTCTGGCTGCCACCCCACTCTGAAACCCACTGGTACAACTGGCAGAGACTCAGAGCTGACCATCTGGCCAGGCCTGGCAGGGCAGGTGTGGGAACAGCAAGAGTGACACCCTGCAACCGGCAGCTAGGGCCTGGCCAGATGGCCCCAAAAGAACCCCCTCTGGTACTGGGCCCTTGTCCCACTTCCAGGCTCTGCTCTGGCAGAAGGTCCAGGGTGTTGGGCCTTCTCTTCATGCATTTTCTGTTCTCCAAGCTTCAACAGGAAAAAAACATGATCTAATTAGGGAAAGGGAAGGGGGCTGTGATTAAATGAAGGCTGAGTTGCCTATCACATCTGCAGTGTGTCCTCTGTGTGCCAGTGTGAAGGCGAGACCTGACATGGATAATAAAATAGGCACTCCATATTGAAACCAGGCCTCTTACTCCTCCTCATGGGGGCAGCCCTAGGGCTCTTGAGCAGCCAAAGGGTGTGTGCAGGTATTTCTCATTTATATGGGAAAAGGCTCATGGCTCTCAAATTCTCCCCCCCCCACCCCCGAGACAGGGTTTCTCTCTGTAGCCCTGGCTATTCTGGAACTCACTCTATAGACCAGGCTGGCCTTGAACTCAGAAATCCACCTGCCTCTGCCTCCCAAGTGATGGGATTAAAGGTGTGTGCCACCACTGCCGGGCATCAGATTCTTACAGGAGTTTATAGCCCCCCAAAATAGTATTGAAATTTAAAAAAGAAACTTTAAAAGATTTTATTAACAATTTTAAACATCTTAATGTGTGTATGTGTGTGTGCGCGCGTGCATCTGTATGTGGCTTTGTGTATATGAATGCCATGCCCTTCAAGACCAGAAGAGGGCGTCAGATCCCTTGTAGCTGTAATTACAGGACGTTGTGAGCTACCAGATGTGGATGCTGGGAACCAAACTCAGGATTGTTTTCAAGAGGAGCAGGTGCTCTTAACTGCGGGACCACCTCTTTAGCCCTATTCTGAAAACCCTTGTAAAATTTAAATGTGTATGTATATTGTGTGTGTGCTTGCATGCAGACGCACATGGCCAGCTTTTGAGCCCCAGTATTGAGTATTTTTATAGCAGGTGTGTGTCACAGGTGTACCACGTAGACTTGGAGCATCCAGGCTCCTTTTAGAAAGCAGTGAGCAAACAGGAAGCAGAAAGTGAGGTAAGAGGCTGAGGTGTCTGTATCTGATCACGATGCTTCTGCTGATGGTTGTGTAGAGGCTGCCGATACTAGGACCACTCTAGACAGTGTCTATAGAGTGTGGTGTGTTCTTAGGTGATGCTGGTCTGGTGCTGAGGACACCCATTCCTTGGGGGTTTTTTGTTTTGGGTTTCTTGTGTGTTTCTTTGTTTTTGTTTGGGGTTTTTTCATTTTTTTTTTTTTTTCAATTTTGCCTTCTTGTGTCTTCACAGAGTATGGAAGTCTGGTTAGTTTATCTTGTGTTTTACTTTCTCATTTTTTTTTTAAGTTTGTCTTATGTCTTCACAGAGTATGGGAGTCTGGTTAGCTTATCTTGTGCTTATTCTGTGTTGGAGATACAGGGAGAAAATGTGGCAAAGGGAGGAGTCCAGGGGAAGGACTAGTGTGGCCCAGTTAGACCAGCCCTGGGCTTATCTGTGTTGTCATTGGCACTCCAAGGATGGCTGAAGACTGACTGCTGCTGATGGGTTGTGGGCTGCCCTGATTGCTCTATTAGGTGCTGCCTCCTCACACTGCAGTACCACAGTCTGGAACCAGACATCTAGGAGACATGTGCACTGGCTTGGCCAGTGAGAGACTTGGTCAACACCTTGACCCTGGCACTCTGCCTTTTGAGATCTGGCAACAGCTGAGACCCTGGTGCTCTTGGCTGGGAGAAGAGAGTTGCCTAGGCTGAGCAAGTCCTGGCTGGGGCTGAGTACCCAGGCGGGCTAACTTCTGTAATTCTTGTCCCCATCCCAGAACCAGCATGACATTATGTAATAGCAAGAATGAGGACCAACTCCTGCGTACCGTGGACTTGTGGGTAACTCCAGAACACCTTAGGGTGCTTCATTCTTCGTAGAGCTTATTTTGTGTTTGTCAGTATGAACTCCTGGGGGACCCCAAAATTTGGTCTCTTTGTCTTTAATAATACTGTGGATGGCATTTACTGAGCATGTATTTGCTGGTACCATTTCTCGCAGCTAATATATATTGGGCCAGTCAATGTTTACAGCACCCCTGTAAGAAAGAGTCTGTCCCTGGGTTGTACACAAGAGCTGAAGCACAGGGATGTTGAGTCCCACTTGTAGGGCTTCCCAGCTAGCAAGCGGCAGACCTGAAGCTCACAACCCAGGAGTATGATTCTAGACTGAGCACCACACCAGGGCCCTCAGCACCCACTACCAAGGCCCAGTAGATAGGCGGCATTCAGGCAGCATTTGCTAACTAGCAACGAGAGACTCCAGAAGAGATGCTGTAGGGTGTGTTCTGTGCCTAATTCACCATTTCCTGAGCACTGGAGCCTGCCGCTGCTGGTGGCACTGTCTTGAAGTAAATACCGACATGACACACCCAAGGACCTTACAGGGGTTGGTGACATCAGCCACATGTCTGTGATGTTTGGGTGTTTTGTAAGTATTGCATTACCTTTATAATTAGAAATCAGGAAATGACCCATTTGTGTTATGTTGGCATTCCCCAAGCACGTACAACAGGAGAAGGTATTACAGTAAGTAGGAGTAGCGGGGACAGATGCTTGACCTCAGACAGTAAGTACTGTGCTCTTAACCACACTGATTAGGCCATTGGTTTTCAGCGACAAAGGGTTAAATACTGTGGGGAAATACTAAATCAAACAGAATCAAACTGTCCATGCTCAAGTGATTTTTTTTTCTTTAGTGCTAAAGATTGAACCTGATGTGGGTCTTGCCATGCTAGGCAAATGCTCTTGATTGGACTGTGTTCTCAGCCCCTAAACTAAAATATAAATCTAAAAACTGAGGAAAGAAAAATTTGGAAACACTTGTAAAAAGGCACTGAGCATTAGATTTGCATCTCAGTCTTGTGCATTGCAGTACTTGTGGACACCAGAAGAGGGCATTGGTTGGTTGCCCCAACTGAAGTTTTGGTGGTTGTGAGCCACCATGTGGGTGTGAGGAGTGGAACCCAGGACCTCTGGAAGAGCAGCCAGTGCTCTTAACTGCTAAGCCATCTCTCCAGCCCCAAGAGCTAACATTATTGACCACTTGTCCCCGTCAACCTTCCGGCTAAGAATATTACAGCTCCTTCTTCCTATTTATTCCTTACCCTTTCTGCTGCAGCAGGGAGGTAAAAAAAAACTCAGGCTTGCAGACACTTGTCAACTTGAAGCTGTGGAGGAAATATACAATAAGAGAGTTTGGGAACTCTGAAGCCCACAAAGTACTGTTCTGCAAACACCAACACCCGGCCCTGGAACCCATGGGTAGGGTCAGAAACATGTTGCTCAGGCCAACTGCAGAGTGGAAGGTGGAAACACATGGTAGTCCTGTTAGCTGCCTTGGGAGAGGCGTAGGCAGGGTGGAGATTCAAAGGCTGGCAAGCTGCTCTGGGAGGGTCACTGCCCAGTTGAACAAATGAGTGGCAGGGTCCTAGAGACTGCTTACAGGATGGCAGAAGAAAGAATGGGGTGTGACACGGGGCTCTTTGAGTAGCACTACCTTACCTCCTTGTTGGGAACTGTTTCAGCTTTCTAGCAGCCTAAAGGCTTGAGTATTGTCCTTGTGTTAGGTGCCTTTCCGGTGCCCTAGCTGGCAGTTCTCTCCATCTTCTCTTGAGCCAGAGACTTTGATCCCTATTCAAAACTGGATTCTCCAGTGAGCCTGAGCCTCCCACTGCCTCTGCCAGGTCATTCAAAGGTCAGAGTGACTGGGGCAGGTGGGACTGATGTCACTTCAGTAGAAGTCTGAGTAGAAGCTCCTTGAGGCATCTACTGTGAGTGGGCCTGTGATGAGTGTTGGGTAGAGCAGTAGGCACATCAGAGGGGGTCAAGGGGCCACAGACAACAGATTGTAGGAGACCAAACCTCTGCAGGGACTGTTTTCCTGTAAGCAATTTATCCCAGTCTAGACACAGAAATACTGGGCAAGCAGGCTTGGAATCTGACTTGGATCTTCTGTGCCCAGAGTGGGTACCAGTCCTGCCAGCCTTACCAGCTGGTAACTCTGCTGCCACTCCTGTTCTGGGCCTTGTGGGTAGCTCTCCGGATGCCCCAGCCCAGGGTGGGGGTCCAGGGCTTCCTGGAGCAGGGTGTGGGACCAGGAGTGCAACAGAGGAGCCATTGAGCTGCCTGCAGAACAGTCACCTGGCTGCCCACAGGCACTGTCAGCTGGCGCTGGGAAGGCCCACGCCAGCCGGGAGGGGTAAGGATTCCAGGAAGAAGCAACTGTGTGCAACTCTGACCAGGCTTGCTGAGGGGAGGCCTGGAAGGGCTCTGAAGTAGGGCTCCAGGAGGCTAGGAGGAGTGTTGAGGGCTGTATCTTACTGAGAAGCTTCTTAAAACACAGTCTTGTTTGGAAAGACTTGGTCCTCCTTTAATGACCCTATCTACCTAGGCTTATATTTTTAAATCTACATCGTCTAAAGTGGGGGAGGGGAGAGTGCTTTCATCCACTCCTCTCCTTTTATGTGATAGATTTAACATAATTACTGAGAGCTGTCAATTCTCCTGTATTTAGCTGTAAATGTGGGTCCTGCCCCTAGGAAGTGCCCAGTCTGCCTAAAAACACAACAGTAGAACAAGCATGTGCCACACAGCAATCATACAGAGAGGTACCCCACAGGGCCAGGCCAGAGGAGCATGGAAGGGGCTTCTGAGGGAAGAAACTTGAGCAAGGATTAACCAGGACAGGAAAGTGGTGCAGGCAGAGAGGAAGCCATCGAGTCAAACAGCCGTGGTGCTTTTAGAGCATGGTCCAAAGAGGAAAGTAGTATCTCATGTTCTCTAACCTTGAACTCTTTTTCTCAAAACACAGGAGGTCTATTTATTGTGAGGTGTAAGGATAATGTGTCCGGTGACGCAGACACTGTAGGACGGCTGCCACACACGAGCTGATGCTGTGTGCTGACTAGCACACTTGCCAGCCGTGGGTGATGCTGTGGATGCCAATGGCCTGGGAGAAAAATAGCGGGGATAGGGGGCTCGAGAGATGGTGGTGAGAGAATAAGAGAGAAGCATGTTTGCAGCCTTCTGTCAGTTGCTTATTGGAGCTAGAGAGACGCACATGAGATGTGTGGGCTAACAGATGACCCGGAGTACTGATGGGTTGATGTGAGCTACCCCAAGCAGGCAGGGATGAAGGGAAGGAAAGGCGCTAAGGGCAAGACTGAAACAAAACACCTGAGGATCAGGTAGAGGCAGCCACTGGGACAACCTCAGAAACCTATAGATGGGCCACATGGGGCCACAGGGACAGCCAAAGGGATGTGGAAGGTGGGGGTGATTCTTCTCCATCTTGTCCTCCCAGGGGTCCCCATTCCCAGATCCTCTCACTGAGGGCAGAGTGGTCACCTGACTCAGCTGGCTCCCTCAGATCTGAAGTGTATGCTTCAGTTGGGTGAAATACAGGAGTGGCCGTTCCCTGTGCCATGAGCCCTAGAACCACCTCTGATGCCAGCTGTGACCCTGAGTGGTGCAGTGCTCCAGGGTCTGGCTTGGTGAGTCCTACCTTTTCTTACCCAGTTTGGAGAAAGACTCCATTGTCCTCAGCTGTTCCTGCCCTGCCCTGCCCTGCGCACCTGGGCTTCCTCTGCTGTCACTGGGAGCAAGAACAGAGGCTTGCCAATGTATGAAGAAGGGACGGGCAGCAGGGGAAATGGAAAGCTAAGACTGGTTTTCTGGATCCTGGCCTCTGGGAACTCAGCTGGTTTCAGTAGTGTCCCAGGGTGCCCCAAGGCATTTTCCTTCCAGGAGGCTGAGAGGCCCCACCTGCTACAGGTTGCTAACCCTGGGCACAAATAGCTTGAGTTCCAAATTTGAATGTTCCATTTAAGTAGAATGGTTTAGGGTGTATTTCCTAACTGCCTGTTGTCCAGTTTCTTCAAAGAGAGTTTATGATACTCACAGAACAAGGACCTGACAAGGATCAAACAATGGTGACAAAGTGATGTCTTGCCTTTCTTTTGTCTCCTCCTCTTCCTCTTCTTCTTCCTGCCCCTCCTCCTTCTCCTCCTTCCCCTTTTAGTTGAGACAGAGTCTTACCTTGTAACTCTGGTTGGCCTAGAATAGCCTGGAATTCCCAGAGCTTCACCTGCCTCTGCCTTCTGAGTGCTGAGGCTGAAGGCTTGAGCTGCACCGGCTACTTTAGTTTCTTCAAGATCACTGGCTCTTTCTTTGTTGACCATCTGGAAATGTGGCAGGCTCCACTGTGCTAATCTCTGAGATGCCTCACTGTTCTGCTCTTCAGCACAAGCCTTGCAACACATTTGTAGCCGGTGCTTTTGAGTTCTCTCTGTGCACAGGCTGTTATCCAGCTCAGACCCTAAGATTAAGACCCAATAGCTTCATCATGGCTATTTAGTCTAGGACATGACCACAAGGCAGAAAATTAGCAGGAAAGAAAGAAGCCCCATCTCTGCCAGGGGGAGCAGAGCTGTGTGTCCTTGGTCTGAGCTTTGCTATCTTTGCCTTTTCCCAGTTGGCAATCCTAGAGGACTATGCAGACCCATTTGATGTTCAGGAGACTGGTGAAGGCTCAGGAGGAGCTTCAGGAGCTCCAGAGAAGGTCCCTGAAAATGATGGCTACATGGAGCCCTACGAGGCCCAAAAGATGATGGCTGGTAAGTACTGAGGATGAGGGAGATTGCTCCCTGAGACCTTGGCTCTGTACAACAAATCCAAGGACTGGTCCCATGTTCCCTGGCAAACAGGGAAAAAGCCTGTGCGAGGTCCTTAGGAATGCCAGGGCCTTCAAGATTTTGTGACATCTGAGGCCACAGCTCCAGGATGGTAATATGAGTTGAGTCAGACATTCTCTAAAGAGAGTCAGTCAGTAGCCTTTGGAAATGTGATGGGTGTGAGTTTAACAGCAGGTGAGTAGATGCCTTGGCTGAGGGAGCAAGGGTTTCAGAGTTAGAGTAGAAAGAACTGAATCAGACCCGCCCTTGGGGAAGCCAAGAGATGACCCAGGGAAAGAGTCGGGTGGGGGTGGGGTGGATGGAGAGGACCCGAGGGGATTGGAGAGGAAGGGTGAAGGGGAGGCTAAGAGAAATGGTGCTTCAGGCTCTGAGATGGCAGAGACCAAGAAGGATGCAGAGGTTGAAGTAAAGACTTGTGCCACAAGAAAGAAACGTGACAAACGTGGCATTTAAGGGGATTTCTGAGGCTGTGGTATACAGAATGGACTACCTATCATAAAGCTGAGTTAGCAAGCTATTTCAGAAATGGTTGGTTTGTTGCTTCTTGGTATTGTTGTGCTTTTGTTTGGTTTTATAAGATGTGGTCTCAATATATAGACCAAGCTGGCCTGGAACTTATGTAATCCAGGCTAGCCTGAAATTCCAGCAACCCTCCTGACCTTACCTTCCAAGTGCTGGGATTACAGACACATGCCACCATGCCCAGCCCAATTGTTGGGATTCCAAGGAGCTGGCAATTAAAAATTCTTTCTTCCTCTTCTCGGCTTAGAAATAATTAAGAAGTAAAATTAAGGAAAGGGCTAATGGAGATTAAAATGTCAACTTTCTTCCTGATAAAGCTGACTGAAGGATATGACTTAGTGATGCTAACACAATGGTTTTTAAAAACATTATTCAAGAAAGTTAAACATGCCTACTCAGGCCTGCTTGGCAGCACAGGATAGCTGGGGCATTTGTACAGGAACATGCTTCTCACTGTACGGAATAGAAAGATCCAGAAGTCCTATGGTTCTGCAAGAAGGCAGAGCTGAGGAAGAGGGTTATTTCAAAGAGCCTGTAAGGTGGGATTTGTCCTAGCAAAAGTCTAGCTATGGAGAGACGAGGTTGGAAGCCATGAGGTATTGGACATGAGCCCATGGAGTTAAGGATGCAGGAGTCAGGTCCAACAGAAACAGTGTAGTGGGCAGGAGAGGACAGAGTACGGAGAAGCACCCGAGGTAGGTCTGGGAGATAGTGCGGGCCATGAATACCCTGGAATTATATGTGAAAATGTAGGTGCTTTAACTGTACATTTTCAGGGAGGAGGACTGGGGGCGGGGATCGTCCTGGTGACTAAACCCAGGCCTCGTGCATGCTTAGCAAGTGTTTTACCACCGAGATACAGTCCCAGTCCTAAAATACTCATTTTGTGGCAAGTTAGTTCTGGAGCTTTTATCAGATTTAGATCAGTGATCCTAAAAGGATTTCCTAGCTCTGGAGAAGGTGGTGAGTCTGAAGGAGCTGAGGACAAAATGAAACATTGGTACCAGCTGTGGAAGGAGGACCAGCACTCCAGACGTACTGATGCTGCCAGGTCTCAGCAGACAGCTTAGGAGTCAGGGTAGGAAGAACAAGCATGATCTGGGCCTCGGCACAGAGACCAAGAGAGGATCCAGGAGAAAACAGTCCACAGGAAGGAGAGAAGACAGTGGATAAAGTTGACTTGTCAAGGGGAACTTACTAAAAGGGGGTCGGTGGTAGCAGCAGCAGAGGATTCTCCTCTGTGGAATTACTTTAACTAGAACGTAAGTGGAAATGATAAGGAGGCGAGCCGGGCACTAGGGGAGAGGTAGACTAGAGGGCTATGCCTGAGGCTCTGTAACATGCCCACTTCAGCTTCTAGCCCTTGCTGGTCATCCTGGGGTCCTTCTCCTTTTACTTTGCTACTCGTCTGCCACTTCCTCCCGTGGACCCCATGATCTTGGAGCACTGAAAATGTCTCAAGGGACAGGATTTGTGGCTGCTGAGTTCTCCCAGAGCCAGGGCATAGGCTCTGGGTTGAGCTTACACCTCTCTCCTTTTCACACCGGGCAGAAATCCGGGGCTCTAAGGAGACGGCACTTCAACCTCTACCTCTCTATGACACACCCTATGAGCCAGAAGATGAAGGGGCCAGCCTAGAAGGTGAGGGGGCTCCCTGGCCCAGGGAGTCCCGCCTGCCTGAGGATGACGAGAGGCCTCCAGAAGAGTATGACCAGCCCTGGGAGTGGAAGAAGGAACGGATTTCCAAAGCCTTTGCTGGTGAGTCTTGCTGGTGGGGGCAGCTCTTCTGGGGCCCCTGAGCACTTTCCAGGCTCAGAAGAATGGAAGGAGCAGAGCCTAGGAACCAAGCAAGGTCTAGGGGTGGAATTCTAGGGCAGGGTAATTGAGTTGTGCCGTGGGGTGGGGATTTGGGCAGTGTGGATACAGCACTGTGTGCCAAGCACGGGCAGAGCAAGGGTGAACAGACTTCTACATCTCACGTCCTCAAGGACAAGCTCGAGCTGTAACCACCTTTGGGAATCTGGGTAAAAATAAAGACATTCAGTACAGACTATGAAACTTGTAGCATATGTTAAACATATTTGACAAAGAGAGTATTTAACACTTCAAATGATACAAATCGACGTATGTATAACCTGGATTCTGAGGCTGAGTTTCTAGTGGCAGGCCCTGCCATACATACCAGGGGTGTCTGGCTCCAAGGGTATTTCTGAGCTGCAGATGGAGGCTGTGAGCTTGCTAAATGAAGAACAGGTTTCTCCTGTCCCAACCACACCACTGTGTCCCAGGTCCAAGACCACCATGGAAAAGTGCATATTGGCAGTCTGAGGTGGGTGGAACAAGGGCCTTAAATTGGGAAAGTGCCTTCAATCCTGAATCTTTAGGACTGAGATGCCATTAGATATCACTCCTGCTTCCATGTACACACACACACACACACACACACACACACACACACACACACACACCACACACCACACGTGCGTGCGTGTGCGCGCCACTCACAGAGACAACTCATCCTGCATCCAGCCCTCAGCTCTGCCCTCCCCACCCTGGCAGCCAGACTGGGAAACCACAGGTTTCTGCTTTGCTTCCTGTAAAGCACACACCCATCAAGGATGGGCCATTTATCTCCAGAGGTCTCCTTGGAGAATCAATACTGTTTGGATTGCTTAATGGGAAAATCTATGTTCATCATTAGGAAACCTCGTTAGTGGTCCTGCAGCCAGCCACTGGTGGCGTCACTCAGGACTGGGAGGAGGAGGAGGAGGAGGAGGAGGAGGAGGAGGAGGAGGAGGAGGAGGAGGAGGAGGAGGAGGAGGAGGAGGAAGAGGATGATGATGATTCGGTTTAAGAAAGTAAAAAACCCTCTGCCCCAAGTCTGTGTATTCCAGATAACCGAGGTTTTGTCCCAGTCTTGAGGTCTGCCAGTTCCCAGGCTGGATGGAGATAGAAGAGTAAAGGGGGCAACGGGGTGTCAGGGTTCTGGGAGGTGTGGGCAGCTCCTGTTCCCATGTTGCACTCTCCTGGTCCTCTTGGTCCCTGGAAGCTAGTGAGGAGGTAGAAGATTAGGGAACCGGCAGGGCTGACCAAGCAAGATCCCATGCCTTCCTGTTTGCCACTCAAGACTCCCACCTTTTCCTCACCAGGCCAGGCTGGTGTGGTTAGTACCTGCCCTGCTCAGCCCTTGAGTCTTTTTCCCTCCTCCAGTGCTGCCCTGCCTTTGCTTCTGCCCCTCCTCCTTTCTAGACTACTGTGTATCTTAGCTCTGTGTTTTGGTGTCTCAACCTCTGCCTTTCTCTGTCTCTGTCACTGTCTCTTTCTCGTCTCCCTTCTGCTGCTGGCTCCAGTTGACATAAAGGTCATCAAAGACCTACCTTGGCCTCCGCCTGTGGGACAGCTGGACAGCAGCCCCTCCCTGCCTGACGGGGACAGGGACATCTCCGGTCCAGTTTCACCCCTCCCTGAGCCCAGCCTGGAGGACAGCAGCGGTGGGTCCTTTGGGGACTTATGGCCAGGGTCATACGTCTTTTACCTCTTAGCGCCTGTGGGCTTGGGTTGGAAGAATCCCCCTTGTCCTGGAGGAAGAAGGAAAGGACGACGCACATTCCCCACCCCCACCCAGAGCTGTATGCACGCGCTCTTAACAAAGGCCCTTTCCTTATTTGTTCCTCACCACCACACAAAAATTGAGTTGTCAGCTATAATTCCAGCACGTGGGAGGCTGAGGCAGGAGGACTCCTGTCATGAGCTGCATAGTTCCGTAACAGCCTGGGCTATTGAGTGGAACTATGTCTAAAAAAAGAAAACTCCACTGTTGTTTTTTGGGTGGAGCTTTGCCCGACAAGGCAGGTGTTTGTGAGGTATGGGGAAGCGCTGGCAAAGGAGATCCTTGATCTGGTGACTGAAGGAAGATATGGTATCGTTCAAGAGCTAGAAGGAGACAGAGCCTCTGTTGGGGGGAGCAAAGGCATCAGCTTCTTCCTCTGTGTCCAGCATGAACAGCAAGGGTGTGTGTGTGCGCGTGTGCAGATGAGCGTCGGCTGTACTCGTGCATGAGAATTTGTAGGTATTTTGTAAATGCGGGATAGAGGAGAGTCACCTGTGCATGTGACCCACTTGGAGGGGGTGGGGAGTGTTCCCTTGTGCTGGCTCAGCTACCAGGCGGCCCTGCTTTGGAGCCCTACCTCCCTGGACTTCCTTGGAAGGAGAGGGGAAACAATAGGCAGTGACCTTGGGGCGGGGAGGGCCACGCTGTCTGGCAGCTTTGGACAGGATTAGCCTGTCAGGATGGCACCAAGGGGAATCAGATAATTGTTCTTAGATCAATAAGTCATTTCTACAGAATGGCCTGGCAGGGTGATTTGGAGAACGGTAATGAACTCTGAGGAGGAGAAAGAAACAATATTATCCACACCGAAGCCACCCTAAGGGGGATGGAAGGAAGGAAGGCAGTCCGCTGAGGGAGACAGCTTAAGTGGTTTCTCCTGTTCTCCTTCGCCTGCCTGTGTGGACTGAGAGGCCCCAGAAGGCTTGGTGTGGCTCAGAGAGTGGTCCAGGATTCTGTCCCTGGAGTCAGGCAGGCAGGCCTGTAAGCATGCCCTCCCAGTACATGCCTTTGGCCTTTGTGGGGATTTGGAAGGAGTAGGGTAGGGTCCTGGCTACTTGAGAGGGCTCTGCCTCTAGACGCCTCAGTCTGTGACCAGTCTGTTCCTTACAGCCCAGTTTGAAGGATCGGAGAAGAACTGCCTGTCACCTGGCCGGGAGGAGAAGGGGCGGCTACCTCCCAGGCTATCTGCTGGGAACCCCAAGTCAGCCAAGCCCCTAGGCATGGAACCCAGCAGCCCCCTGGGGGAGTGGACAGATCCAGCACTGCCTCTGGAAAACCAGGTGTGAGTGTCTGTGTCCAGCTGGGAATTCCCTCCCTCTTCCTCCCCTCCTGCACTGGCTTCCCTGCAGGGGACACCCAGAATGGGTGGGCCTGGACGGCGAGGGACCC
>CM052701.1:52303042-52336590 GCA_028551405.1 Uromys caudimaculatus
CCCCCCCCCCCCCCCCCCCCGGCACTGGGAACCTGAAATGTCTGAGACTCCTCAGGCAGAAGCGCTTAAAGGGTAGTATCCAGTTCAGAAGGTTTCTGTCTCTTGCTGTTCAACCTCTAGGTCTCCATTTATGATTGATAAGATCCATTTTATTTGGAAAGATTAAGTGGAAATAATAGCACTTGATTTAATGCCTTAGCACCTAGCATGTTTTTAAGATAAATTATTAGCATCACTGTTAAATGCTAACATATCAGAGCACCCTTGAGGAGATATGGGAGGAGTTTTACCTCAAGGGTCAGCAGGGTGAGGTGGGATTGGGAGAGCTAGGTCTTAGGAGGAGGGCGGAGCATTCCACTGAGTCGTATGTGAGAGGAAAGGATGGAGTCAAGATAGGGCCCCTGGTTCCCACCAACTCGTTCCCTGGGAGCAGCTCTCTACACAGCTCAGACTCCCAGGCTCTCCACAGTAGGATGGAATTCTACCCAGTATAGCCCGCCATCAGTAAGGTGGCCGGCTGGAGTGAGGTGTCCATTTACCTGCCCCCTTCAGTATGCGAGTATCTTCGCTACCTCACACCACGTCCCCTGGTATATTAGATACTGGTACATGCCTCCTGCACCCCAAACAAGTCCAGGGGGTAGAACTGCACACATTTAAGAGATGATTGTTCATCTTCACTAAAAGATCAAGAAATGTACTGAAGAGAGTTAAGTGGCCTTGATTCTATTCTGGGGTTTGATAAAGCTAGCTGTGTGACCACAGACAAATCATTTAAGTTCTCCAGGCCTCAGGTTCTCTTCTTGTAGAATGAACTGATATTGTGGGTTTCTTCTAGCTCTTGTATTCGAGGAGTCCGAAAGCTATAAAATCAAAAAGAGGATTTTGGAAAAACACATTTGTCAAAAATATGATTTACACAACTTGAGGTAGTACATTGTTACTAAGATTATAATTGAAATTCTTGGCACGTACCACCTAGCATATATAACTTGTCCAAATCAACTACTGCTGTGCTGATAAATCTCTTTTTTTATACACATGAAATAGATTCGCTGAGCTTTGTTACTTGCTCAAGGTCACCAGCTGATAATTAAGCCTTTAAGCTAGATGTGGTGCTAGTACCTGTGGTTTCAGTTACTTAGGAAGCTGAGGCAGGATTCTTTACATCCAAGATTTCCAGGCCAGTCTAAAGAACATAGCCAGAGACTATTTCAAAATACACAAACACAGTACCTCGCTCAGTCTGACTTCAGGAATTACACTGTTCCAATCCTCACCAGCTGCCATTTGCTGGAAACCTGATACTGTCCAGCCCAAAGATTTGGGACTTTAGAGTGAAGCTGGGCAACTAGGGGTGAGGGACTGCCTTAGTCTAGGGAATAAGAAGGCAGGCCTGGACTTCTGCTACACTCTAGCTGAACCCCACCGGCTGTCTGCCAAGGTCTCGTTTGCATATAAATGGCTTCTCTGAAATACAATTATGGTTTCTCTTCTCTCCCTAATGGAAGGGCTTTCACTGGTAATTAAACAGCTTCCTCAAAAAGCCTTGCCAGCCCTGGGCTATGTGGGCCCAGCTGGTCCCACCCAACACCCTGAGGGTCTGGCAAGGCCCTTGCTGAGTCTTAATGGACCCTTGGGACTGGTCCCTGGGGGTTGAAAAGCACACCCGCCCTCTTCCAGAGGTTGGTAATGCAGAGGAAGGCCAGTTACCTTTCTGCGTCTGTTCTTGAGAAAACACCCTGTGTAATTTGAGAGAGGCAGTTCTCCCAAGTGGGCCGTGGGAAGGAGGTCACTCTCAAATCCTGAGGTGAGGGAAGACAGGGCCTACACTGCTTCCCATAGCATATGGGGACGGCTGCTTACTGCCCCACCATTGCCTGAACCCTCGGCTCCTTTCCCTTGGGGCCGTTGTGCTCACTGTGTACACCAGGCAGTATCTCAGACTCCAGATGCCTCCATATCCTGATACACAGCCAGGCAGAGTCCTAAGACTTCAGGAACCAAACCCTGGAGGAGAGGACATAGGGGCCAGTTCCCCCCCACCCCTTTCTTCAGTTCCCCCATTGCTCACTTGTTTCCCAGTGTAGTAGGTCTAGTCTTTTTTTTTTTTTTTTTTTTTGTACCCAGGTAGATGGGGCAACTGATTTGGAGTTGCCCTTGCCAACAAGGGAGTCAGGATGGACGCAGCCTCCTTAACAGGTCCTGTTTGCTGCCCAGGCCTCTCAGCTCTCTTGCTTGTTCCTCTGGGCTCAGCTAGGAGGAGGCAAATTAGGCTCTGTGCTCTACCAAACATTCCTTAGCCCGTGCCTCTGGGTATGTTACAGACCCAAGGCTTTACCAACCAGGTCTGTGGAGGTCTGGACAATTGTTTTTGCTGAGTACCTCACCCCATACTTTTTAAAGTGAGGGACATTTGAGAGCAGGCTAGACTTTGCACAATGGGTTTGTCTGGAGGGTAGGACTAGCTAATGCTGACTTTCTGGGTTCAGGCAGTGGAAGGTGTTCTCTTATCAGAGTTTTAGGGTACAGGTAAAAGACGTCCAGTGTCCCACTGTCATCCTCAGCAACCTGAGTTCCCTCCAAGGGTTTTAGGGATCTCAGCTCGGGCCAAACCAGGAATGTTGGCCTGAAAAAAAGAGTTTCAGGACATCTAATTTATGAAGCAAACTTGGAGGTTTTTATTAAAGTTATTTTAGTATATAATTAAACATGAGGATTATGAGAAAAAAGATGTGCTCAGAAGAAAATACGATATAGTCAAATGTGAGCATAGCTCCTGAAGGGAGAGGTGCAGCCTGATGCTCTTTCGCTTTTTGTTTTTACCATAGTCATATATGGAGTTTGGGTTGGGTCTGGAGTTCTCACTGGGGTCTCTTGATAGGATTACTATGGATAAGGTAAGAGTTTAATCCTCAGGAACAGGAAGGTAGGACAGCTTTGCTCTAAACAGGTTTCTCACCCCCACCCCCACCCCAATTTTCAGCCCAACTACAGTTTAGGAAAAAGAATGAGCCCTTGCCCAAGGGCATATACATTCAGGCCTTCGACCTGCTCAACATAAAAGTTCAGTATTTGAAGAGTATTAAGTCTCTGTCAGCAGCCTTTGCAGCAAATGTCAGTTGTGCTAGAACTGCTTGCTTCTCTGCTGCAAAGAAGCTTCAATCAGATTCCAGGATGAGGGGCTCCCATGCCCTCTCACCTCACCTCCACACTGTCATTCCTTTATCTATCCTACCTCACTCTGGATAGGTAATGCTAAGAGTCTCCAGATGATGTCACTCTAGGCCTAAGGGCTGATGAATGGACCCAGGGCTTGACTTGGTGTAAGACCCAAAGACTGGTGCTGCCATAAAGCTCAAGAAGGGTGAGCTGAGCATAAGGCTGGGCTGCAGTTCAGTTGGCACAGTGCTTGCTAGTATGTACAAGGTCCTGAGTTCTGTGCTCAGCACCCCATAAACTGGCACACATCTGTAATTAAGAGGTAGAGACAGAGGCTAGCCTGATCTACATGAATCTGTCTCAAAAATCCAGGCAGGGTTAAACTGGCCGTAGCCAGAGGCTGATGGGTAGGATCACAGAATTGGAGGGTGCAGGTCACTGCACTTTCCACCAGCACACACCCTATAACCTCACCACACACACATTCTTGGCACACCCAGTGTCCTCACCACAAAGCCAGTGCCTCATGCTACCTACTCAACCCTCCCCTCCCCTACTATCCCATCCCTATCCACCTCCCACTTGAAGCTGGATTTGGAACCATACTTGCTGGGAGAGTGGGGGATAGAAGCAGGGGACTGGGGAGAACCCCTGATCACCGGGATCTCTTTCTTTTCCTAGGAGCAGTCAAGGCTTCATGCACATGAAGCTGTCCCGGACCAAGGAACACAAGTATGTGTTGGGCCAGAACAGCCCACCTTTCAGCAGCGTCCCTGAAATCGTGCACCACTATGCCAGCCGCAAGCTGCCCATTAAGGGAGCGGAACACATGTCCCTGCTCTACCCCGTGGCCATCCGGACTCTGTAGACGTGAGACCAGGGCACTATGATAGACCTGGACCCAGCCCTGTCACCTGCACGAGGGCTGCGGTTCTTACAAAGGACACGATGTCAGAAACCTGGCTCCCCCTTGTCCTAGGATCTAGTAGGCGCTGAAGATTCCTTAATTTATTATAAAGGGGACGGAATCCTGGGCCTTGGAATAAAGGGGCAGTGTGGAGCTGGGAACAGGAAAGCCTGAGGAGGAAGGGGTCTCCCCACTCCAGTCAGACACTAGGGAGGAAGTGGCGACCTCCCGCACCACCCACCCTCCGTCCCCTCCCCTCTTTCCGTCCCCCACCCCCAGCCTCTGTCCCCAGAGGGCCCGCCCGGGCTCCAGGCCAGAAGCTCGACCAGGCAGACGCGCGGCCGCCGCCCAGGGGCTGATGGGAGGGGGCGGGGAGCGAGCCAGACTATAAATCTGCGTAGAGCCGACGCGCCTGAGGAAAGCACTTCCGAGCATCCACTTGCTTCCTTTGACCAAATGTCCCCCGCCGCCCACGGGGGAAGGGGGCGTCCAGGCTGCGTCGCTCCTGCCATTGCTCCCGAGCGAGCCCAGCTTCCCCCCGCAGCCGTTTGTCTGGGAGGCAGGAGGCGCCGAGAGACAAAGAGACAGCGCGCCAGGCTGGGCGCAGGCGGCGCTGCCACGAGGAAGGCGCGCGCGGGTGGGAGGCGGGTTCCAGCTCCTGGCTGGCTGACTGGGCGCGCCGCGTCTCTTTCCCGTAGCTCCCTCTGGTGGCCGGACCTCGGGGCCTCCCCGCTGCTCCACAGACAAGTTCTGTGGGGGCCAGGCGCCCCTGGACGGTTGTAGGACGACCTGAGGCCCCTCGCCTCAACCCAAGACCGAGGTGCTAATGTGCGCCATGATTCAGTTGGGAGTTTCTCTGAAGTTAGGACGTGTGATCTGAGAAACCAGGGAATAGACGGAATCCTTTGGCATTGGCTCCTTTTCAGAAATTCACCGAGGGTTGCTCTGCTTTTGAGTGACAGGAAGAGAACCCACCATTTTGCATATGAGAAAACAGGCCTAGAGGGTTAGGAGACACCTATCTCCTCATGCTGCCTGGAAGACTGTCTCAGGGCAGAACTAGAATAGCTGATGCCCCGAGGAAGCCAGGCTGACTGCAGCTTCCTGTGGACTCCTCTCTGTCCCTCCTAATCGCTGTCAGCAGCCTAACAGGCCAGAGTGAGGAAGGGCACTCATCACCCCGCCCCGAGACTAGGGAAGGGACCTCCATTGGGGTATTCAGCCTTTGCTGCTTTTATTCGGTGGATACTAGGAGATGCCTGGACCACCGGGGCAGGGCCCAATGGGTGGATGGACCCTGACCTGAGACAGAAAAAAAGAAACCCCCAAGGGGAAACACCATTTATTTGCAAAAGAGACTACTAGAGGCACTGCTCCAGGCGGTTAGTGGGCACAAAAGGGTCTGACTACATTTTAAAATTCGAGAGATCTGTTGTCCAGTTAGGCTGGTCCTGAGGGTTTCTTTTCTGTAAGTTACCCCTGGCTACTCTGACATCTCCCAACCATTTTGAAGAGAGGAAGAACACAGAGTGAAGAGGACTCAAAGATGCCAGCATCCATATTACCACTCATCCTCAGACTCGGTTACCTACACAAACTTGACAGTGTCTACTGAGTTTTTGCTTAATCCTCACTTTGTCCCAACCCAAAAGCTCCCCTACTTCCAACCTATAGTTCTTAAACAGTGCTCCTTCGACAAGCTCAAGACACATTCTGGCCCTAGAGATCTCTGAGCCCACACATGATGCCTGAGCATGGCTCTGTGGACCAAGCTGGCAGGTGGGAAGGGCAAAGGCTGAGGTGGCCAGAAATGAGGAGTACTGGGTTACCGCACAGGCCAAAGTCCCTGCCGTCCCAGCAGGGCAGTAGTGGGTATAGTTGCTGGGCGGGAGGCCTAGAAGTTCTCATAATGGTGAGAGAAATGAGTCCTGTCCTGCCTGTTGATGAGCTGACAGGCCTTCTCCACATTCTTGGTCATGCCAGGGGGCCCACAGCTAAACACTCCAATCTTTCGGACCTGTTGGAGGAGGAAGAGCCGAAGACGAGCATATTTACTGGTAGAGCTGGGTCAGTATTCAAAGCAATAGCAAGGTTCATGTTCTGGGTGCAGGCTAGCTTTTTGATCCTGTTAAAGCCCATTCAGTGTTCACACTGAAGGTTTATTTTGTACCATGTATGGTGAGGGCTGGCTCACTATAACTCTAGCTCAATTTTGTAAGTGCTAGGTCAGTGTAAAAGGACCAAATTGAATGTTCAAATTGAGGGGCAGCTTGGTGTAAATGTTATCTGTGACCAACCCACTCACTGTTCATGGTGAAAATTAGTTCCACATCCAAGGGAAGAGCTAGCTTAGTATTTAATACAGTAGGATCCAGAGCTTTGCTCAGCCCTCCCCCAATGATTAAAGGAGCAGAGAACTAAGATATGAAGAGGCTTACTTGGGGGTGGACTTCCTGCAAAGAGTTGAAAAAGGGCTCAAAGGGAGGGCGGCCAAAGTGGGTGACAGAGCGCAGACCCGTGAACAAACTCCTGTTCAACACCTTCTGGAAGTGCCTCTCACAGATGTACTGGCGAACAAAATGGGGAAGAAAGGTCACTGCTAGGACCAACCCTTGGCCCTGAGAGTGGCCCAGCTGTCCCTGACCTACCAGCATGGTGGTCCTGAGGTCAAACTTCTCAGCCAGCTGAGTGATATAGATGTGCACAGACACCAGGTCCTGGCAGTCATTCTCCTCCACCTCCCGGATGATGTCAGCCAGCCACTCAAACTGCCGCTGAGTCCTTGTCACCCAGATGAAGTAGATCTGAGGACACATACTGGGGCTCAGGGCCAGCTCAGTTTGGCTTCCCTATAGGTCCTGGATCTCAACATGGAATTCTGACCTTAGCTAGTCTGTTCCTGCCCCTAGACCACCTAGGAAATAGAATATACAGGAAATAGGGCCAGCTTCTGAGGCCAGACATGTATGGCTCTTGGACAGAGAGAGGTGGGAGTGGGAAGCAATCTGATGCCAGACCAAAGAGCCTCTCACTGTTGAGCTGAAGGTCTGTTAGGGCCACAGCAGCATCCTCAAGCCAAGCCCATCTTAGCTTCATTCAGTCTGAGCAGCTGCCTAGAGGCAGAACTTTTGAGCTGAAAGGCTCAAGAGCTGCCACCCTGGGGATCCTTAGACACCTGAAGTGTGATTTTTCTTTTAAAAAGGAGCCCCCGGGGGGGGGGCAAGTTAAGCTTTCAAGAAGATAAGCCTGGTGCTGCAAGTGAAGGAACAGAGAAGAGCAGGCACTGGGCAAGGACAGGAAAGGAGCTGTCACCCTCTTGAGTGCAGGCAGCATGTAGGCTGGGCCTCTGCCTGCTGCATTCCAGCACACCTGATTCACCTGCCAGGCCCAGAGAGACAAGCAGGGGCCTGCCACTGGGTCAGAATTACAGAAAAGGGGGCTGTGTGGAGCCGTGGCTATGTTGCCAGGGCCAACCCACCTGCAAGTCCTCCATTGGCCCCTCCCTTGGATCCTGAGACCTAAGCCAGTTTTACTTGTGCCCCACCCCAAAGGCGCCCTTCCCTCTCCCAGCCAGTGCACCAAGGGCTGGCCTCTTCTGGATGAGGAATGCAGTTTCGTTGCTTGCTTGCTTTGTTTTACCTTCCTTCAGCCCTTCCTGGAGAGACTACCACAAGTAACTCCTGCGTGGGCACTTCTATGAAGGAGCCCTTGGAAACTGGGCGGGGGCCTACAGACATCAGTATACCACTTCTGCCTGTCAGGACACCCTGGAGTCTTTCCAACACACTACCCCTCTCCATGTTTCAGACTGACTAGTCTTTGCCCAGATATCAGAGACAAGAAAGGAGGCAGGAGATGCAGTTTTTGTTAGGTGAATGGGGGCTGGCACTCACCTTCTTACAGAACACTTGGCAGCTGACTGATGACTTGAAAACCAGGTCTTTGAGGATGGAGGCAAAGGGGGTGACCCCAATTCCAGCTCCCACTAGTACTGACACCTCAAATTTATGCCACTCCTGGTGGCCCTCTCCAAATGGCCCATCGAGGTACAGCTGTAGGGAGTGCAGTGGTTTTTAAATTTAGCTTGGCCACCATTCTGAAGCCAGAAGTGGAAACAGTAGGCAGGGAAAGGGGGTTATATACAGGGCGGGGCAGGATCCGTGTCTTTTCTGGGACAGCCAGTTTCTAGGTGGTAGAAGGGGGCAGTACAATGGGGGTCCCGGGATGCTGGGGGGAATATAAGAGTGAAGAGATATCTGGCCTGAAGTCGGAGCACCTTTGGGTATCTGACACAGGTGTCACCCGTTGGGGGTGAGTAGATCTCCCTGAGGCGGGTGGTCCAGGGTCCCGCTGCCCGGATGTGCAGGCTGAGTGTGTCCTCATGGGGTGCAGAAGTCAGTGTGAAAGGGTGGTACTCGGTGGTTCCCAGAGCCAGGCATGCAATCCGAACCCACTGCCCTGACTTATACTCAAAACCCTGGGGCCTCTGGAACTGCAGGTGGGTCACTCCTGGGAAGAGATGATGCAAGAGACTGTTGCTTTGGACCTGGCAACAGTATGGTCTCTAGAAAGTTCCAACCTCAGCTCTGATAACAAGTAGACATTCCTTTATAGAACTTTTCCTTGAGGAGGCGCTGGGGATGCACAGGGCAAAGGGAAACCTGGTCCAGTGTCCTCCACTCTCTGTCTTAAGCAGGGCCTAATCTAGCAAAGAACATTTCTCATCAAATTACTCCTCCCAGTGACTCCAGACCCCTTCTGCCTCCCCTGGGCAAGGCCAGTAGACTGAAGTGGTCCAGACAGTTTGTACCCTGTCAGTTGCCTTAGTAGCCAAGCTGGTTTCCTCACAACCTCCAGACATGTACCTGAAGGCAGCAGCTCAGCCTTCACCACACTGATCTCCACCTTCTTCCGGCTCAGGCTCACCAGCTTGTCCCCCACATAAATAATTGCGGGGACCAGGAAGAAGATGTGGAATCGGGGCATCTGAATCAGAGCAAAGCTGCCGTGGATGATGAGCTGCGCAGACCAAAGAATATGGCTCAGACACAGAGGTACACACAACAGACTGTGGAGCCAGCTTTGGCCTTAGACCCTGTGAACTTACCCACTGGGGCTTCCAGTCTCCACCTCACCATCTAGGTTCTAAAACAACCACTGCCACCTCCATCCTCCAAAGCATTCCAAAGGAATGCTACCATCCCAGACATAGCCAAGTTGACTCCCATCTGGACTCTGTAAGATACCTAGTGTGTGTATTCACAAGAGTGTGTGTGTGTGTGTGTGTGTGTGTGTGTGTGTGTGTGTGTGTGTATGTGTGTGTGTGTGTGTGAGAGATCTCAGATGTAGCCCATGCTGGCCTTGAGCTTGTGGTGATCTTCCTGGTTCAGCCTTCTGAGTTCAGAATTTACAAGCCTGCATCAACACATCTGGCCAATGTGACCTTTTGAAGTCCTTTTTTATCATACCCTCTGTCTAAAGAGCCTTAGTGAATTTCCCGTTATACCCTCTGGTCTCGCAGCACTCTGGCCTCTAGAACCCTACTAGCTGGTTCTTCCACCCCGTTCCTCAAATACAAGTCTTTTGGGTTCCAAACCTTTGTACTTACAGGGCTAAGGGGAAGCCTGGGCTTCCTAGTTCTCCTAGTTCTACCCATGGCAACTTCCGTCCCAGGTTTCAGCAGAAATGTGTCTCCTCGGCCTTATGTCAGTCACACCATATCTCCTTGTGAATGTAATCTGCCACCATCCATAATCAGCCTTTGCTCGTTCCCATGTATATATCATTGTTCTGAATGGTCTGAGGAGGCAGGGACTGTGCTACTATTGCATTGTTTTGGTTCTTTGTAGTGCCTGCTGGGCACTATTAGTACTCAGTAATGGTTGGGAAGAGGATGGTCTGTTTACCCCACCACTGAGTGCTAAGAACACCTAACTAGTCTATCTTTTCCATTAAATAACCTGACAGACTATTACCACCCCCACCCAAGATTCTCTCCCTCCCTCTCTTTTGTTCTCTAGGGTTTAAGCCTAGAGGCTAACACTTGCTAGATAAAAGTTTACCACAGAGCTGCATCCAAGCTCTTTTCTTACTTTTTATTTTGAGGGAGTCTTAATGATTTGACTAGACTAACCTTGAACTCACTCTAGACCAGGCAGGCTCTGAACTCGACCCTCCTACTTCAGTCTCCCAAGTAGCTAGGACTATAGGCATGTGCTATCAGGCCCTACTACAAAGTTTTCTTTAAGGTCATGCTTGCTTCCTCTCTGTAGCCTGTGACACTAGTGACCCCCTCTTCACCTCCGTGTCTCACAGCCTCTTCAGCAACAGTGTTCTTCTGGTTCTGCCTCAGCCTTCCCAGCCACTCAATTTCCAGCTCCCTCGATGGCCCCATTCCATCTGTCACCCCCAATCATGGGTGTGGTCCAAGCTTAGTTTCCTCACCTACTGCTCTTTTCTGTGCTCCACCTCGTCCATGGGCTCTGATAAGTCATAACCATTCTGCCTTATCGGCCACCCCCACATGTCGCCAGCATGTCCTGCTGCTATCCAGGCCTGTCTCCTTTGTCCCTTGAACAGTCTATCACGTTTCCCACCCTTACATCTGTGTGCATGCCCTTCTACCTAGATCCTGCTGCATGGATTGCTCTTCAGTCTCCACTCAGCCTTGTCACTGTTTTGCTCTCTCTTCTAAAGCTGTGGCCTGTGTCCCATTTTCTCTCAAAGTTGTCCCTGACCACTTCAGTGTAAGTAAAACTTTCCTCTGCGATTTTCTGTGGCTTGCTGTTGGGACATTCTGCTCAACAATTCCTTCTGTTTGCTGTGCATGTGCTGCTGGTCTCTGCAGCAAATCCTAAATTCCTAAAAGTGGAGTATAGAGTTGCCACCTGTTAAACTTCCCTCAGAGATCAGACAGAAGAGACCCTTGGTTGCTGTCTGTTTGATTGAAATCAGGTCTCTTGTTCAGGAATTCCTTCCCCAGGCAAGATTTCCACATTTTTTAAATCTTCCCCCATGGTGGAGAAGTTCAGTTTCTGAGTTTCAAGCTTAAACATTCTTTCTCAGGGTCTGCTCTATTTCTTTCTGGGGTCTTTTACTTACAACTTTCCTTTCTGCCCAGAGCCATGTGCTTCCCTCTACCCCCTGAGATAAGTGATAAGATAGTTGCTATATTCCCGATCTCCCTACCCATGTAAAAGGTTCTCAATCTGCCAGGCTAGGGCTGCCCAGCAGCAACCCTGTGATGTCTACAACCAGCAATGAATCAGAAAGCAGTCTTGGACTTAGGGGATCAAGCTAGCCACTCTACTGGGTCTTCTCACTAGTTTTATCACCAGGAAACAAGAAACAACATTTTCATAGCAGAAGCAGTAAGCAGCAGGCTAGGGGTCCACACATTATTGGATAGGTAGGAAATTAGTGGGAAGGGAGGAAATTAGTTAACCATAGGCTCCCAGAGAAGGGAGAGATTCTTTGGAAATAAACATCAGCAGTTCTAGGAAATATCCTAAGCCAAGCCAGAGAGTTATTTCAGAATCAGGAAGTGCTGAGCCACAGGCAAGTGTGTGTGTGTGTGTGTGTGTGTGTGTGTGTGTGTGTGTGTGTCCCAGCTATTAGGACAGAGCAGCATCTGGGAGGACAGGGGTGTGTGTGTGAGATAATAGGATCAAGCCACACCCAGGCAGTGGTACATTCTTCATCTCAGAACAAAGGAGACCCCTGTATACTGCTCTATTAGGAAATAAAAATGCTAGTCATGGAGTCTTGAGCTCTTTGAATGCTAGCAGCCAAGCCATCAATCATCAGGTAGGAAAAGTGAAGGTCTTCAGATGTGGAAACGGTACCCTTGGGGATACTGTGCACCTGAGGAAGGTGGGAAATCTGAGTAATAGCACGGGGACCCAGGTCAGAGCTGGCTTAGGAGTTAAGGTGCATCAGCTGATGACCGCACAGTAGAGGGTGACGGGATCAGGAGAGGAGAGGAAATGTGAAGGAAAGAAGACATGGAGCCTGGGTTGAGAAGGAAACAGTATAGGTGTGTAAGAATAGCAGTGGTAGATAGAATCCAGCCTCTGCTTGGGCCTGCTCTCACAGATACTGTCAGGCATTGTCTCTGAGTCCTGAGTTAGCTGACAAGCCAGTGTCATGATATCTCCTGGGGAAGTGAGTCTACATCAAACGAGTGCCACATCTGTTCTCTGCTCCCTTCTCTGCCTCCTCTTGGCTGCAGGTTCTTGGTATAAACCTCTCCCATCCTCAAAAGGTATAAGAGATCCCTTCCTCTGCAACCTAGCCTCTGACTGTCTTCAACTACCCAAACCAGTCTGTCTCTGGTATCGGGACCTGAACTCTGTCCTTGGAGCCTAGACCATCTGCACCTCTGTCTGTCTGTCCATGGTGTTGATAACACTTCAAATAAACTCCTTATCCTCCAGTAATCCATCTCAGCATCTTTTTGAACCATTTGCTCCCTCCAAAACCTAACAAGGTGGAATCTTAAAGTCCATCTTATCAGCAATCTGACTGGTGTTTTGAGTGACCTTATTAACTTTACAAGTGTTGTTTGGCTGGATGATGCGGCTAATGCTTTCTTAGATGAGATCAGAACAGAATAGAACCCTTTAAACTTTCTCCAAAAGAGTAATTCTTCCTTAAGATACAAGAAGTCCACTCTGGAACCAAAACCAGCCACTCAAAGGTAGAGAAGAACTGGGAAGAAATGGTGTGGGGAAGTCTGTGAGGAATGTGGATGAGCCTGGCAGGGCTACTACTGAAAAAGAAAAAACCCACGGAAAGGAGGGAATCTTCCAAGAGCCGCATAATGGGGTCAACCTACTGGAGAGCCCCACTGTATAATTTCCATCTCTGTAGAGGGATGTGGAGAGATGAATACTTGAAATAACTTAGAGGATGGAAAATCAATGTCCCAGCCTTCATGGCCTCCCAAGGAATGTCTTTTACATACCCCACAGGCCTGGACCATGGCCCCAAACCCTCACCAGGATGTAGAGAAAAATGTAGAGGTGGTGGGTCAGCCAGAAGCCCCGGAAACTGCGGCGGCGGAAGTGGTGGGAGGCGAAGACATACATGATGGCCAGGGCCAGGAGCAGCAGGACCCCAGTGAGACCTGTGAAGACGACAGGAGGCAGAAGACCGAGGGACAGTGCTGTGTGGACTGTGTGCCCTGAGGTATTCAGTCAGGGTCCCTCTCTACTCCTCTGTCCAAACTGGACGGGTGACAAAGAGGTCTTGAACTTAAGTTCACCCAGATCATAGGCACCTTTTGATTCAACAGAGCCTATTCATCTTCTATAGCTGCAATCCTTTCCGCCTGGGTCATTACATTTTTTTTAAATGTCACCCCTTTTCCTGACCCTCAGGTCCTCAAGAACAAGGACCACACTGGGCTGTCTCAGCACTGATCCTCCTGTCTGCTGTCAGGCCTGGCACACTTTGGGCTTTGTATTAAATGTGTGCTGAATGAATTGGATGCACAGAAATCTCTAGATGAGACATGGGGAATATCAGGCTCTGTCCCCATGGTGTCAAAACTGCACCACCCACTGGTTAGCACAGGACTGGACATGAACGCTGAACCAATTTGTGCATGGGACCATACTAACCCTGCAAATTGCCAGAGTTCTTTGTCTAACCTGGAGTTGGTAGAAAGCCCCTCCTCTTTCATGGAGGATCCCATGCAAGGGGTACAGAGAGGGTAATGCTGGAGTGAGGATGGGGATGTAGAAACCCAGAGTACCCTCCAGCGATCAAGGAGGAGAGAGGCAGTAATTAGGAAGATTAGAGCCCTGATGTGTGGAAAAGCAAAGGTTAAGAAGGGATTGAACCACAGCCTGTAAACTTGTGAGTAGAGAGAGGAGCATAAATACAGTCTTATCCACCAAATCCCAGTGTGCCAAAGTCAGCAAGCGCCCTCTGAAGTTCAAAGCAGTAGGATTACATTAAAAAAAAAAAAAAATCTGCTGTATTTCACAGAAAGGAGTGCATAGAAACACATTACCCCCAAGAGGGGACAGACTGAAATATAAATAGGTTTAGGGCAAGTCTTAATAAATTCACAACTATTAGTCCTGAAATGGGTGGTTGTAGGAAGCTAGGAATAGGCACCACCGCCCCCTGCCCCACACGTGACCTTTGTCAAGAAATCCTACGGTGTGAGTAGGGACTTATGTCTGGTTTGATAAAAAGCCAAGTCCTTTTTCCGTGCAGCCGGGACGCAGCATTCCTCAAAGCAAGCATCATGACAGGTATATAATGAAGAGGGACCTACTTCCAATCCCCTGAGAACTAACTGGTCCAGATTGGAGGTCAGCAAGCCCTTTCCAGGGAGGAACTAGCCCAGTGTTGAAGGAGTTATAATGCAGTTAAGCTAAGTCTTACTACCAAGGAGTGACCTCGGGGACAGAAGGCAAAGCCTGGCTCACCGTAAGAGTTGAGTAGGTTTAGCTGTTCACTGACAGAACCCAGAGCCTGGAGTTTGGAGTGAAGCCTAGGCATTAATGGAAGGGAAGAGCTCTCACCTGGCACAGTCTGGAAGAACCACCAGTAATACTTCTGAGGGAACTCCGACCTGTGCGGAAGACACAGCAAAGTCGTGAGCTGAGGTCTCTGGGACCTCTCCTAGAGTTCCCAGAGAAGCAGCACAACCTAGTCTCTCCTTCTGCCAATGGCTCAGCTTGGTCACTGTCACTTTATCTCAGAAAGTGGCACTGTTCTCTAGGTCAAGAAGATTTATCCTTTCCCTTCAAGAAATTCACTCCTGACACACACTTACCCATCATCATGGAAGAGGCCAGGGAAGAGGCAAGAGAGGACACTGAGCGGACTGATGGAGAACAGGTACACATTCACTACATGGCCAGCACTGTGTAAGACTAAGACCAGACAAGGTGGTGAGCCCAGGGACAGCCAAGTGAGGGCAAGACATTCAAGTGCCAAACAGGGCGGGCGGATCGAAGCAGCACCTTCGGGGGCTGGGCTGCTGACCTGTAACCAACCTCCCGAGCCTTCCCCATTCCACCCATGAGCACGACCACATGAGTCTGGGATTATACCACTGGAAGCACATTCCTTTGGTTTCTTTCACAGATCTGTTTTAAAGCATAAGCACTAGGAAAGCGATCATTTGTATCCTTGTGCTAGAGTCTTGATAGATTGTCAGAAGTTGAGGCAGGGATGCCCTTGAAAATTCAGGAAAAGCCATCAGGGAAGGGTAGGCTCCTGGGCTTAAGTTCATCCCATAGCCCAGCTAGCTCCACCCTAATGGAGAAGACCACCCAAATCGACATTAAAATTAGGTGCAAGTGGCGGTGGGGAGGAGCGTGAGGAGAGGAAGCCAGCAAGCGCTAAAGGCACCAAGAGAACCCCAGAGCAGCAGCCCCTGCCTGTGAGGATGATGGCGGTGGAGGCAATGAGGCGATGGAAGTCCACAGCGGCATCGAAGGGAATGTAGCGGTTGAGGAAGGTCTCCCGCAGGAAGGTGATGAGGTTGCGGCACATGGTGAGCAGGATGTAGGAGAACATGAAGGAGATGCTGGCCGCCGTGCCCCGGGACAGGATGATGCCCACACGGGTGGTATCGGTAATGCCGCTGTGGTGTGCTGCAAACGCATAGTCTGGGGAGGGGAAACAGCGCAGCAGTAGGTGACCCGATTGTCATTTACTGCAGCCTGCCCTTCCCCCCAACCCCATATAGGGATGTGTGTCTGGCCCAATTCCCCCACCCCAGACTTGCGGTAAGTGGTGTCACTCACAGTAGGCTCTCTCCAGGAAGAGCGCCCCAGTGATGGAGTAGAACACTGCCACACAGCCAATGTGGCGCCTGTAGTTCTCAATGAAGCGCTTGAACTGCTGCACCGTTTGGTGGCGGCGGCTGCGTTGAAACTTCTCTCGGTGTGCCTCAGTGAACAGTAAGGGCTGGAATGAAGTTACCCTGGGAGAGAGGAAGCCTTAGCCTTGGGCTTGCGAGACTGAATACAGTGGAAACTTGCTACCCCAAGGGAAAGCCTGGGAAGGACAGAGCCTCTTGCAGCAGGGTTCAGACCCAAAGGCTTTGCCCCACTGTCTAAGTGAGGGCTGACTTCCAAGTAGTTATTTCATCTCTGGGGACACACTCCATCTACAGCAGGGTCCGTTCACAGAGAGTCCCTTCCCCTCCATGTTTGTAGTTCCTGCCAGGCACCCACAGTGAGGCTTTAGAAGGCCCAAGAGGCCTGTCACAGTTAGCTTTAGTAGTCAACTTGACACACCTGGTGTCTGGTTGGCATACTCATGGAGCATTCTTTTCTTAATTGATGTCAGCAGACCCAGCCGACCACGGGCAGTGCCATCCCTAGGCAGGGGAGCCTAACTGTATGAGAAACCAGAGGAAGCCAGCCAGTACCCAGTGTTTCTTTGCGGTTTCTGCTTCAAGCTTCTGCCTTGGCACCTCTCTATGATATATGGTAACCTGTAAGCCAAATAAGCCTCCTTCTCCCCACATTGCTTGGAGTCATGGTTTCCTAGCAACAAAAACACAACTAGGGAAGGGCCTCTATGAAGGCCCTCCTGTCTTCCCTTCCCTTCCTACCATTCCAATATTCATCAGTACAGTGCACCAGACTCACTGTCCGAAAGCATTCTGGGGCAGGGAGTATTTATCTGCCAATAAAGCAGAGTGCCCTAAGCCACAGTGATTGTTGGAGGGACGCATAGACCAGGCATACTTTTTGCCAAACCTCCGTCGAATCTCTTGAGGAGGGTCTGTGTCCATGGGGCACTTAAGTCTCTGTGGTGATGATGAAGTCTTCATGTTGTTTTGGGCATAGTGGATGCTTACTCTGGGCGAAGGGCTAGGAAGGAAAGGCAAAGGTACCATCTGACCTTGCTCTGCCTCCAAACCAACTTTGTTCAGGAAAGATCAAAACCCTCCACACAGGATAGCAAGATTCCTACAGATAGGCAGATAAGCAGAGAGAATGAGTCCCAGTTGAGGCCTCATATAACTATGTCCTCTACAAGGACACTTAGCCAGGCAGTAATCGAGCTTTGCTGAAACTCAGCAGGCTTCCTCCTCATCCCGATGAAGGATGCATCTGTCCACTTGGAGGCAGTGGGGCCCTTTTCTATTTGCAAGAAGGTGCTACATAGGATAGTGGGGGAGGGGTTGCCCACTACCTAATCCATGCAGATGGGAGCTTACCAAATCTTCTCCTGGCTGATGTAGGAGGCTCGGCGGCAGAGGTTCTTGATCACTTCCGGCACTTCCACCCCTGTGGTGCAGAGCTTGATTAGAGAACAGCTCAGAGCCCAGAGTCTAGGAGAGCCTGGCTCAGTACACAGGGTCCCCTTTTCCTATGCCTAAACCCGTAGAAAGGCTCCATTAAAAAGAGATCCTGTCTCAGGGTACCTCAGCTCTTGGCTCCCGTGGGAACTGCACTCACCTTTCAATGATAGATAGCTGTAAGGAGGTCACTCAAAAGTCTTTCTATTCTGTGTTTGAAAATGTTTATAATAAACCCTGGAGACTTCATCTCATTGTTCTGTCAGGGCTGAACAAAGCAAGGTCGAGCTGCAAATCCAAATTCTTAGGAGGCCTGGAGACTCCAAGGGGCTTCCAAGGTCTGAGCCAACACTAAAGATGTCTTGGCTTATGGTAAACTGATCTACATGATGTTCAGGTGTTTAAAGGTTTAAACTTATTTTAAATTTACGTTTGTGGTGCTCATATCTATGTATTTATGTGTCTCACACGTGTGCCTGATGCCCGAGGAGGCCAGACGAGAACATCTGATGCCCTGGAACTTGGTGACAGATGGTTGTGAGCTGCCAGATGGTTGCTGGGAACTGAACCTGAGTCCTCGACAAGAGCTCTTAACCACTGATCCATATCTCCCACTCTACCATCAAGTGTTTAAAACCAAGTACAGATATCCACTCTCCCATTTTCAGTAAACAACAAATGTGTCGAAATCGTGGTGAGTGGATTCTGGAGAAAAGGGAGGGGCTGTTTGCAATATTCTTGGGCCTTTTTCTGTCATGTGCAATCTTTGTCAAATAAGACCAGAAGAAAACAACAAGGCATAGTGATGGTAAAAAGTGAAAGAAGACACCACACATAGTTGTTAACCTTAAGCTTGATCCTCAGTCCCCTGCCTAGTTATTCTAGGGTAGAATATCCCAAGGACTGTGTAACCTGATTCACTTCCGGTTGCCTCCCTGACCTCTGCCCACCCTCAGGCCCAGTGCCCATTGCCTTGGCTTGGAAGGAAAAGCTACAAACTCAACTTTCCTCTGCAGCAGCTCCCTTGCCCTCAGGCCAGAGGAAGCCTCATGCAGACGTTTATCCTCACCTTGCCAACTTGCTCCTGTCTCTCAGCAATGCTGCCAGTCCCCACTTGTCTCATAATCTGGGAAGGACTGGGTTTGGTCTCAACACGCCCCAAGAACAATCACGAAGACATCATGACAGCTCAGACACCCCCTGCTTGTTGTCTGTCCCTTCCTTCACTGAGACCCTGGCTTCCACCCACGTGAGTCAGACACAGGTAGGGTAAGAAGAGCAGAAGGGACAAAGGGGTTGGGCCATGACGTATTCAGCACACACTTACTGAGCACTATTTCCCAGAAAATAGGGTGGGAATTGGGGGACCAAACCCCAAATATTCCAGAACCATACAACCCAGCTGAGGAGAACGTAGCCTGGCCCAAAGAGAGTTGTAACAAAGAAACATTGTTTCCTCCCTAATCCTTAGAGGTGCAAGGCTGGGGTGGTTTTGGCCAGGAGCCAGGAGAAGCACAGTTCTAGTCAACATCTCCTACCCAAGATTTGGTGTAGTAGCATATATCAGTTATCTCAGCACTTTAGAGGCAGAAGGGCAGCCACAAGTTCAAGGCCAGCCTAGTCTATATTACAAGTTCCAGAACACCCACCATGCACATAGCAAGACTCTGTCTCAAACAAACAAACAAAAAGTCTTCTATGCCATCCCTACCCCACCCACTGCAGCAGCCAGGATACATTCATAAGCCCAAGGCACTCTCATCTTCTTGAGCCCCTTTCTCCATATAGATAAAAATAAATTAGCAATGTTATTTGATAATTACATGGGTATAAAGGAGAATATAATTTACACTGACTATATTATATATTCATTATTATATTGACTTTTCTTCTGGTTTTTAAGTAAAGTGTTTCTGTGGGCTCCCAAAAGTATATAGAAATTATACCCGACAAGTAAGGCAGCCCTGCTGATCAGGCAGCCCCACCTTTGACACAGAGCTGTGTGAATCGGAGATCACTGTCGTGGTCCCGAAGCATGAAATGGAAGTCCTCCCAGGTCAGCTCCTCCTTGTCCTGGAAGCCCGACTCCCGGAACATGGACTCCACCACCTCAGCCAGCTGGGCCTTGGACAGGCAGTTGTTGGAGATCTCGATGAAGGACCTAGGGTTGGAAGCAGGCACCAAGCCCAGACACAAAGGCTCACTGGCCATCCACTTCAGGGCCCCCCATACAGGGTCCCAGCTAGCTGAATCCCAAGCCCCCTATTAGTTCTAGAAGGCTCTGGTTACAAAGATAAAGAGGATGCCCCCTACTTCTTTATACTTCTGCTATCCCCCCTCCCTGACAGTCTCCATCCTACCTGCTGGAGAGGACCAACCTTAGCATCCTAATGAACTCATCCTTGGAAATGAGACCATTCCCATCAAAGTCATACATTCGGAACATAAGGCGAGACTTCTCCTCTGGGGAGCCTGGAAGAAGGGGGATTCTGTGAGGAGAGACCTACCCAACCTCTAGAAACCCTTTCTAGACTGCCAGGCATCTGCCAGAGTTGAAGACCTAGCCTCTGGGCTCTCCATCTCCAATAGGTCTGGATAATTATTTTCCCCCTCCTTACCTTTCATGAAGACCACCAGGATGTCCAGGAACTCCCTGAAGGACAGGTAGCCATTGCCATCCTTGTCGGCCAGAGAAAACATGGACTCCACAAACATATCCTGGGGCTTGAGGCCTAGGGAGTCCGCAAACTCAGCTCTGCTCAGCTCACAGGTCAGAGCTTCACGCACTTTTGTTGATGAGTTCAGAGGCAGAGTTCCTGCATCTGCTTGATTGATGTCTAACACCTGCATTTAGGCAGCCCCAGAGGTGGGAGGTGGGGGAAAAGAGGAGGCATCCTTCACTTACGGGTTGATGGGGCCACTTTCTGACGCAGGTATTTGTCCAGCACACCCCCATAAGCAGCCCAGGCCTGTGGGTAATTATATTTATACCACAGAGTCCTGGTCCTCTGACTTAGCTGACTGAACCAAGTTTGTATATTTGACCCAACCTGGATATTTGGAGTTAGAACCAAGAGGTCCCAGATATACTTTGACATGAGCACAGTGGGTTCAGATGAACAGGGGGAAGAGTCAAGGAGAAAGTAGAGGTTATCGAAGACAGGCCTTGTTTGTTGACCGCTTTCTCTTCCAGATCTTTCCCAGCCAAGCCAAAGACCCCACTTTGGGGTTCCTGAGACTATGTGAATTCTTTATGTCTGACTTACATCTCAAGGGTTTGGGAGAGGAGGATTCTTATTACGGACCACCTCCATCTCACCCAAGGACTGCCCCAGCAAGAGGACAGACAGAGGGAAGCAGGCAGGCTACAGGCCACAATACCTGTTTTTCCTGCCTGTCAACAGCTGCTCAGTCCAAGCCTGACCGTATTTTCATGAGGCAAGCATTGCAGCTTCAGACAAGGTGCTTTAGTGGAAAGAGCCTGGGGCTGGGGGTAAGAGACCTGGGTTCATGTCCCAGCGCTGCCACCTGTGCTACATAACCTCAGGCACATCCCTTTGTCTGAGTCCATTTCTTCACCGGCCTCACCTATCTCACAGGTTATGATGTGAGATCACATCACACATCACAGGAAATCAGCAAGAGAGGCTACAGAGGGAAGGATTTCAAAATGGAAAGTACAGGGCAGCTATGGGGATCGCTGACAGTCCGGTAAACTTCCTGAACAAGGTCTTCCCTTCATCCTGATGAAATCTGACCTGATGCCCAGATCCTACTTGTGACCAAGCAAGGAGCCCTACCCCACCAGCCGAGGGTCCTGTGTTTCTTGGGCAAACCCCAATTCAATTGGGTGGAGAATTAAGTCTGACCCAGAATCCATGTAATGACATTCCACGTAAGCCCATTAACTGACAGTCTCCTATATGAATCCTCTCCCAGCTAGCTGCCTTGTCCTTCTCAGACACTCACTCTCTCCTTTCTCCAACTTTGAGCCCTTGCCAGTCTTACCTCCATCATGAACTTACACCAGACTGAAAGCTTTTCTTCTCTACCATCTTAGATCACATTTTTTCTGCATCACTTTTATAATCTTCATCCTTTACCAGTCTTTTGTGTGACTATCACCACCATCCCAATAGAATGACTAACTTGTTAAGTATGGCATGCATGCTGGAGTCATGTCTACCCATGAGCCCCATGCTGGGGTTAGAACCCAGAGTCTTATACACCCAGCAAGTACTTTACCACTAAATTATGTCCATAGACATCGTTGATTTTGAGACAGTAGCCCAGGCTGGACTCGAACACCAAATCCTCCAGTTCCTCCTTTTCAGTGCTAGGACCACAGGTGTGTGCCACTATGCTTTCTACGTGGAATCTTCTGTCTCCACTGTAGCGTTCTACCCAGGTTACCTTTATTTTTGCACTAGATGTGGATATGAGTCTTGAGGTTTTGCCCTGTACCAAAATTTCCCACATCCTCCTGGTAGTTCTCAGAAGTGCTTATGGCAGATATTACGATCTCCATGGTGCACTCCCCGAAGAAGGGATGAAGAATGGCTCTCAGGGACCCCCCCAGTACTGGCTTGCCCTGTTTCCTTCCTGCACATTGTCTCCCTGGAGTCTTACATCAGGAGACAGGATTCAGATGGGTTGGGTCGTCTTCGCAGTAAATATGAGAAGAATTTAGAGACTGCTTTTGCAGAAGAGCACTAGCTCTTCAAGTGACTCTACGGACTCCTCAAAGCAGATTACATCTTGGCATCTGTGCCTTATTTTGTATATCTCCTCTGGGCTTTCATTTCCTGCTCAGCTCAGGCACAAAGGCATGGTAATTGCTTAATAAGTATTTCTCTAAAACCTGAAACCAGGGGCTGGAGAGATGGCCAGGGGTTAAGAGCACACATTTCTCTTTAGGGGGATCCAAGTTCAGGTCCCAACACCCTCACTAGGTTTCTTATGAAGTTCACAACCTCTTGCTTGTCACTCAAGTCCCAGAGGGATGTGATAACCTCTGCCCTCTGCCCGCACCCACAGTCATTTGTCCCTCGACAACATGGACATAATTAAAATAAATCCTTTTGAAAAAGCAAAACAGAAATCTCCCTGATATCATCGGGGTGATTAGTCCTAAATTTACCTACTCTATCTCATCCCTTTTCAAGGATGAAGATATCAAGAAGAGGGTAACAAAGGTATTTTACCAACAGACTTTGCATCCTGTTACATCCTGAAAATCTCTAGTTACTGCTATGAACCTGCAACCACCTTGGTCTTCAGGAACAGCAAGCAGAACCTGCAGTCAGATCACCCCGTGATAACATTACTCTCTAAACAAAAGCAGGTACTCCATGATAGGAACCAAGGCTGCCCACCTAAGCAAAACAATTCATCTTCTGGGAACCAGAATGTTTCCCTAAATAATGGGGAGTAACATAGTCACTGGAGCCAACTAGCAGATCTGACACTGAAATACTAACCAGACCATGGTTTGACTAAGGTTAACTAACTCTGTGTGCCTCTAGGCCCCCTCTTCTGCCTTTCCCTATATAATCTGGAAGTACTTGTCACTACCCACAAAGACAGATGTTCCATCTGTCTTCCCAACATGGCTATGTTGATTAGATTCCTTTCCTGAGTAGCCACCATTCTTTGATGTGTAAGGCAAGTGGCTAAACCTAATCTGTTGGGGCACACTCCTACCCCCACACCTCCAGATCTTGCCTGTGGCCTAGGACTCCAGTAACATAAAAGCCTGGTGACATGATCTAAATGAGGACAGACTTTTCAGCCGAGAATTCAAGCCTTGAGATTTGAATGATCATCCCCACGGCCTCATGTAGAAAGGATGTCACCACAGATGCACGCGCGCACACACACACACACACACACACACACACACACACACACACACACACACAGCAGATCTGATCCCATGTACACACCTGGGAGAAAAGGTGCCTGAAAAAAGTCTCCAGGAGGTGACCCCGTTGTTGCTTGGTCACTGCTGACCTCATCAGCTCCTGCTCCCTCAGCTCCCACTCCTGGAAGCTCAGCCCGTTCTCCTTCAGAGCTCCCCTGATGGTTTCCACCAGTGCCTGCCGTTCCTCCTCCATGCTAAACAGTAGCACCTTCAAAGGTAGCAGGAGCAGAGGCACACGTGTCAGAGTCTCTAAGGAAAGGTGTTTCACATGGAACACACAGGGGCTCATGGTGCAGCCTTGCAAAAGAGATAATTGTCCTTCATTTACAGAAGGGAAAATGTGCTTTAGTGAGCCATTTATTCTATACTGGAGAAAAGCTGGGGGAGGGGGGGGAATCGAGGCAGAGGGTGGAGTGGACTGTGATCCAGGTAGTCAGAACCCATGATCAGACTCCTGTTTAACTCCCCTCCAAGTCCTGATTGGTAAGTAAAGTGCACAAATAAATTAATTAATGGGAAAAAAGAAAAAGAAAATCCTCTAGAGTCTGAAATAAGAGAATAGGGAAGAAGACCCAGGTCGTTCCAAGAACTCATGGCTAGGACTTATAACCAAAGAAGGAAGCTGCCAGCTGCTGCCAGAGTATGAGGAGATGGTGTGACCAGCAGATCCAGAACAGGACAGATGTGTTCAAATTTATCTATCAGGTACTACATCTGGGGACTAGAAGCCAAAAACCCTGTCTCCTGGCTCAGTGTTCCTTTCTGTTTACTTAGCTGCCTCATCTGTGATGAGGCCAGCTGGGCCATACCAGGTCATACTCCTTGGGAATCTTGAGCAGCAGGGTGCGGCGTCCACGGTTGCTGGACAGGATGAGGTTGACCTGCTGTGGGGGCCGCAGCTGGATGGTACGGAGCACAGTGAGTCTGCCGTCCACCACTCGGATCTGTCCAGGCTGTAAGTGCACAAGCACCGGTCTGCAGGGCTCCTTGCGGCCCTGCCACTCCAAAGCTGGGAAGCAAGAGATGGGGCTGGGTCAGCTGGGGTGCAGAAGAGCATGTAGGGAGAGAGAGGGCCAGTGCAGGGTCTCAGCAGCCACTTGATTCCACCCCGGACTCTGAGGGTTAGTTTCTCCTCAACAGTTCTGCTGTTCCTCTAACCCATGAGGCAAATAAGGGCCACTGTTTCCTGAGTGTTTGCTGGATGCTCACTGTAGCGCTTTGGATTAATTATTACATTTCTTTGCAACCTAAGATACAAGCACCATTAGGATTGCTACTTTACAGATAAGAAGAAACAGGTTTAGAGAGATTCAAAACAATATCTGCCTAAGGTCCAACAGCCAGTCCACAGCGGTGGAGCCAAGATTCCAATCTTACTTGACTTCAGACCTTCATTAATTACTTCTGTTGCCTGCAGTTCCAGCACAAGATGCCGCAAAGCCGTTCAGGACTTGTGAGTCATAGTCCTTTGAGATGAAGGCAGGGTCGCATTCCATTTATTTAGGATCATTGGGAGGAGCTTTGAACCTTGGGAACCTGCAGCTCCAGTGCCTAATGTGGCTTTCCCCAACCTGCCTAGGCTTTACCTACGTCCCCTAGAAATGAGGATCTGTCTCCTTGGACTTCTGGGATGGGGGTATGGACCATAGCCCCAAGTCATGGCCTTCCCATCACCACCCAGGCTCCCCCAGGCCTACCTTCCACTCCCCCTACAAGCTTCTCAGACATGATACTCTGGCGGTCTTGTCGCTGGAGCCTCTTGAAATTCCTCATCCGAAGCCGGGCAACAATCCAGGCACTGAGGAGGCTGACTAATGTTCAGGGAAAAGTGGTAGTCGGAGGGAGAAGTAACTCCCTTCTCAACTCTTTTTCTTAGGAAGAGCTCCTTCTCTTCCTACCTTCTGACCCTCCTGCCGCCCAACTTTCAAATTGTGAGCCTCAGTGGAGGGAGCATGTTGCAAGCCATGGGAAGCTCTGAGTAGTGTCTAAAATATCAGCCACCATTGCTTCCATTACTCAGGTCCCTTTCCAGCCAGAAACTAAGTCCAGATTTCTCAAGCCACAAGCTAGACACATCATACCAGGCTGCTGGGCCACACACACACACAGCCGTACCATGCTCCTGTTCCAGAAACTGAGTCTGCCCCAGCTCTTCTTCTCAACTGAGGATTTGTCTCTGATAGCTCCCTAGATTGGCAGGCTCTTACAAACAGCTATAGACCAAGGACTCTTGACCAAACTGGGCCTGGGGGCATCCCAGAAGATCTGGGAGGCAAATCTCCTTGGAGTTCATAATCTGCAGCCCTCCTTGATGCTTCTCTCACCGCACAGAGGGACAGTACTCAGCACTGTTTGCTATTATGCATAAAAACAACCCCAGCCCACCCCCTAGAGTGCACCTTTTAATAGCCCAACCTTGCCTACCCATTACTCTCCTACCTAAGGGGAAACAGCAAAGGGTCCCAATGGTGAGTCCGAAGCCAAATCCACTTCCCTCGAAATAGTCCCGAATGAAGAGGGGGACACAAGCTGGCAGGCCCTTGGTGCTGAGCTGACTTGGCTGTGGACAGGGGTCTCCTGGGGAGGCAGAGGAAATCAGAATACCCAGTACTATGCCATGATCTGGCACAAGGTCTCGGAGGAGGGTATTAACAGAGGAGGTGAGGGTGATCCGGGAACTAGAGAGGATGGGGCTGTTTACCCCTGCCATTGCAGCAAGACAGTGGCATTTACCCATGTGGATAGCAAGCAGGTCCCAACATGAACCTCAAATCTCTAACCCTGCCCTGCCCCATCTGTTTTCAGCACTGCTGTGGAATATAACATCCTTCACCCTCCTTTGACCCTCTGAATACCACTCACAGCCTCATCCTGTTCCATTTAAATACAAGAATCTCCCCCAGGTCTTTGAGAGAGTTGGCCCTGCCCCCAATTCAGCATCTACTAAGCTTGTGCGAAGGGAAACTGTATGTGTCAACACTGGCACCTAAAACCAAATTTCTCAAGGGCAGAGCCCTAGCTCACACCACACTTGGAGTGGTCATCCAGCCACGTTAAACCAAGCCTACAGTTGAGAATGGACAAGACTCTTGACCTGCACCCCTCCAACTACCTCTAGGTAACTTACCCGCAAGCCAAAAGAAGACACTGGGCTGTAGGGCACTGGGGTCCACACTGGTGACAGCCACTAGAATATCCCGTAGGGAAGTGTTTCGGATCTCTGCGATCTCTTCCTTAGAGAACAATCTGAGCATAGGAGAGGTGGGGGAGCTGTCAGGGTTAAGGAGAGATTTAAGACCTCACACTCAGGTATCCCATGGGGAAAGAGTCCCTGGTCCATAGCTGTTTATAAGAGCCTGCCAGCCTAGAGAGCTGTCAGAGACAAATCCTCACTTGAGAGACCTGGAATTGAGGCCTGTGAGGGCTGTGTAGGGCTAAGCAGAGGGCCTGTGGTTCAGGCCTCGGTAGATTCTAAGACAGTCAGGGCAAGCCTCACCCATTCCTGCTGTTTTCAAACCAGTAGCGGTCACCATCTCGTAGCCTAACAAACTGGTCAAGGACAATAGTGCTGAAAAGGGGTCCAGGGTCTCCATGGCTCTCCAGAAGCCCCCCTGGGAGTAGCTCCAGTCGAGACAGATCCTGATTGTATAGGGCAGCTGTGGCCTCCAGTACCTGGAACAGAGGGTGTTTGAGAGGACTCAGCAACCAGTCCTGGGCAGAGAACAGCTCCCGGGCATTAGTCCCGGGCCAATAACAACAAATGACCCTAACAATAACTCATTCCTAGAGAGTACTTCTTACACCCCAGGCATTGCTCTGGGTGCTTTGCGGAAGCTAACTCATTTACAGGAGGCTTTCCACCGATTCCAATCCCTATTCTATGAAAGAAGAAAGAAAGAAAGAGAAACAAAAACCAGCAGTCAGTCCTCCGTGAAGCAAGTCAGACTGTGAAAGGTTGAATGCCGGAACCATATTATGAAAGGCTTCTATCCTTACCGTTCAAAAAACCTTTAAACAGCTAAATCCCTAGCAATTTGTGGTCCTAGTTGCTCACATCTGTGATCCCAGCACTGAGAAAGTGAGGCAGGGGGATCACCATGCATTCAAGTGAGGGTGTTTTAAAAAAAAAAATCTGAAAATCCATTGTTGTTTGTTTTGAAACAGAGTCTCACTCTGTGCCAGGTAGGCCTGAAACTGAGGTACTCCTGCCTCTGCCTCCCATGTGCTGGGACAGAGGTAGGGGCGTCTCAGTGAAGATTTGTCTCTGATACCTCACCCACTACCAGAGTTTTCTACTCTGCTTTTAATTTAATTTTTTTATTGCGTGTGTGTGTGTGTGTGTGTGTGTGTGTGTGTGTGTGTGTGTACTGTGATGCACATGTAGAGACCAGAGGATAACTTTCAGGAATTGGTTTATCCCTTCCACCATGAGAATCCTAGAGGGGAGATCAAACTCGAGTTGTCAGGCTTGGCAGCAAATACCTTTACCAGCCGAGTCATCTTGACACCTCCTGTTCTTTACTTGTATCTAAGTACCTGACCAGATTCATTCCAATGACACCTAGCTGAAGCCAAAGACTTCCTATTGATGTGTCCATTAATTCCTATGTTTATGTAGATTTTACAAGTTTGTAACTTGTACACCGAGCTAAGAGATTCCAAGTCCAGCAGGATTTTACCTTTTGGCTCTGAAGGCCCAGGTCCAGTAAATACGTATTGACTACCTATATTGCTCGCCACATACTTACTTGGTAGACATTGATTTTGTTACTCTTAACCGTCCTATAGTGAGTACTGCAGGGCCTTGACTTAGGAACAAGCTATGTGTCTGTGTATTGATAGTCCAGCTGCCTTCACCCCTAAGTTAGCTGTTACCCTCTAAGCTATTCCCTGAGACCACTGTATGAATGACTTTTAGGGAGGGGTGAGGAGAGTATTTCTTCAGACAGGGTCTCCTGTAGCCTGGGCTAGCCTGGAACTTTCTGGCCTTGAACTCCTTAACCTCCTGCTTTTGTCTCCAAATGCTAGAATTATAGGCATGAGACACCTTGCTGGGCCTAGCACTTCCTTATAACAAGCCTTTGAGCCTTTCCTATATCTCTTCAAGTAAGGGTAAAGTACAATGCACTAGGCACACAATTGTGCAAACTCCTCTATGCCTAGGTGACTGTGCCAAGATGACTGTGCCAAAATGGTAAGACAATGAAACTCGGTCTATTGATGAGCAGGCAATGCTATTTGCCTACAGAGTGTAACAGCCAACTTCAGGTGAAGGCAGCTAGAATATCAATACACAGAAACATAGCTTGTTCCTAAGTAAACTACAGTACCCACTATAGGATTGTTAAGAGTAACAAAATCAGTGTCTACCAAGTAAGTGTGTGACGAGCAGCAGATAGTTAATACATATTTACTTGGCCTGGGCCTTCAGAGTCAAAAGGCAAATCCTGCTGGACTTGGAATCTCTTAACTTGGTGTACAAGATTGGAAAACGTGACCTGCATGAGTTTTGTCCTCTCTCCAAGTGTTAGTCTCTGGTACCCATGTTTTACTATCCATCTTCCCTGTTTGGGCAGTGTGCCCAGCCCCTCCCCCCCTCTGGGTCCTGACCCTTCCTCACAGTGCCATTACTCCTCGAGAGTGCAGGGTTGATGTCCTCCCAGTGGGAAATGGGAGTCAGGCCCAATGCCTCCCTGGCTTTGGCGTAAGAAGGCAGGCCTAGATCCCGACCCCTCTGCAGGCAGCTGGCCAGGTAGTCTGTACGGGAAAACTTCAGTGGCCCAGGCCAGAAATCTGAAAAAGAAATACTAAAGGGTTGGAGGGAGTTGAGGACCATCAGTGCAGCCTCCAGACCACTCTAACCGATCCCAGAAATATCTGAGCCATGGAGAAGGAGCCATGATCAGTGGATGAGAAATTCTCTCCGCCCTAAGGACTCCTCCCTGCCTGCCTCTGCAGGTCCAGCTGGATCTCCTCCTAGGGGTCTGAAGTTCACAGCCTGCAGGGCCAGCCTCAGGCTCACCTTGTACATCCTCAACCACCACATGGTCCTCTCTCTCAGCAATCTGGGAGGCCATGCCCAGCAGCAGTGCATCCACGTCTTCAGCCTGTTGTAGCTTGGGGTGCTTAGGGAGTGATGAGAAGACAGACATGGCTAATGGGACCAGAGTTTGGGTGTCTGGCTCCCTCCGCCACTTCTGCCACATCCTGAGCCTGTCATGTTCTTAGCTCCTGGTGAGCATTTCTCAACTTCAGGCTAATTCTGCACTCATGGTAAATGATATTCCCACCCAACCCCGATGTGTTGGAGCACAGGGGGTGTTTTTTACATTGTATTCTCTCCTAGGAGATTTGACCATAGGATTGGCAAGGACACTAGAGCATCTAGATATTCATTTTTGCTCTCGCATTAGCCAGTTGTGTGGTCCTGTAGAAGTCCGAACTTGCTTTTCTCCTTTTACTAGAAGAGAGACCCAAACTAGGGGTGTATATACTCCGTGATCGAGCGTGGGACAGCATAGCTGGATGCCCCAAAACTTCCAGAGGCCCAGAGTTATCAAGGGAGACACCTAGGAGAAGCAGTAAATGTGGAACCCCTCTCCTCCTGTCTCTCATATGCAGCCCGTGGGTGAGGGTAGGGGATTGGCTTTTGATCGTGTCCCCAAGCTGCTGTCTTCACTCTAGCCCACCCAAGCTGCCTACTTCAGTCCTAGTGTTCACCTCCTTCACGCACTCGGACACATACACATGCAACATACACAACACATGCATTTATCAATTCAATATTATCTCCAGCTCTGACCTCTCGACTCCAGTAGCTGTTGCAGACTCGGAGAGCTCCAGAGACACTTGAGTTATGATTGGCAACCCCCTGGAAGTGGCAACTGGCATTCCTAAAGTGCAAAGAGCAAGAATGGTTGCTGAGACCACAGAGTCCTAACGCCAAGCATCAGCTTTGGTTTGCAAGACTTCAGCCCGGGGTCCCAGGCCATAACCTTCGCTAGCTGCTGTGTAATCAAGACCTTGGTAACTACTGAACAATTTGACTTTTGGAAGGTTCCTACCTCCCATCTGACCAAACATCTGAAAATTTAGCCATTAAAAAAAATTCTATCCGCTGGGCAGTAGTGGCGCATGACTTTAATCCCAGCACTTGGGAAGCAGAGGCAGGTGGATTTCTGAGTTTGAGGCCAGCCTGGTCTACAGAGTGAGCTCCAGGACAGCCAGGGCTACACAGAGAAACCCTGTCTCGAAAAACCAAAAAAACAAAACAAAACAAAAATTCTATCCACACTGACTCCATGTTGATAAGAACATACACAGAAAGAAAGCAGTCTCACACACAGTTAGGGGTCCTTTGATGGCCACTGGAGGCTGGTTCTAAGACCCTCACCAATAGCAAATCATGGATACATATATCTTTTGTGTAAAATGGCATAACATTTGCCTATAATCTATGCACATTAGCCCATACAGCAATCTCCAAGTCTTTGTATGTTTTTACACACACACGCGTGCACACACACACACACACACACACACACACACGCATGCATGTGTGATGTGGTTGCAGGTACATATGGAATCCAAAAGTTATGCTCAGGTGTCAGTCCTTGGAAGTTCTCCACCTTGGTTTGTTTGTTTGCTTGTTTGTTTTGGGGGTCTTTCATTGGGACAGACCAGCCAGCCTAAGGGCCTGTCTCTATTGTCTCATCACCGGAATAACAAGCCTGAACCACCGCATCTGTCTTCCTACAGGATGCTAGAGATTGAACCCTTGATCTACAGTCCTTGTGCTTGAGTGGCAAGTACTTTACCAACTGAGCTATCTCCACCACCTACATTCTTAAAATACTTGATATAACATAAATGCTATCTAAATAGTTACTGGATTTTATTATTTCAGGAAGAATGGCCCTAAAACATCTACATTTTTCAGTACAGAAGGAACTTTTTCAGATACTTAAAATCTGAGGTTGACTGGGTAGATAGGAAGCCTGGCATATGATAGTTTACTTATGTAGATCTCTCTCTCTCTCTCTCTCTCTCTCTCTCTCTCTCTCTCTCTCTCTCACACACACACACACTTTTATTATACACATATCATCTATAAAATTCTATTTATGTGTATGTGTAGTCTCTATTTGAGAGAGGGCCTCAAGTAACCCAGGCTGGCCTTGAATTCTCTGTAGTAGAGAATAACCTTGAACTCCTGTTCTCCCGACTTCTTCTCTGGCCTGCTGGGATTAGAGACTACAAACATGCACTACTGTTTTTCAAGATGAAGTTTTCCATTTTGCCTACACTGGCCTTCTGAGCTCAAGCTGATTTTCCCACATCAGCCTCTCGAGCAGGTGAAGCTGATTTTCCCACATCAGCCTCTCGAGCAGGTGGAATGACTTGAAGGATGTGTGCCGCTGCAAGCAACTATTTAGACATACACATTGTTTTTGTTTGTTTGATGGCTTGGTTTTTTTATTTGTTGTTGTTTTGTTCTTTGGTTTTATGGAGTGTTTTTGTTTTTATTTGAGACCGGTTTTCTTTAGCTCTGGCTGTCCTAGAACTCACTCTATGGACCAGCCTGGTCTTGAATTCAGAGATCTGCCTGCCTCTGCCTCCAGAGTGCTGGGATTAAAGATCTGAACCATAGGTTTCCATGGTGGCACATGCCTTTCATCCCAATACTCTGGAGGCAGAGACAGGTGGATATCTGTGAGTTTAAGGGCAGTATGGTCAACAAAAGGTGTTCAGGACAGTTTGGCCTGGTTATGCTGAGAAACAAAACAACAACAACAACAACAACGACAACAAAAGCTGTGAGCTGCCACCCAGCTACATACACATATACTCATTTTTAAAGGGCATAAACATTTTTCTTTTGATCAAATGTGCACTTCTGTAATCAAGCTATGTGGGAGGCAAAGGCCCTTGACAAGTCCCTGGCCAGCCAGGGCTACATCGTCCTGTCTTGAAAAGCCATTGACCAAACACATACAAGCAAATCACATGGTCATGGACTACAGACAGTCAACACCATGCACAATGAATGGTTAGTTTAAAAGCAGACCCCCTTTCCCCTCCATTTTCTCTCTAGAAACTAACTGCTTCGAACTCATGTAATCCTGTCCCGAGGGATCCGGAAGGCAGATGTTTATCAATAATGGGTCCAAGATACAAATATGTGAGCTTCTTCTCCTACCTCATGTAGACCCCAGGGGGCACCATGGTAGAGAGGAACTGCTCAGAGGCCACCACGAACTCTGGGGAGATGCTGGGGTCCAGAAATGGGCGGTACCCTGAGGTAAAGGAGAAGCAGACACATTAAGGCTTTAAATCTACACTAAAAAACACGTGGCAGTTCCTAGCCCTCCTCTCCACCCCTCACCTGGATACTCTGGGGGAGTTTGCTTCAGGAAGCTGGGCAGCCACTCATACATCGCAATGTTCTGATGATCAATAAGTAAAAAGACACGTGTGTAAGACTGGGCCCTGAGGTAGGGGCCCAGTGAAGGCTTACAGGTAGACATAAGGACCAGCAAAGTCTGATCATGGGAGAAAAGGCCTTTAAAACAATAGCATCAAGTGCTAGGCTCTTCATAGAATTTACTGAGGAGAGAGAGAGAGATGTTAAGTAATGATCAAACCCCCAAATTATCTGGCATAAATAGAGTGCTTCCTCTCTATAATGTACAGGACTTTTTCCTACACATTAGCTCTCCCTGAAGAAGGGCCCTCCTAGAAAGGGCTGTATAGGGAAGGGGCGTTGTCCAACACCAGGGAAGCCTTGCTAAGGGAGCAAAGTCTCCCTGCACCCGCAGCACGACTCACCTGGTAGGTGGCTATGACCCTCTTGCGAGCATGCTGGAACAGCTCCTCATCCCCCCAGTGCGGGTGCTCCTGTGCCAGTCTCCTGGCACACAGGTTGTGGTAGCGAAACCACAACAAGCCCAGTGCCTGCAGAAAGGGCTCCCTGTTCCCGCGCTGGGCCCCGAAGGCTGCATCCGTGTGGAGAAGCAGGACAGGAGATGGGCCACAGCTTGAGCCAGGGGAGCCCAGACCCACAGGCAGACCCCCTCCTCCAGTAGGGTCCCCCAAGCAGCCTGGTGCCTCCAACCCTATCCCTCCTGCCAGGACCCCGCAGCCTCACCATACAGCCCCTGTGGCCCGCCCTGCCCCGTGGCGGGGTCCGGTGCCATCCACATGAGCAAAGAGTTCTGGGAGTCCCGCGGGAAAGCGGGGTCGGGTCCAGAAGCCAGCTGTCCTCCAGAGAAGCTCCT
>CM052701.1:52337090-52360804 GCA_028551405.1 Uromys caudimaculatus
GCCCGCCCTGCCCCGTGGCGGGGTCCGGTGCCATCCACATGAGCAAAGAGTTCTGGGAGTCCCGCGGGAAAGCGGGGTCGGGTCCAGAAGCCAGCTGTCCTCCAGAGAAGCTCCTTAGAGCGTCGCTCCAGGAATGAGAGGAGCCATAGATGGCGCTGCCATCTAGCCAGCCGGTCACCTGGTTGCTCTGCAGGGATGTACAGGATCAGGAGGACCAGGCAGGTGCCTGCTGGTGGGCGAGAGCCTCACCCTGCCTGGCCTTCGCAGTCAGACCCCAGGCCTCCAGCAGATCCAACCTTTCACTTCTCTGCCCTCCTGCCTGGCCTCACCAGGTCCCGGGGGTTGCTGGGGCTCTGTCCGGTGTTGGGGTCCCAGCGGCTCCTTTGAAAGGGCAGCACCACGTTCCCGCGCTTGTCAGGATCGAACACTGGGTCCCCAGGAGGGATGTAAATGTTGAGGAACTCTGCGGGGCAGCCTGGTGTTTCCACACTCACCAGGTCCGAGAGCACGTGGTAGCCTGCCAGTAATGCAGGAGGGTTTGCTGGGCCAGCCGAGAGCCATGCTCTTCCCTGCCTCAGGTATGGCATCCCCGCCACCCCTACCTCCTACTCGAAGCCTCAGAATAGTCATCTCCTATTATGGGCAAGTCCAAGCCCTGACCTCCACATTCCCTCCCGATTCTGTCTCTTTTGGCCTGCCTGTGTCTATGCCTGCTACAAGATGTTGTCATTGTCAGTTTGGCATTCTCCTTGGTAACTGGGAGGTGTTCAGAGATGACGCCTCAGTAGGCAGGGTTGTCGGCACCAGCTCCAACATGCAGCTAGGAGCCTCCCTGAAGGCCTGCAGCCAAGCAGGGAGTCATATGGGGGCTAGCATGGACACCCAACATGGCCAATAGGGGCTGTCATTGCTGCAGGACTAAACTCTTGTCACTGAGCTTATGACACCCTAATGTCCCCGGTATGTTCTAGGAGCAGCAATGTCCTAGGAACAGTCTATCACAGTCTGTACTCCAACCCTTCCCCCAAATGGAGGATCCCCACTTCAGCATGCCCTGCCCCCACCTGCTTTATTTTAATGGCTTCCTCTTCCAACTCTCACCCCCACCTTTGATGCTCCATAGTATCTTTTCTCATCCCCTGACTCCTTAGTGTCCAGCTGCCCCCCACTGGCTATGCTCTTCCAGGGGCTGAGGTTCAGCTGTAGCATGTAGTTTTGTCTATATTGCTTTTTTTTCTGGCCAGCCGGTCGCACGCATAAACACAGATTCCATACCCAAAACACCAGAACTGCACCCTACAGCTCTCACCAAAGAAGACACCCAGGACTGTACGGTTCCGAAAAGATGGCTGCCCTGCCGGACCTCTCATGACCCTGTTGCTAAGGTGTCGGGGGTTAGGCAGGTAAGGTTCTCTCAAGGGCTGGTACACACCATCTGCATAGCTGGCCGGAATGAGGCGCTGCAGCCGGGAGCCTGGCATAGGAGGGGTAAAGACAAGGATGAATTTCAATTGTGAGTGTGTGTGTGGGGGGGGGTCTGTCTGTCTGTCTGTGAATGTGAGTGTATATGCCTGCAGAGTCCAGAGGCATCAGAATGCCTAGACCCCAAGTTACAGGTAATTATGAGTCACTGGAAATGGGTGCAGAGATCTGAACTCGGGTCTTCGGTAAGAGCAGCACGTACTCTTAACCACTTAGTAATCTCCGTACCTCAAGAGCACTTTTTACCTCTTCTGTCCCTGCATACATTGAACCCTAAAGCCTTAGATATTGGCAGTCTCTGGTGATACTTGAGATAGCCTCTTGTGATACTTGCTAGCCCTGACTCTCCACTGGTGAGTACCACCCTGGCCCTTGGACTGTGCCCTCACCTACCTTTGCTGCCCCATCTGTGCTCCATGAGGTTGTTATGCCATCCATCAAATCTCTGTACCTCCCAAGAAATGGAGTTCTGAGCTCCTGGGTGAAGATGAAGGAGGATATAACTGGGCAAGTGCATGCAGGGGAGACCAAGCAGACCATGGGGGAATGGGTCCTGTGATTCCAATAAGAGGGAGAAACAAGGGCAAAGTGTTTTCTAAACTCAAGCCTGCTCTTCAAGGCACCCAGTGAGGAAAACTCCTAAAGAGGACCATGGTGCATCAGCATGCAGCGCCTGCTGACAAATAGCTTCAGAGAGGAGGGGAGACAATGGCAATCCAGAAGAGGCTGCAGAAGCTTGGAGTTTCCTCACATCTCAAGTCCTCAGGAGACACACCAGGACAAACATCATCCCCAGCCCTCAGATCCCTACCCTTGGAACAAGAGCTAGCCACACCCCATTACTGGGAAGGGCAAGTCACTCTGTGACCCATCACTGGGCAGGGGCAATATGAAGAAGGGCTTGGCTCTTTCCTACAAAGCAGAGCCCCAAGGCAGGGGCGTGTCACTGCTACTCTACTCTGGTCTTTTTGCCAGTTTCTTGGGTGAGACCAAGGACTGATCCTGTGAATGACATTGCTCCATCTCCTTTGGAACATTTTGTCACTCATCTCATTCCTGTTCTTTTTCTTTTCTTTCTTAAGATTTATATTTCATGTGAATGGGTGTTTTGCATGCATGTATGTATAAGTACCACATGTATAGCTGATGTCCACAGGGACCAGAAGAGGGCTACTGACCCCTTGGAACTGTGTTATGGACAGTTATGAATTGCCTTGTCAATACTGGGAATTGAACCCAGGTCCTCTGGACAGCCAGTGCTCTTAACTGCTGAGCCTTCTCTCCAACCCCAATTCCTGTTTATGATGCTACTCTAAAAACTCACAGCCCAAGAGGAGACACTCAGCTGTTGGGGGAGGGGAAGGGGTTACTGAGGAAGCAGGACAAGAAGTCAGGGTCTAGAATCCTCTAGGTCAGTAGATCAGGTGACCAGCCAGACACACACACACCCTAAAAAACAACTAGAAGACTTCTTTTCTACTCACCTAAGAGAACAGAGGAGAGCAAGAGGGGTCCCATTGCTCTGAATGTCCTTAGACCAAAGTCAGGATTTTCAAGCTGTGGGTGACATGTGCCATCACTGACACATAAAGGTACACATACAGACACCCATCAGGAAGGAAAATGGCTTCACCTGGGGCAGTAGGACAGACACACACACACACACACACACACACACACACACACACACACGACCTCCAAGATGAGATGAACTGTAGCAGGCCAAGGGCAGTAGTCTTTGGAGAGAGTATATTTTAGGGATAAGAGACACAAACTGGGAGAGAAAATGAAGTCTCAGGAAGAGAAAGTGCGGAAAGAACGGAAGTGGGTGGCTTTGGCAAGGAAGAAGTGTGGGGTCTGTATCACTATCTTGCCATTGCTGGGCAGGAGGGTCGTCTTCATTTATCATCTCCCAAGATGCAAAAGACTTTTGAGGTTTGCGGTTGTTTGCTTGTTCTGAGACAGTCTTAAGAGGCCCAGACTGACCTTGCACTCATGTGCTGGAAGATGACCTTAAATTATTGATCCTCTTGCCTCTACCCCCAAAGTGCTGGCAAAGCCACCATACCTGGATAGAAGCTTGCTCTTCTAAACCTAACATGTAATAGCACGTGTCTACTTTCCTCTTTAGAGCCCAACACTACAGTGAACAGCCACTGATTCAAAAGCTCTCAGACTTCCAAAGCTGCAATTGCTGGGGGTTACATTTTATTTACGATATCATTTTATTTTGTGCTTTTTTTCAACAATGGGGATGAAACCTAGGGCCTCATCTGGGCTGAGCAAATGCGCTACCACCAAATTGTATCCCCTGTTCCAAGATCATTTTATTTTAAAAACACTGGTGAGTCCTTTTTCGCTTTGGGTCCAATCTTACTCCAATAAGTTTTATTGTCTTAGGTGTCCACTCAGCCTTTCCCATTTCACATCAGGAGAACTTACCTCATAAAACAAGATAGAAGATGGAGGAGAGAGAAAGGGACCCACACTAGAAGAAACCATTTTCTTTTTTTTTTTTTCGAGGCAGGGTTTCTCTGTATAGCCTTGGCTGTCCTGGAACTCACTCCGTAGACCAGGCTGTCTCGAACTCAGAAATCTGCCTGCCTCTGCCTCCCAAGTGCTGGGATTAAAGGCATGCACCACCACTGCCCGGCTAGAAGAAACCATTTTCATTCTTCTATCTATCCGTTTACTCAACAGCAAGAAACAAGCACCTGGTATAGACAGCGTGGAAGATGATATATGTCCGCTGGAGGATGCAGAAATGATTGACATATATTTGGAAAAGACCAGAGAACCTTGGTTCCTCTGATCCTAATGCAGCCCCTCCTCTAGTCTGTACTCACCCAAAGAAGCCAGTGTCCCAACCAGGAGGAGCCAGGCCAGAGCCAAGTGGAACTCCATGATGGAAATGGTAATGGGGGATTAAATGTTGGAATACTTCAACACAGAGACCTAGAACAACAGAAGATAGAAGGATGAGCCCCAGGTAGCAAGACAATCATGATAAGGCAGGGCCCCTAAGAATCAAGGCTGGGGAGCTGGGTTTGGGGAGCAAAAAGCAAGGGACTCGCTCTCTCGGAAGGTCTCTAGTTCACTCAATAAATAACTGACCAACACATGCTGTGTACAGAACGGACCTCAGCTCTGGAGCCAGCGAGGAGCAGAACAGAGCCAATCGTGCCCTTGCGAACTTTAGTTTCTGAGAACCTGAACACCCTTGCTTTGGCCCAACTGCCTACAGAGGCTGCTCCACTGCAAGAGCCCAGCTTGGGAAGAGGGAACTGAGGGACCCAGCTGAGGTCTCAGGTCTTCTGTTCATTCTTTGTGGGATCTGAAGTAAACCATTTATCCAACCCTTATCATCCTCTCCAACCCTAGAGTGGGGAGCATGCCTGAACTCCTCACTCCACAGCATGATTAGAGTCTGACAGGAGGCTGAGTTGAATTCAAGCCAAGAAGACTGACAGGTGTAATGCAAATTGGACAGAGGCTGAAGCTGACTCCTGCAAGGAAACTCAAGGGAAGTACCATAGCAGCTGCTTGTGTTTCAGTCCTGCCTTCCAGAGGCCAACAAACCATGTAAGACCACAGGTAAACAGAGGCAGCAGGGGACTCAAGCCAGGACTCCTCTGGAAAAATGTCACCGAAGATATCCTAAGGACAACCTGAAGATTGGAGGCGGTGTGGTAAAAGTCACTTGCTCAGAGAAAGCCCCATCTTCAGTCAGGGTTCCTGAGTGTGCTATGGAGTTGAAGGCGAGAACCCAACAGGTGACCTCATCCCCAGCCCCCATCTCCTACTAAACAAGTGCAAAAACCCAGATCCTGCCCAGCCCCCAACTCAGGATCCCATCCGTCTAGAGGTTCTTTGGAGCGCAGCCTTTGGTAATATTTGAAGAGCTGGAGCTGGTACGTTGGGGGTGGTAGACTGACTTCCCTAACCCAAATAGTTTCATCTTCTTTCCCTTGGAGCCTGGACTCCAAATGTAGATACATCACTCCACCATCCCTAACAACCTGTAGGCTTTCAGGCCAGACTGTGGGGACAAACTCAAAGGAGAGTGGCCATACTAATAACCTCTCTGTGGGTAGGTAGCCCTTAACAGTTTACACAGCCAATTGGGTGTGGTAACTTCCCAAACAATCTGGAAATGAAGACACAACTCCAGGGCAATGAAGCCCCAGGCAGTGGCAGATCTGGCAGAGTGCAACCCTGTCTGTTTCTTGCCCACATGGCCACTTTTCCAAATCAGAGTCTTAAAATCGTGATTCTGTTGGCCCTGAGGTGGGAAGGAGAGCAAGGTGAGTTAAAGCCACAGAGATTCCAACCTGAAGACCCAGGGAGTAAATGTATACTGAAGACCAAAGTCTCTCCTTGGCATGATGTCTGTGCCAAGAAACCCTCTAGGCCCAAACAAACTAGGTCACCCAACATTATCAGGACCAGATGACCCTGATTTTTCAAAGTTGGTGTGTTGAGCTCAGACCTTAGCAAGGTTCCTTTTAACCTCAGGGGAAAGATTGGAGGTACACGAGGCTACAATTCCGTTCCGAAGAAAAGGAGGCCCACCGGTATCACGTCCGTCCCCCCCCCCCCGCGGTCCCCACCCCTAGAGCCCTCTCCCTTGAAGCACCCACTTTCACGGGCCAGGAGAAATGGATCTGACCTTAGCTTCTGGTCGCCCCAGCCTGGGACTGCGGATAGGTTCCGGGCTGTCTCCGGGATCACTGTAGCCTGCTCGGTTCTAGCAGCTTCTCCAACTCTGAGTCGGGGCGGGCGGGGCTCGGGGGTGAAGAGCGGAGAGAGCGTCCCGGCTCTGGGGCGGGGCACAGTAGGGCGGGATAGAAGCTAGCGCGGAGACCCGCGTGAAAGGGGACCGGAGCATGAAAGGTGAGAAACGTGTAGGATGCAGGGTTCCTGGGTGCAGAGGGTTCAGGCAGGTTGGCCGTTTGGGAAGCGGGAAGGGCAAGTCTCCCTCCCCAAGTTCCAACTCTTGGGGGCTGAGGAAGAGGGTGGAAGATAAACAGGGTGCGGGGCAGGAAAGCTGTTCCCAAATCCTCCCCACTCCGTCGGGGCCACGGCTCTAAAACAAAGAATATCACACAACATTTACCCACAGGTCAGACCTGGCGCCAAAGCAAGGTATCCATCTGTCCCCAAAACCTGTAAGTCTGGGTAGCCCGGGTTTCTGGTGGAACCTCCCAGGTTTCACCATCCTGGGAGCCTCATTTGTGTTACAGCTGCCCGGCGTGCTGGCATGGGTAGGACTAGAGAATCTTAGGGGTGGATGCAGAGGGCACACGTGCTGGAGCTCTGTTCTAGCACGCCAGCCTGTCCCTTGTCCGAGGGCGGAGTGTCAAGTCCGAGAAAGTTGAAAATGACTTGAAATGGAAGGCGGAGAAGACCCCAGGCTGGGTTTATGGGATCACAACCTGGTCCTCAATTGAGTTAGAAGAATGGGGAATTGGAAGGGACTCTGACTGGACAAAGTGCATGATTTTGATGACAGGACGTCTACGTCTGGACCCGGTTCCTGCCCTATCCCCACGACCAGGAGCGCTGTGAGTGAGTGCCCAAAGACGAGCAGCACCAGGTGCCACGCGCACGGTATCTGAAAGAGAGGAAGGTAGGGAACCATGGATCCGGTGGGTACAGAGTCTATGAGATCAGACCTTGAAGTACTGCTCGGGTACCGACCTCCAGGGGCGCACTTCTTGAGTCTACATAGACCAATTCAGATCAAGGGAGGATTTGTGAAGGAAAGTTTGACAAAAAAAATTAAACAAGGCGAACTTCTTAAGGTTATAAAAGTCACAAGATTTGTCGACACCGAATCTTTATTTCTCTTAACTGGAGTCTGGGTAGGCTGGATTGCTCAGTTCTCTATCCCCGAGTTCATTACCACCCATCACTGGAAAATTCCCCCCACTCTCATCCTCCACCCCACCCCCACCCCCATCCCGGCACACACACCTCTAACTTCCTCAGGAAGGAGGACTAGGTTAGGCGTTCCTGAAAAAGACTTTCTTTAGCCAGCCAGGGCTGTAAATTTTAATGGGCTTTACTTCAATCAGAGAAATAAACTATCACATTCCGGTAGCCATGTATCACCCATCAGAGTGCTTGACAATAGTAGACTGTCACCTAAGCCGCCTTTATAGAAAGCCAGCAGTCCTTACTCTGCAGGTTCTGTAGATGGGGGGAGGGGCAGAGGAAGGCTTTAGGAAGAAATTCTTGTCAAACTTCCAGAGAGGTTCCAGATCAGGTCTTCTTCAAGACTTTTAACTTTATCTCTACCCACTGGTCCTATAAACACCGGAAATTCGTTTCGTCTTGTGATAGGTAAGGACTAGGTAACTAAATCTGAAATACTACTGAACAAGGAGGTGGGGGGTGGAGCTGCAAGTACTTAAAGGCTGCCCTCCAGGCCAAGTGAGAAAATAGAACCCCAAAGTGAAGTAATTGCCCCTCCTCAGTGAGAAAGTGCCCAACTCATCACAGCGCCCCCTATGAAAAACTAACCCAAGTGTCCATGTTACTGGGCACGACAAAGTGTGGGTGTTCCTTCTCCCGGCTGTGCTTTTAAGGTTGTAGGTGTGGGTTTGACTGTCCTATGACTGCTTATGTCCATCAATATAAAATGCATGTGTATCCCAGTCGGTGAGCTAAGGGACCAAGGGATAAAATTAATATTGATGTGAGATTTTGCTAGATTAGAACCAATTCTACAGTTAGACTTCACTTGTCAAGCCTGAGAGAGAACGACGGTCCCAAGAGAAACACAGGCTTTGTTGGCAAAGCAGAGTTCCCGCAGCTTCTTATTTCAGCCCGTCTCTTCACGCCGAAGCCCTGTTAGCATAATAATGAAGCCAAATTAGGATCAGTAGTGAAATTCAGCTTTACAGCCAGGCTGTAGAGAGTAAGGAATATCTAAGTAGTGAAATGGAAGAGTGGAAGAGAGCAAGAGACCAAGGGACCAAGCAAGGCAAATTGTATTCAGCAGCCACCACTTGTTCTAATCATCCTTAAGATTTTGGAGAATTGCAAATAAATTAACAATGTCCTTTCTGTACTTGAGATACAGAAAAGCCTTTTGTTAGTGTTTCTTTGATGCATCATGTTAATAGAGATGAGCCATGCTCACAAAACTTTTATAGCCTCTCATTAAAATAAGCACAGGAATACTAAGAATGCGTGATCCTGGCCAAGATGCATTAAGTTAGTTAATATCTGCTTATGCTGCAAATATCCATTGTTGGAATTCACATATAATATATAATAGTATATAATGTAGGTTCTTACTCCACTTTTCCACACTCGTTTGGGGAGTGTGTGTGTGTGTGTGTGTGTGTGTGTGTGTGTGTGTGTGTGCATGCACCCTGTGGCATGAGTATGGATGTCAGAAGACAACTGTTAGAAATCAGTTCTTTCCATCCCGCTTGACAGTGAGCACCTTCACCCACTGAGCCACCTCACTGGGCTTGAATGATGAACCATCTATGCTTTATCTTAATTCATGTCTTCTTTCTTCCTCTCCTTCCCTTTCTTCTTCTTCTTCTTCTTCTTCTTCTTCTTCTTCTTCTTCTTCTTCTTCTTCTTCTTCTTCCTCTTCCACTTCCTCTTCTTCCTCCTCCTCCTCCTCCTCCTCTTCCTCTTCCTCTTCCTCTTCTTCTTCTTCTTCTAGCCTTGGGTCGCCTGCAACTTACCGTGTAGATTAGGCTGGCCTCCAACTCTAAAAGATCTGCTTGCCTTTGCCTCCCAAGTGCTGGGATTAAAGAATGTATCACCATGCCCCTATCTAGACCTAAAGCATTCCACATTGTATAGCTTTTCTTCCTATATATACTTCCTTAGAAATATAATGGTTTCAGGTTGGGTGTCATAAATCAAAATTCACAATAACAAAAATCCTTATGTTTTATAATAAATGTCACTAGGCCAGCGGGACAGCTCATCCAGTGAAGGCACTTGCTGCCCATGCCTGACAACCTGGGTTCAAGCCTAAGAACCCACATAAAGATGAGAAGAGAGGCCGGGCAGTGGTGGCGCACACTTTTAATCCCAGCACTCGGGAGGCAGAGGCAGGCAGATTTCTGAGTTTGAGGCCAGCCTGGTCTACAGAGTGAGTTCCAGGACAACCAGGGCTATACAGAGAAACCCTGTTTTTAAAAAACAACAACAAAAAAAAGATGAGAAGAGAGAATCAATCCTACAAAGATGTCCTCACTTCCATGTAGATGCCATGGGAAGTACACACACACACACACACACACACACACACAAAACAGTTTCTTTTTAATTAAAAAATTATGTGTATGAGTGTTTTGCAGGCATGTATGCCAGTGTACCAAGTACACAACTGATTCCTGCAAAGGCCAGAAGAGATCACTGAATCCCTGGAACTGGAGTTACAGACAGTTGCCAGCTTCCATGTGGTTGTTGGGAATTGAACCCGGGTCCTCTGCAAGAAGGAGTGTTCTTAATTAACCTCCAAGCTATCTTTCTAGCCCCTCAGAGTAACAGACCTTTGGCCATACATTTTCAGCTAAGCTTAAGAGTATGCTTCACGTTCAACTACATACAAACATTTAGGTTTGTGTGTTTACATTTCTTAGAGACTCTATTAGAAGAGGCCTTCTAGGCAGTTCTTTGAGAATATAATAGAGGTCAGGTTCATCAGATCCCTACTTGGGCAATTTTAAGCTTTGAATTGGCGGTGCCCTGCTAATGGGAATAGAAGTGTAGTATCAGAAATGAGGGGCATAGCTCCCTCTTGTGTGAAGACTCAGAAAGAGACACCCAAGGAAAGAACTCATTTATATTCATTAATCTGATCCAGAGTTTGATGCAGATGGTACAAAGATGGGAAGATTAAATCTCTGCCCTTAAGGAGACTCTGTCTAAAAGGGAGATAAATGTTCACAGAGATGGAGTAGAGTAATTATTGTGATTATGGAGATATGCTTCAAACACAATTGGAATGATAGAGTAAGAAACCTTCCCACTGGCCCAATGGCATTGGGGGTAACTTCACACAGAAGGTAAAATGGTCTGAGACTTGAAGTGAGAAAAGCCGTTTGCCAAGGCTAGATCATTCCAGGTAGAGGACATACCACATACAAAGGCAAGAACGAAACGAGCATGTCAGTCATGGAGAGGGGAAGAAGGGGCATTGCTCACAAAGCACCTTCTATGTCATAGTAAGAAATAAGATTTTACCCAGGTCAGAGAAGAGAAATGAATATATCTGTTAATTAGAAAAATTAGCCTTGCACGAGGCAAGTGGATAGAATGGGGCTAAAGTAAGAAGAGGCAGTAGAGAAGGCAACTGATGGATAATTTCAAGAAATCCATGGGATTGGTGTGTGTGTGAGGTGGTAAGATGGTCCTGGTTCCGGCATCTTTGATTAATGGGTGGTGGTGAGGCTAAAAAGAAAAGAAAAGAAAGGCAGAATAGTGGAGAATTCCATTTGGAGCCTGCTAAATTTGAGGCATCAAAGGAGCATCCTAGTGCGAAGGGCCGTGAGGTAGGTGGTCATTTTTAGTTTGGAGCTCAGGGGGATATCTAAGAATCACATATAAGTCATGGGAACAGATTATCTAAGTATTATTTTGTTTGATTTTTGAGAGAGGGTCTTAGCATATAGCTCAGGCTAGCCTGGAAATCTCAGTCCTCTTGCTCTATCTCTTCGGTGATGAGATTGCAGGGTGCACCTGCAATGTGCACTGTGCCTGGCTATCTGGGGAAACCTTCATGACACTAAAGGAAGAGAATCAAGACAGAATCCTGAGCTGCATAGATATTTAGTAGGGAGGAAGAAGGAAGAGCCTGTGGCGGGAGACCCAGGGAAACATGGTGCTGTGGAACCAAAAGAGAAAGTTTCAAGAAAGACAATGCGTTCTGCAGTGTCAGATGCCACATATTTTATAGAGATTTTTAAAGTGAGAATTTCCCTTCAGGTTATTTAGTGAGGTAATGTTATAAAGATAAGGATTAAAGTTAGGTTACAGTGGTCAAGGAGACAAGGGACAGATGAAGAGATGGAGACACCAACACAAAGTAGTCTGCCAAAACCCTGGCTGTGAAAGGGAGAGTGTGACCAGACCATGGGAGTGTGGAGAGCAAGAAAGTTTCCTTCCTTCCCACCCTCCCTCCCTTCTCTCTCTCTCTCTCTCTCTCTCTCTCTCTCTCTCTCTCTCTCTCTCATTTCAGTTGGGAGAAACTTGAATTTATCCTTGAGTGGAGAATGGAACGCTGTGAGAACATCAGGCTGAGAAAGTTGTAGAGAAGGCATGGTGGGAAGAGTCCAGGGGGGTCTGTAGCGCTAGAGACAAGATGGGCATTTCTCTGGGCTAGAAGAGTCTAACGCTTAAGAAGAAAGCAAACCTTCACATTAAAAACGGAGGCTGTGCCGGGTAGTGGTGGCGCACGCCTTTAATCCCAGCACTTGGGGGGCAGAGGCAGGTGGATTTCTGAGTTCAAGTCCAGCCTGGTCTACAGAGTGAGTTCCAGGACAGCCAGGGCTACACAGAGAAACCCTGTCTCAAAAAACCAAAAACCAAAAACAAAAACAAAAAAACAAAACAACAACAACAAAAACGGAGGCTGTGCCCAAGATAGGATTAAAAGCTAGGCTGTAAATCTCCCTGCCTCTGCTTGATTGCATAGCACTGCTTGTTTGTTTCCAGTAGTGCTCTTGGCACTTTCCACACTCACTTTCATTTCATAAAGATCCTCTGAAGTAATTATTATTTCTGTTTTTCAGTAAAACTCGATAGAGGTGAAGTTCCAAAAGCAGAAGCAGAATTCAAGCCCTCTGGAGCTGCGTGAGTCCAAAGCTGCTGCTTTACCCTCCCACTTAGCAAGGTTCCCCCTGCTCAGAGAAAATCACGGGTCCCCTGGGTCCCCCAAGACCCCAGTACAGACCACACCTAGAAGAGTGACAGGAGCTGGGTCTGTGGGTCACTGGAACAGTGATTCTAGGGTTCTTCTTTCACCCCTGACTTTGATATATCTGAAGTTGGGGTGCATCTTACCATCAATGGCTGTTACGGTTTAATTGGCAGTACTTTCTACATGATCTGTGAAACAAGGTGTCTTGCAATTAATGTTGTCTAGACACTGATGAAATGGACAGGTATCATTTTACTAACACCCTGTGTATAAAGGGGCAGACAAGAGTCAAACAAGAAAAGGGAATAGGGAGAAAAGGATTATGTTGATGATACATGGAATAGTAGACCGTCAGCTCCCCGGCGCTGTGCCTGACAGGTTTTTCTGGAAGCGCCAGTCCCATAACCAGGGCGCTTGAGGAGCTGGGCAGTGCTGGGTCTAGGGATCAGCCCCATGTTGATGTAGTTGAACTGTACGCTTAGCAGGTTTTTGGCTCTTGTTGCTTTGGAGACTGAAAAAGAAAGGCAATCTTTTCATAATCTGTACCATCTCCTTCCCTTATGGCTTTGTTTGATAGTAAATACAGTTCTTTTTATGTTCTGTGATCTGCCTGTGCTAGAGCCTGGGGGAAATAAAAGAGTGTTCTTTTTCTTCAGATATTCCCAGAAGAAACGGAAAAGCCCCAAGGGTAACAATGGAGCTGAGTTAGAGGGTTGAGTGGTTGGTTAGGAAGAGAGCAGAGGGCAGTGGAGACTGACAGTCAAGACTCTAAATCTGTCACAGCCAAAAGACGGGAGACATGTGGCTGAAAGGCAGTGGAGAGGCAGGAAAGGTGGCGAAGATCGAAAGGGACCAACAAAATGGGCTTCAGAGACAACAGACCTGGGGTGGTTTATTCTTTGATGCAACCCCAGCCCCATGGTAGTGTTTGGTACACAGAGGGCTCTCAGTGAATGCCTCTCCTTGCAGTGTCAACAGCCCTGCGTACTCCCACCAAAATGGCTGCTCTTGGACACACGCTGCCCTTCTACACTGGCCCCAAGCCAACCTTTCCAATGGACACTGCTTTGGCTGTTATTATCACCATCTTCCTGACTGCACTGGTCACCTTCATCATCATCCTGCCTGGTATCCGTGGGAAGACGGTAAGAAACAAGCCCCAGCCCTGAGGACCCCAGCCCCAGAGAGGCTTGGCCTTTAAGAGCGAGGGGTACAGACTCTGTCTAGATAGAAGCAGACCCAGGGAAGTAACACCAGCCACAACCCTGTACATCCCTAGTGCAGAGCTCCCCCCTCACCCAACCAACAGATTGAGCATGATTTTGTGTCAGACACTCTGATTATAACTGGCCAAATAGGCTCAGTTGTAGAACCCCGCCCCTCCCCATCACAGAAAGAGGAAGGGCAACCTTGGAAGAAGGGCTGTGCTTACTAAACCCACCCACTCTGACTTAGAGGCTGTTCTGGCTGCTAAGGGTGGTGACCAGCTTATTCATCGGGGCTGTGATCCTGGGTGAGTGCCAAATGCCACAGACTCGCTGCCTCTATCTTGAGAAGTTCTCTTTGTGGCCTGCCTCTCTTCCTTTTGTTTCTCTGCAGTGGCCACTGATTCGGGGTGTGATCCAGCACACACACCTCTCTAACCTTGGTTTCAGGCCCTTACTCTTACCCTTGTCCTGAGAGGTGTAAACCAGGGAAACTATGCAGGATGCATCTTAAAAATCTTCCTAACCTTTTATCTGGGTCATAATGAATTGTAGGCAGGAGGACTCTGCCGGGGGAGTTACTTGTTTGGCTTCAGTGATTAGGAAAACCAGACTTTTGTTTAAATTGATGTTGTCTGTGTCTGCCTATCCTGGTTTATGTTACTGCCTCCTCCCCCAGTTTAGTGAGTGACTGTCCCTAAATGGACTTGGAAGGGGGTAAGCGAGTGTGAACATGGAAAATTTTAGATTCTGATCCTTTGTTTCATCCCACAATAGTGGTTGACACACTTAGTAAGCGTCAGACATGGGCTAGTGAATGGGTATACGATTACAAGTTTAGACACGGAGCCCTGCAGTTCTCCTTCTGACTAACCCAGTAATGCCCAGACCTTCCTGAGTTGCAACTCCCCAATCCCAGCTGTGAACTTCAGTTCTGAGTGGTCTGTGGGCCATGTCAACACCAACACAACGTACAAAGCCTTCAGTCCCAAGTGGGTCAGCGTGGACGTGGGACTGCAGATTGGACTTGGAGGAGTCAACATCACCCTCACAGGTGACGTTCTTACTTGTGAGGGAGGGAAGGCTCTGCTCAGCGTCTTTGAGATGTATTGATGTGTTTTGTGTAGGGCACAGAACTGTAGTGTGCCTAGCACTGAAGCTCAGAGGAATTATGGGCATTGAGGGAATGGCAGGAGAGGAAATTCAGAGCTGTCTTAGCTGTCAGCTGCCAGCTCTTGGCCTTCTGCCTAGTGTGAATGAACCCCTACCCAAGGTGAGGGGCCCAATGCATTCCTTGGGTTCCTACTAAGCACAGCTGCCCTGTTCCTCAGGGACCCCAGTGCAGCAGTTGAATGAAACCATCAACTACAATGAGGAGTTCACGTGGAGTCTGGGCAAGAGCTATGCAGAGGAATATGCAAAGGCCCTGGAGAAGGGCCTTCCAGACCCGGTACTATACCTGGCTGAGAAGTTCAGCCCTCGAAGCCCATGTGGCCTGTACAACCAGTACCGCCTGGCAGGACACTATGCCTCAGCCATGCTGTGGTGAGCACGGATACGGGATGAGACAGAGCCTACTGGCTTAAACCCAGAAACAGATTTTTCTAGCCACCTGGTTTTCACTCAAGGGAAAATCCTGAGTGGGAGGAGCTGCCATTAGTAACCTTAGTTCTTGGTTGGGAAGCCCACAGGCAAGATTTCTCCTTCACATATTTGGGGCACCCTCTACCTGGGCCCTGCTATCCTCTCTAGCAGGTAGAGGTACCTGGGCCAACCCTCATTGCACCTTGGTTCTCTAGGGTGGCATTCCTCTGCTGGCTGCTGGCCAATGTGATGCTGTCTATGCCAGTGCTGGTTTATGGTGGCCACATGCTGCTGGCCACTGGCCTCTTCCAGCTGTCGGCACTGTTGTTCTTCTCCATGACCACGTCACTCGTGTCGCCCTGTCCCCTGCGCTTGGGCACTGCTGTGCTGTACACTCACCATGGGCCTGCTTTCTGGATCACGTTAGCCACAGGTGCGATGCTTCCCTAAAAATATAGGCTCAGGATGGAGGCAATGGACTATCATGGTGGTGGGATGGGGTCTGCTTCTAAATGTCAAGGCCTTTTCAGAGCCCTATCCTTCCTAACTCCCTCATCTGTCAGCTTTCTCTCTCCAGCGCCATTTCCTCTCCTCTATGCTCACTTCCCTGTCACATTCATTGTCCCAAACTCTCTTTATGCAAGTCCTCCAGCTCCTCCTGTTGTGTCCCTCCTGTGTCCCCTAGCTCTCATGTCTCTTCCCAGAGGCCGTGCATGTCCTCACCTCACATTACCCAATCCCCTAAGCCAGCCTGCCTCACTGTTTCACTCTCCTACCGTGCTCTGCCTACTCCCCCACATTGTCTTGGTGTCTCCTTCCATTCCCATCTGTCTCTACTTCCACTCTGTCTTCTCTCTCTTCCTCTCTCTCAGTTTGGAGTATGAAAATTCAGGACAATAGATCCATGTCTGCAATATAGACCCCTAGGACATTAAGTCATCTCTATGAATTCCAGTTACTCTGAGGCAGTGGCCCAGACCTCCCTTAGGGTTCTTCTGGTGCTCTTAGATGATCTGGGGAGGACTTACTAAACTAAGCAAGACACATGTCACCTTCATCCACAGGACTGCTGTGTATTCTGCTTGGCCTGGTCATGGCAGTAGCCCACAGGATGCAACCTCACAGACTGAAGGCTTTCTTCAACCAGAGTTCAGAGGACCCCATGCTGGAGTGGGGCTCTGAAGAAGGGGGACTCTTGAGCCCCCACTACCGGCCCATAGCTGAGAGTCCTGAGACCCAGGACATTCCCATGTCAGAGGCTCCCTCTGAGGCGTGTTTTAAGGAGGAGCACCTCCCAGAGTCCGATTGCTCCCTGTAGTGCTCTTCTCCAGGCAGCCACTGAGTTTCCAGACTGGCTCCAGACCTCGCTGGAGCCCACAAAACCAGCAGAACTGCCCAGGAAGTGGGCTTGGGTTGTATCATGTGCCCAGCTCCAACTTGTTGATGTAACAGAATAAGGAGACACAACCTACTAACGCAAAAATAAGCGAACAAAAGTCCCAAGGTTCTGAAGCCATGTCAGACATGCCCATAAACTGTTGTCATGGTGACAGCACGAGGTGGCTATTTCTGCACAGCAACAACCTTCTTGAATCCTTTGACTCTTCAAGGTGACAACCTTCCACTCATAATAAATATGTTGGGTATCAAGTGCCCCCAGCATTCGTCTTGCTTTTGGAGAGTCTTGGCCCCTTCCTTTCTTTTTCCAGCTTCCATAGCTTATGTTACCTCTGGGTCCACATTAGCTGGAGAACAAATATCATGTTTCAGTTTTAACATTAACTAGCTGTTTGCCACATTTCCTTTGGCCTTTAGTTCTGAAATATGCTACGTAAGATTATAGAACTTGAGAAAGAAAGTCCCAGGGTATGAATAATGTGTAATGTATTTTGCCTGCATGAATGTCTGTGAACCACTTGCATGCAGTGCCTACAGAGACCAGGAGAGGGCAATGCAGACATGCCCTGGAACTGGAGTTACAGGAAGTCGCCATGGGAACACAAAGACCCCCAATCCCAATACCCTGAAAGAGCCGACAGTGCTCTACCACTAAACCATCTCTCCAGACTCAGGATTTATATTTTTATGCCTTGCTGACCTCTCTCATAGCTCTCAGATACAAATATAAAAGAAGACAACCAGAAAGAATTAGTGAATAAATGCCAAAAATCCTAATCTTTCCCAATATATTCAATTTGGCTAATAGAGATTTGGGCGGAATGTGACCGACCGACCATCCCCTGGAGCAGCTCACGAAGATACAGATGTCTGTCAGTTCCTCTCATTTCTCACTAGAGCGCGCGCCTCTCCCAGAACCCTACTTTGTTTCTCGGGCTTCTCAGCACCTGAATGTACAGTACTCGGCTCTTACTAGCCTAGAGAAGTTTCTCAAGGCTGTAGTTCCAAGGGCCAAGAGAAGCCAAAGAAACTGATGGACAGGGCAATTTTTGAAAAAAAAAAAAAAAACGAGACAGAAAAAGTTTATTTACAGTTCTCTTGAGAAATCCATTCCCTAGAGCAAAGGTACAACAGGGCGCCCCCTTGTCCTCCCGCACGGGCATGCAGTCCTCCAGACCCAGCTGTGTTCCTGGCACGCACTCTTAACACCGTTTTCAGGTCTGCGGGATCCCAAGGAGGGATAGAAATCCGGAGTTAGTTCTTTTTACAGGAGAGTGGTAATATTTAAGTCTGGAGTCTTAAACTGTTTGTGTTGGGTGTTGTGGAGGATGAGAGATGAGTTTCCTTTAACCTGATTGCTACAGTCTTTGACGCTTTGATCCAGTAAGAAGCGAAGGGCACTGGGCCGAGTGTAGTGGAGAATCACCACCAACCCTCCGAGGAGGAGGCTCAGGATGCCTGCGCCGGAGGGAGCAAAGACAAAGGGAATCAGGGATGCAGGCACTTCTTGCCATCATTCGCAGCCCATCCCTGGAATTTTCTACACACACAACTCTCAGAAAGAACTGGTGTATATTACACGATGCGCGAGTTCTCATGAACCCTTCCAAATTAGCTCTTCTCAACCGTAAAATGAGAGTAACCGTGTCTGTTCCCACCTTCTACCTGCTACGGAGACGAACAGATTAAATAAGAGAACTCATTATGTAAACTGGAGAGCGCATATCCTATACACGTCCTGTTCACCAGGCAAGCATCCCTTGGTACTCACCGGTGGCCAGCGTGACCCAAAAGGAAGCACCGTAGTGAGGCGTGAGGACGGCGGAGCCCAGGCGGAAGTGGCAGAGCGGCACGCTGGAGATCGAGGCGAAGGAGAAGACGGAGAAGAGCGTGAAGGCGCTGGTGCTGAGCAGAGCCAGACCTCCGTAGAGCGGGGCGGGCATGGAGAGCAGCGCGTTGGCGATGATCCAGAAGCAGAATGCCACCCTGCGAGGGACCAAGGCAGCGCTCCATCAGCCGAGTTCCCTGACCAGACTGCGGGAGGTGTAGGGAACCCTTTAGGAGAGCTGGCTCCTGAGCTGCCCCTCCCAGCCCCTCGGCCTCCCCCTAAGGCTGGGAGGTGAATTCCCACGGGTTTTGCAGATTGCCAGCCGATCCTGCCCGAGGCTGCAGTTCCAGCTGCGGAGACCGCGCTCTCCAGGTCACATGCACCCGGCCCCATCCCCATCCCTATCCCCGGCTCACCACAGTGTTGCCGCGGCGTAGTGACCCGCCAGGTGATATTGGTAGTACAGCCCACAAGGACTGTTCGGTGTGAACTTCTCTGCCAGGTATAGCACTGGGTTCGGCAGTCCCTTCTCCAGGGCACGGACATACTCCTTGGTGTAGTCTTCGTCCAGACGCCAAGTGAAATGTTCATTGTAGTCAATGGTCTCGTTCAGCTGCTGCACTGGTGTTCCTGCGGGAAGCCGTGGGGTCATTGCACTGTGCAAGGCCAGGGACAAGGAAACTAAAGAGTTTCAGATAGGGAACTAAGGGTGGGGCCACTGTCAGGAAAGAGAAAGGTTAGATACCGGGAAACGCAAATCCAGTTAAATCAAAGGCTTTTTGAGCCCAAGGGATGTGGAGGGGTCCTCTAACACAGTGCTTCTCAACCTTGCGACCCTTTAATTCAGTTCCTCGTGTTGTGGTGATCCTCAACCGTAAAATTATTTTTGTTGTTACTTCTTAGCTGTAATTGTATTACTGCTAAGAATCACAATGTCTGTGTGTTCTGATGGACTTAGATATAACACCTGTGAAAAGGTACTAGGGGTCGCGACCCACAGGTTGAGAACCACTGCTTAATGTCTCTTGCCACTCGGCTTTTAACAATAGGATCTCCTGCCCACCCCACCCCACCCCCCAGAGCCCACTTTGTCCCAACCTCCTTACCTCTGAGTGTAATATTAACGCCCACCAGCCCCACGTGCAGACCGACATGGACTTGAACACGGGATGTACTAAAGGCTTTGTAGGATGTATTGGTCCACACTCGCCCCACGAACCAGTCTCCACTGAAGTGCACGGCTAGGGAGAGATGCACACAGTGACATGTGGGTGAGGGTGGAAGTGGGGAGGTGAAAACTAGAGGCTTGGTGATGGGAGATGGAGCAGAAAGACGGAGGTCTAGGAGCCTGGCGTAATAACATGGTAAGGGCACAATAGTGGGCAAAAACAGTGAGGCAGGGGGATACCTGGGCAAATAAGCACTTCTCAAGGTCAGCCTGGGCTACATAATGGGAAACTATCTCAAAACAAATGAAAAAGCCCACGGCAAAAGAACAGATAGGGGTGCTAGAAGTAGGTGCAAAGTGGAAGAGGAACCCTGAAGCTACACTGGTTCCCAGGTTCTCAGTGCCTCTCCTTCCCTACTCCAACCCCCCAAGTTACCCAATTCACTCACCCACAATTTCTGCACCTATGAACAGGCTGAGAAGAACTCTGACCAACCAGAGCCAGCGCTGTAGGAAAAGATACACACTGGATCAGGCTTGGGTACCCCAGCCCATCCTCAAGGCCTCCCTTGACCTCACTCTACTGCGTTTCTGACCTTTTGAAGATGCTGTCATGCATGCTTTCCTTCAAGTTCCTCCAGGCCAATGGCATTTCTGATATTTTCTCGCTTCCCCGACCATTTCCCCTCGCCTACTTCCAGGTCTACTTTGCCTGGCACTGACTACCGCTGGCTCTCAGCCTCTAACTCAACCACTGCTTGGCGAGGCTCAGTGAATTCAGAAGTGCCAGGCAGTCAGGGGTCACCTCTCCCAGAAGAGGGAGGCCCCAGGGCCTGGTAGTCAATTAAAAGAGAGGGACTGAGGATTTTTCTAGACCTGCCAGTTCCTCCAAACCAACAAAGATCAACACAAAAAGATTAAAGGTTTTCTCAGACTTGTAACAATGTACAGTTTAGGACCTGGAGGCTGGGAGCATTTGCCGGAAATTTCTCTTGCTTACTACATGTTTGAATCCCCTGAGGGACTCTCTGAGTTTATAACTCAACACAGTAAGGAAAGCACAGAAGTCCCCATTCTCTTGACCAGAAAATCATTGTCCAAAGCACAGAACAGAGGTGCCAAGGCATAGAAGGGGTGGGGTGGGGTGGGGGTGTCCTGGCAGCCCCCGAAGCCTAGAATTAATCCCAAATACTGGGCTGCAGCAGCTTCCAAAAGAAGACATCTGGAGTCTCCTGGACCGGGGCTGTCCCTCTCCCTCGAAGAGGTGTTTATTGCACCAGACTTCTGAATTTGCTCTTGCTGATCCTCGGAGTATCTTCCTTAGTCTCCTCTGTCTTGAGTCTCCAAGAAACTCTCTTCATATTGCTCCCTTACCCCCACAAAATGAGCTTCTTCTAGAATCCCTCTAAGGAGAGTTTTGAGTACTCCCTTACCGAGTGCCCACGGATTCCAGGCAAGATGAACAGGAAGCTAGCAGCCAAGGACAAGAATACCAGGATAACAATGAGCAGCGGTACGCTGAAGCCAGCGGCATGCCTGGGCTGGGGGTAAAAGGGTAGCACCCCGTCCCACGCAGTCATCCTGCAAGAAGTTCGAGAAGTGCTCGCAGGCAGCTGAGATGAGTGATAGAAAGTCTGAGCGCTGCGGCAGTGATGTCCCGAAACTCTCTTTCCTGGCTCTGCGGCTTTCACGAAGAAACGCAGACCCCCTTTTATAGGAGCGTGGGCAGCAAGCTGGGGAGGTGTCCAAACCAGGTAGCAGGGTCCTGTGTGGATGAGAGCATGCAAACAAGGGGGCGGAGACATGCAAATAACGGAAATCCGGTCCTTAACTCGACAGCAAGCCTCTGATTCACACACTCACACCTGCAGCTGACCCCTGCGAGACTGGACGTGGAGCGAAGGGTGAAAGTGCATCCAGGAAGGGTGAAGATTCTAGGAGCTGCGAGCGGGAAGAGTGCGGGCGGGGAGCGGAGCAAAGAAACAAAATCTCCAAGAACACGGAAGATTGTTGAACCGGACCGGAGCCTTACACCAGAGGTTGGGTCTCCTAGCTCCTCTGTCCCCTTTGCACGCACAATCACCTTAGATGAGGAAGAGGTTGGCTGCGGGTCTCTGGCTCTCTCTCCCTTTTCTATCCCCTTCTGAAGAAGCAGTATGTGGGAAATTGGGGTGACAGTACCATGTTTTATAACAAAGTCCTGGAGACAGTCCTGCAGTACTCCTGCCCAGGATGTTCTTGTGGTTAAATCAGCACTCAGACAGGTTCGGGTGGGGGACGGTCTCAATACCTATCAGGTTGTCCCAGAAAGCACGTCATGAAGATGTGGGACCTGAGTAATACCTCTCTGCTTCTCTCCCAGTACCAGCTGTGGGAGTGTGTGTCCTTTACACACCACCTCCCACCGCCCGGCTCAAGGACAGCATGCTTCCAACAAGCCCCAAGACACTAGTGCTCCTGGGCGCTCTGCTGACTGGACCCCTGGGTCCAGCAGGTAAGTAGTAGGGGCTTCTACCTGAAAGGGGTCAGCCAGTGTCCCACGGGAGTGTGGAAAGGGAGAGGTGCAGGCAGATGGCACCTGGAAGCTGGAAGGGTTGATCCATCTTATTAAGCTAGTGAGATGGAAGACTTCTGACCACCTCGGCCGGTGAAAGGATTGGATATAGAGTTTATTGGCAGGAGTTAGGCAGCTGAGGATGAACTCTAAGCCCATCGGGTCATGCAGGGGTTTCTGGGAGGTTAATGCTAAGAGGAAGGCTTTCTGCTCCCACAGGTGGCCAGGACGCACCCTCACTGCCCTGGGAAGTGCAGCGTTACGATGGCTGGTTTAATAATCTGAAGTACCACCAGCGTGGTGCTGCTGGTAAATTCTGGGTTCTGCAGGGAGGGCATGAAGTTGGAGTGTGGGGAGAGGAGCCGGGTGGCCAGCGGGATTGCATTCCCACCACATTCTTATGCATTTTGGGGGTAGGAAATGGGAGCGGGAAACGTTGAGAGCTAAGAAAAACCAAATTTGGGGCTTCTTGGGAGCCTTGATCCAGCTCAACTCTTTGCCCCCTCCAGGCTCGCCGCTGCGTCGCCTAGTACCGGCTAATTATGCTGACGGTGTTTATCAGGCTCTGGAGGAGCCCAACCCTCGCCGGTTAAGTGATGCTGTCGCTAAGGGCAAAGCAGGGCTGGCCTCAGTCCACAACCGCACAGTGTTGGGGGTCTTCTTTGGTGAGTGTAGGAAGAGGAAATCAGGGTGGATCTGGAGCTTGCTGAGTGTCCAGGGAAAGGACCACCGCAACTTGTAGAAAAAGAACTTTCCAAGAAGTGATTCTGCTATCATCTCTGAGGACTTGGGTGTAATGCGGGGATCTTTCTCTTACACCTTACTCCAAACCAACAAGTCCATTGGGTCCCCACTAGAACTCTCAGAAACTGATGCCCTGATCATTGCTTTCTTCAAGACTCTAAGGACTGCCACACAGAGGCAAAGGGAGCTTGTTTTCCAAATCTTATTCCCCTGCGCCCCCCACCTTCCCCAACCCCGCAAGGACCTTGGCATGTTCACGAGGGGATGCTACGTTCTGTTTGCATATTAAAAGATCAAGGCTTACAGGGGATAAGCCTAAGATACAGCGTTGAAGCTTGTGCTCGGACCTCTGACCGGATAATTCAGAGCTCTTTCTGGTCCTAAGGAGAGCAGGGCCTGGTGATTTACCCACCACTTTGCTCTCTTAACCCAGGCTACCACGTGCTCTCGGACCTGGTGAGTGTGGAAACACCAGGCTGCCCCGCAGAGTTCCTCAACATTTACATCCCTCCTGGGGACCCGGTGTTCGACCCTGACAAGCGCGGGAACGTGGTGCTGCCCTTTCAGAGGAGCCGCTGGGACCCCAACACCGGACAGAGCCCCAGCAACCCCCGGGACCTGGTGAGGCCAGGCAGTCAAAGGCAGGAGGGCAGAGAAGTGGGAGGGGATCTGAGCCTGGATCCACTGGAGGTCTGGGGTCTGACTGGGAAGGCCAGGCAGGGTGAGGCTCTCGCCCACCAGCAGGCACCTGCCTGGTCCTCCTGATCCTGCACATCCCTGCAGAGCAACCAGGTGACCGGCTGGCTAGATGGCAGCGCCATCTATGGCTCCTCTCATTCCTGGAGCGACGCTCT
>CM052701.1:52361304-52382890 GCA_028551405.1 Uromys caudimaculatus
CTCATTCCTGGAGCGACGCTCTGAGGAGCTTCTCTGGAGGACAGCTGGCTTCTGGACCCGACCCCGCTTTCCCGCGGGACTCCCAGAACTCTTTGCTCATGTGGATGGCACCGGACCCCGCCACGGGGCAGGGCGGGCCACAGGGGCTGTATGGTGAGGCTGCGGGGTCCTGGCAGGAGGGATAGGGTTGGAGGCACCAAGCTGCTTGGGGGACCCTACTGGAGGAGGGGGTCTGCCTGTGGGTCTGGGCTCCTCTGGCTCAATCTGTGGCCCATCTCCTGTCCTGCTTCCCCACACGGATGCAGCCTTCGGGGCCCAGCGCGGGAACAGGGAGCCCTTTCTGCAGGCACTGGGCTTGTTGTGGTTTCGCTACCACAACCTGTGTGCCAGGAGACTGGCACAGGAGCACCCGCACTGGGGGGATGAGGAGCTGTTCCAGCATGCTCGCAAGAGGGTCATTGCTACCTACCAGGTGAGTCGTGCTGCGGGTCCAGGGAGACTCTGCTCCCCTAGCAAGGCTTCCCTGGTGTTGGACAACGCCCCTTCCCTATACAGCCCTTTCTAGGAGGGCCCTTCTTCAGGGAGAGCTAATGTGTAGGAAAAACTCTTGCACGTTATAGAGAGGAAACGCTCTGTTTATGCCAGGTAATTTTGGGTTGATCATTCCTTGACATCTCTCTCTCCTCAGTAAATTCTTTGAAGAATCTAGCACTTGATGCTGTTGGTTTTTTATGCCTTTTCTCTCATGATGTGTGCAAGGCCCAGAGAGCCTTTATTCCCCCAGGAAAGCGTTCCCAGTACCTCGTTGTGGTCCTTATTCCCAGCAAATGTTTATATGGGTGGTTTTGCTTGTGATTATAACTTAGTTGCCTGCCCCTCCCTCCCCTCCAACCGGCCTTTCCTGGACCTCACCTCTGCACCTAAGTCTTCCTCCCCCAAGGCTCAGCCCCACCCCTCCTTTTCCTTCTCTAACCCTCAGAACATTGCTCTATACCAGTGGTTGCCCAGCTTCCTGCAGAAAACACCTCCAGCGTATTCGGGTAAGAAAGAGGAGCTGTGGAAGGTGGGGGACACCTAAGTTGAAGATCCGTAGACAAAGAAAGTCAGAGTGTGTGATGCCAGGGTGTGAGGTAAGGCTTCACACCCTGTGTCTTGATGCAGGGTACCGCCCTTTCATGGACCCCAGCATCTCCCCAGAGTTCGTGGTGGCCTCTGAGCAGTTCCTCTCTACGATGGTGCCCCCTGGGGTCTACATGAGGTAAGGGAAAGGCTGCTGGTTGGAGCTGCACAGTATTGGAGGTAGGTGTTACAGGAGCTTGGAGCTTGGGGCTTGCATCCCTCCACAAGTTCATCCAGAAGAGAAGCAGGATTGTTGAGGGTTTGGAAACAGGACCCTAGGGTGGGAAACCTCCCAGCACTAATAGCAGGACTTTGGTTGCTGATGTGGGGTGTTTCTGCAGCTGGGGCACCGTCTCACCTCCCACCATAGAGATCACTCTATCTGCAAATCCAAGCCATTGCTCAAGAAAACTCACAAGTCATCCTTTACTCTTGTCCAGCCCCGAGAAATGCTCACCTCACTCACCACCTTAGCTTCTGCCCCAAATTCCCTCATTGTGTTTTTGGCACCTGATTTCAGAAACTCCAGCTGTCATTTCCGGAAATTCCCGAAGGAAGGTTCTGATGACTCTCCAGCTCTCAGGGTCTGCAACAGCTACTGGATTCGGGAGGTTAGCGCCCAGATCAGGGTCAGAGAGTGGGGGTGGGGGGTGGAGTCAAAGTCACTTAGCATAAAGGCTTGGAAAAGAAACAGTTTGGCTCTTGAGCAGCAGTGCTCCAAGTAGTGAGTAAAAGGCAGAGAAAATTCTCTGGGGAGAATTGTTCAAGAGAGCCGGAAATGCCTGGGCAGGGGCAATGTGCATGCTGTCCTAGCTGCTTGGGAAGCTGAGGCAGGACTACTGCTGGAACCCAGCTGTTCAAGCAATCTACCAAGATAGAGAGAAGAAAAGAAAGGAAGTGGAAAAATTCAAGGGAGAGGGGGAGGGGAGGAGGAGGGAGAAGAGAAATGAGAGAGAGATCAAGCAAGAGCGAGCAATAGAGAGTGTGTGAGAGTGAGAGAAAGACAGCGAGAGGGGGACATATGAATATAAGTCTGAGAGTGACTGGGGCCTGTTTTCTTGAGGTTGTCCAGGGTCAAAATCTTGAGTGTAGTGTTTTCTTCTAGAACCCCAATCTGAAGACTGCTCAGGATGTGGACCAGCTGCTGCTGGGAATGGCTTCCCAGATTTCAGAGTTGGAGGACAGGATAGTGATTGAAGACCTGAGAGGTGAGCTTAGGGTGGGGTGTCAGAGCTGGAAGTCTCAGGATCCTTCTGAGTTAGTCAACAAGCAGCCCTAGGAAACCCATGGTGCAGACACTCAGATGTACACTCTCAGACTTCAAATAAATGTCAGAAGAAATTGAAATTTGAGCCCCCGCCTCAATTATAGGTTTGTGTTTGTGTTGCTTTTATTTTAAGTTGACTATGCCTGAATATGGGGCCTGGGGGTGGTACCGCAATCGAACACCATCTCTGGTGTTTACTTAGGTCTTAAGGGTTCTTATCCAGTCGTGTTTTAAAGTTGGGACATGCAGAGAAGGGAACTTCTGGCTGGTATCAAGAATTATCTTGAGTCTTAGAAAACCTTTTTAGAAAAAGTGTCTCTGACCACACATGGTAACATGGCCTCCACAGCAAACAAGGTCACTGATGTCATGTTGAAGAATGCTGAGGATTTGGGCTGAGGAGAGCTCTAGACAGCTGGATATAAGGCTGCAATGCACAGAGAGGGTTGGGATGACTGACTCAAAGTCTCTTCTCTTTTCAGATTACTGGCCTGGCCCAGAGAGATTCTCTCGCACAGACTATGTGGCTAGCAGTATCCAACGTGGCCGAGATATGGGACTGCCCAGTTATAGCCAGGCTTTGCTGGCCTTGGGGCTGGAGCCTCCGAAGAACTGGAGTGCTCTCAACCCCAAAGTAGAACCCCAGGTTAATTTAAATAATAATTACACAATAACAATGGCAGTTGGGTGGGGATGGTTCAGTTGGTAACATGCTCCTCACACAAGCATGAGGACCTGAATTTGGATATTCAGCACCCACATAAAAGTCTGAGATGTTTTTGTGATCTCAGTTCTAGGAAGGCAGAGACAGGAGGACTCTTGACCCTTACTTGGCAGCCAACCCAACCAAAACAGTGACACCCAGGTTTAGGGAGAGACCCTGTTTCAAAGATAAGGTAGAGAGTGATTGAGGAAGACTCTTTGTGTCAACCACTGGCATCTACATGCACACATACTCATGTACAGAAACATGTACCCACGCATACATACATACTTACATACATACATACATACATACATACATACACACACAAGATAATGGTAGCCAAAACTTTCTATGACCGTGCTATTCCAAATATCTCTACACAGATGAACCCACTTGATCTACATAAGGATTTATGAGGTAGTTACTCTCAGGGTTGCAGTTTTACTGATGACATTCTTGGTGAGGGCACATGCACGTTTGTTTCTTCCCATGATGCTCCAGGTACTGGAGGCCACAGCTGCTCTCTACAACCAGGACCTGTCCCAGTTAGAACTACTTCTCGGTGGACTTCTGGAGAGCCACGGGAACCCTGGGCCTCTATTCAGCAGCATCATTCTTGACCAGTTTGTGAGACTCCGGGATGGTGATCGCTACTGGTTTGAGAACACTAGGAATGGGTAAGGCCTGGCTGGGCCCTGCTTCAGACTTCACCTTGGCGTGGGGCCCCAGACTCTCTGTCCAGTCCTACATAGCCCCCACAGGTCTTGATTCCAGGGGCCTTCCACACTTTCATCCACACCGGTCTCTTTCTTCACATGAATCCTTGGGCCTGAGGTCACTGGAGGATTGAAATCCCTTCCTATCCCAGCAATGGCCTTCCCCCCCATTTAGGCTGTTCTCCAAGGAGGAGATTGCAGAAATCAGAAACACCACCTTGCGGGATGTGCTGGTAGCTGTCTCCAACATGAACGCCAATGCCTTGCAGCCCAATGTTTTCTTCTGGCAGGAAGGTGAGTATCCTGGGAAAACAGACAAGCAACGGTATGGGGGCAGAGTCACCTGTGCGGTACAGGGAGCCGTGTGCTTTGTGTCGGGCTGCTTCCTGTGCTATAGTCTGGGCCAGCCTGAGAGCCATACCTAGCAATCAAGCAGGCTGGATCTAAGAAATTAGATATGGAGGAGGTCTTTTGAGAGGAACAAGTTCCAGAGGGATAGGTTTGGGAATGGGAGAAGATATTTGGTTCTTCCTAAGACAGGGGGCAAGACTTACCCAAGGAGTAGGACTCTTGGACTCAGATTTCTGTGATTTGTCCCTCAGGTGCACCCTGCCCACAGCCTCAGCAACTCACAACTGAAGGTTTGCCCAAGTGTGTGCCCGTTACTGTGATTGACTACTTTAAGGGCAGTGGTGCTGGTTATGGTGTCACCCTCGTGGCTGTCTGCTGCTTTCCATTAGGTAAGCACTTTAGCTCTCCCTACCTCTTTTCTGACCTCCTCCTCTACACAGACTGGCCTGGTCCATTCTTCCTCCCACCCCACCCCACTATATGCTGGTTTTCAGGACTAGCTCCTTTGCATAGCTTGAGCCAGGCTCAGGGAGCTCCTGGGTAGCCAAGGAGCTCTACCTGAAGCTCCCCTTGAAGCTATGAGCAAAGGGTTCTCCTTCCCTCTCACTAGTCTCTTCTGGTTCCCATCAGTGAGTCTGATAGTCGCTGGAGTGGTGGCTCATTTCCGGAACCGAGAACGCAAGATGCTACTAAAGACAGGCAAAGAGAGTCTGAAGAAACCAACAGCCAGTGATGGAGTACCAGGTGAGAAGCCTGAGGAGCAGGAAGAGGGAGAGGAATCCAGGGTCTGAGGAACAGAAACGTGTTACAGCGTGGGATGGGAGCCAGGCTCACTAGAACTACATGCCTATATGAGACAATCACATGGGCTCAAAGACCTCCCTCTGCTGAGTTATCACACAATTGTCCTCTCCTCAGCAATGGAGTGGCCAGGCCCTAAGGAGAAGAGCTATCCAGTCACTCTCCAGCTGCTTCCAGACAGGAGTCTGCAGGTCCTTGACAAACGGTTCGCCATGCTCCGTACCATCCAACTACAGCCCCCACAGCAGGTCAACCTCATCCTGTCCAGTAACCGTGGACGCCGCACCCTGCTGCTCAAGATTCCCAAGGAGTATGATCTGGTACAGTCCATCCTGCCTCCCCTCTGTTGGCTGTTCTCATACATATCCCCTCATGTGTGAGTTTTCTCAGCTCTGTGTTCTCAGCTACAGAGTTTATCCATGAAGGCTGATGCTGGAGAAGGAGGCTCCTTTCAGGAGCTTCCAGACTCACTTGTCCCCTGAGGTCACTCTCTGACCACAGCCTGGATGGTCAGGGAAGGGACTTCTCTTCTTCCCTCAGCCTGAGGTCCTTTGAAGCAGGATTAGATCAGAAAAGCCAGCTCCAGACATGATGAGGCTTTTCTCCAATCTAGGTGCTGATGTTTAACTCTGAAGAGGACAGGGGTGCCTTTGTGCGGCTGTTGCAAGACCTCTGTATCTGCCACACTCCCAGCCTCCGCATAGCTGAGATGGATGAGAAGGAGCTGTTGAGAAAGGCCGTGACCAAGCAGCAGCGGGCAGGCATCTTGGAGATCTTCTTCAGACAGCTTTTTGCTCAGGTGCCATGAGTTATACTTGACACAGGGGATGGAGCCAACCTGAGCTGGATGGGTTCTCATGGGTGAATTAAGATTTCACACTGTAGGCTAGAGATAGACAGTCTTGGTTGGATCCTTAGGCAATTCACACGCTCTTATCTCTGTTTTCCTCACCTTATCATCTAATGAACAGTGACTAAAACTGTGTCCACTGCATTGCTAAGAGAGGCCGGTGAGATCATCTACATGATGGACCATAGACCGTGTTTAGCCTAAGTACTTGGTACATTGTGGACATAACAAATGGTAGTAATGTGTTAGTTTTAAATTATCTGTACGCTGATAGGATTCAGATTCTAGACACATGGCAGTGCTATCTGAATTAGCATGAGCATACAGGCTCAGCCCTGTAGGTCATACTATAGCCAACACCCACTGCCTCTGGAGCAGACTCTTTCTCTTTTCATTCCCAGCTTTGCTCCCTGCCTCCTACTTCCCCCTTTTCTCCCCATCAGTATTAATTATCTTTGCTGGATGGAGCTTGGGTCCAGAGAGAAACAGAAAGCTTGTAAAGATTCAGTTGTCCCCCTCCTATAAAAGAGTAGAGGCCCAATCAGTATGCCTAGGAGTGGGTTTTCTGAACTGCACATAGGAGAGATATGAAGTCACTGAACTGCTTGCATCCCAGCTAGGTAAGCTAGGCCTTACCTCCTTCTCTCCCTCTCTGTGACTGCCCAAGTGCAGGTGCTGGACATCAATCAGGCTGATGCAGGGACTCTGCCCTTGGACTCATCCCAGCAAGTACGAGAGGCTCTGACCTGTGAGCTGAGCAGAGCTGAGTTTGCAGACTCCCTAGGCCTCAAGCCCCAGGATATGTTTGTGGAGTCCATGTTTTCTCTGGCCGACAAGGATGGCAATGGCTACCTGTCCTTCCGGGAGTTCCTGGACATCCTGGTGGTCTTCATGAAAGGTGGGAGTGGGGACTAGCGGAACATCTGAGGAACCATGAGTTTGTGAGCAAGGAGGTGAGCTATATCCCCTTCCTCTCTCAGGTTCCCCAGAGGATAAGACCCGCCTAATGTTTACCATGTATGACCTGGACGGAAATGGCTTCCTCTCCAAGAATGAGTTCTTCACCATGATGCGGTACAGGCTGGGCCTTTCCAATCCTGAAATATCTTAATGTTTTAAATGGGAAAGCAATTCAGGCCAGAGGAGGGCAGGCAAGGTGGTTGAGTGGCCATCCATGTTGAAGGGTACATACTGCATCCTGAGTTCTCAAAACATTCAGCTTTAAAACTTCACCTAGGCAGGTTCCTGCCTTTAACAGTGTCCATATCCACACTATCTAAAACTACCAGAAACACTGCTTTAGTTTTAAAATGTCAATAAAGACTGGCTGTGAGCACCCTCAACTTCTCATTCCCAAGGACAGAACCTTAGTAATAACACGGCATGTCTCTTCGTTTCTTCTTGAATCTGCTTTTTTTTTTTTTTTTTTTTTTTTTCATGCTGAGATTAACATGTAGGCATTTGGTACAAAACCCACTGAAAAAGACAAAGAAAAACACATGAGAGTAAACAGACAGAGCACAGCAGTCCAGATTCTTTTAAAGTGTCTTTGTGTCTCCCCATTGATCTTAACATTCCCTTTCCCTGACAATCCCAACCTAGAGCACCTTCCTCCTCCTCCTCCTCCTCCTCCTCCTCCTCCTCCTCCTCCTCCTCCTCCTCCTCCTCTTTCTCCCTCCTCCTCTTCTTTAGAGGTTTTGCTTATTTTTTTTTTTTTTATCCTATGTGCATTGGTGTTTTGCCTGCTTGTATGTCTGTGTGAGGGTGTTGGATTCCTGGAACTGAAATTACAGACAGTTGTGAGCTGCCCTGTGAACTGAACCTGGGTCCTCTGGAAGAATAGCCAGTGCTCTTAACCACTGAGACATCGTCCCAGCCCCCAACATAGACTTCTAAAAGAGCGAAAATGACTACAGCCTGTATCTCATCAGCATGTCACTGCAGGTCCAGTCCTACCTACATTTTAGGAGATCCAGGAGGAGGTCCCATCAGCAATGGCAGCTCCCATTTTTTCAGTGTATAATAAAATGTGTGCATCTTGCTTTGCCTCAATGGCATTATGCTTTTTAGCATGGTGATAGTGTCTGATTGGCCTTGCACACACACACTTGGTTCTGTCCCAGTGCACAATGTAAGGAGAGTTGCCACTGAAGCTGTCACTGAGGGAGCCATCAGACTTGGGCCTGAGCTGGTCCTCCACGTGCCCTGGGGTATTGGTGTAAGGCGGCAGCGCCACTGTAGCCACTCCCTTCCCACACTCTGGTGTCCTCTTTGGATGGTGAAAGTGGGATCTCAGAGGTGGCTGGGCATGGGTGGCTTCCACAGAAGAGAGTCAGCAGAGAACCCATCACAAGAGAGGACCATGGTGTATCCTGGACCCATCTTTGCAGCAAGTGTTATTCTTTCCCATGTGCTGTCATTTCTTGGGGGGAGGGACACTGCTTTTCTAAGCTGTCAAGGTTCTTTGAGCCTGTGACCATCACCTCACCGGCCTTAGTGTCACCTTCAGGCTGAATGACACCTCTCAGTCAGTGCCATTTCCCAGGTTGATGGAGATCACATTAGGTAATCTGGAGATCTGCCCAAGCCTAGCCTTGCTGGACCATAGCTACTGTTTCCTATATTCCTCTAGGTCCTTCATCGAGATCTCCAACAACTGCCTGTCCAAGGCCCAGCTGGCTGAGGTGGTGGAGTCCATGTTCCGGGAGTCGGGCTTCCAGGACAAGGAGGAGCTGACCTGGGAGGACTTCCATTTCATGCTGCGGGACTATGACAGTGATCTCCGATTCTCACAGCTCTGTGTCAAAGGTGGAGCTGGAGGTGTGTGAGTGTGAAAGGAAGATGAGGAGTCTTCAGAACAGAGTTTCTGGTAGACATAACACCGGTCTTATTTTCTTTCCTCTGAGTCCTTGGTGCTTAGTACTGAGCTCAGCATGGATATTCAGAGACAAGTTGTATAGTGTGCAATGTTACTCACTAAGACAAGGGACATGCTGTAGGCACTGGCTTGGGTGTATCTGGCCAGAGCAGGGGACCTTGTTTTCTTTTTCACAGAGGACATGTAGAGTTCTATCTTCTAGAGGGTAGCCCTTTTCTTCTTTGTGCACACTGTCTGCCCTGTGTACAGGGAGGAAAATGGGGATAAAGCCCCAGATCCGGACATGAGCAGCCTTCCCAGGGCCCAGGAGGAGAGGATAGTCTCCCACCCCACCCTCTGTCCTTCCAGAGAAGCCAATCTGGGCTCCTGTTCTCCTTTCTAGGCACCAGGGACATCTTTAAACAAAGCAGTGCCTGCCGAGTCTCATTCCTCACCCGGACTCCTGGGAACAGGTGTGTGAGATGGGAGGACTGGGTGGTCTCCTTGACTAGATCCGTGGAGAGAAACAAGAAAGAAAGCCAAGCTAGCTGATCAGCCACTGATCAGATATTTGCCTTGGAAGGTCAGTGTCAGCCCAACTCCAGCTGCTTCCTACAGCCGGTGTTGTTCAGGAGCTTTGGCTCTCTCCTTACCAGTCCAGGCCTGAGTCACCCTAAGGACAGATGAGCAGACTGTAACTACTCATCCTGCTTTGGCCTTTCCTGCTCTTGGGGTCCTTCCCTGGGCTCCACCCCAACTTTGATATGGCAGTTCTTCTCCTGGCTGCAACAACCCAAAGAAAACAGGTTCCAGGGCTTTGATTTGTCTGATTTTTCAGTTCCTGCTCCCCGGAAATGGCGCTCCCTGACACAGAAACCCCAGAACTGGGAAGTACTGGTGTAAAGAAGAGGTTTGGCAAAAAGTGAGTATTTCCTGGATTCCTGGATTCCCTGGATTCTTGGAAAGAAGTCTCAGGATCTCTGAGCCCTGACACAACCTCAAGTCTCCTTCCATTCGACACCCACGATGTGGTACTAGTAGCTCTCCATGAAACATCTGAACTGCTATAGCTGCTGGGCCAGGAAACCCGCTGTTTCTTCTCCAGTAGGGTATACCATCAGGGAGGGACTCCACGGCCCTTAGCAGGAGAGACAGGACACTGGTGAGAAAGTGGCTCCTTGACCTCCCCTCAGGGCTGCCCACTGGAGGGCTGGAGTGTCCAGTGACCCAATCTGTACTCAGCCTCTAAACTCATCTTCAGGCAAGACGCCTCACTCAAAGCTCCACCACCATGACTGCAAGAGGCCTCCTGGGGGTGCAGAATGAGAGAGAGAGACAGAGACAGAGACAGAGAGACAGAGAGACAGAGAGAGAGACAGAGACAGAGAGAGAGAGACAGAACCAGAGAGAGAGACAGAGAGACAGAGACAGAGAGATAGAGAGAGACAGAGAGACAGAGAGAGACAAACAGAGAGAGAAGAGAAGGTAGACTGGGTGTGGAGAGAGAGAAAGGGAGGTATCTGGGACAATTAAGAATCAGGGTAAGAGCCAGGCAATGGTGGCACATGCCTTTAATCCCAGCACTTGGGAGGCAGAGGCAGGTGGATTTCTGAGTTCAAGGCCAGCCTGGTCTACAGAGTGAGTTCCAGGATAGCCAGGGCTACACAGAGAAACCCTGTCTCGAAAAAACCAAAAAAAAAAAAAAAAAAGAATCAGGGTAAGGGGTTGGTGGAGCGGGGGCTGCTTGCCCCCCTTCCACTGTTATGACCCATCATTCATAGTTACTAGATCTTATGGGTAGTACTGAGGGAAGGCCAAGGAACCCTTTCCTCACCAGTGCCCTGTCTATCACTGCTACAGGGTAACGGGGCCCTCTCCCCGGTTGTACACGGAGGCAGTGCAGGAGAAAGCACAGAGGGGCTTCCTGGCCCAGAAGTTCAAGCAGTTCAAGCGATTTGTGGAAAACTACCGGCGTCACATTGTGTGTGTTACAATCTTCTCAGCCATCTGCATAGGCCTGTTTGCAGACCGTGCTTACTGTAAGAGTGCCAGGTTGTGGGCAGTGGGTAGGGAACATGCCACACCTCAATGGGGAGTGAAGAGTCCTCTGGCTGCCCTTCCCAGTCCTCAGTGTCTGGACGGCAGGGCCCAGGCATTTAGACTCAGCCTCAGAATCCTGTCTTGTGTGCCATGCTGACCTGCCTCAACTCTGGTCCCAGACTATGGCTTTGCCTCACCACCCACGGACATTGAAGAAACCACCTATGTGGGCATCATCCTGTCCCGGGGCACGGCGGCCAGCATCTCCTTCATGTTCTCCTACATCCTGCTCACCATGTGCCGCAACCTCATCACCTTCCTGCGGGAGACCTTCCTCAACCGCTACATTCCCTTCGATGCCGCTGTGGACTTCCATCGCTGGATTGCCATGGCTGCAGTCGTCCTGGCTGGTATGTGGCTCCTGGGACGGGAGTTGGGAGTACTGTTGGTCAAGTTAAAGTCTGACGTGATGTCTCTCTCAGTTCTGCACAGTGCTGGACATGCGGTCAATGTGTACATCTTCTCAGTCAGCCCCCTCAGCCTGATGGCCTGCGTCTTCCCTAAAGTCTTTGTGAATGATGGGTCAGTTCAGGGGAAGGCACCCCATAGGGTCCTCTGGGTCGGCCTAAGGGTTTAATAGGAAAGAAATAGATGACCACAGAAACACAGCTTCTCAGTGCATGAAGACACAAAGCTGTCCCTCATGGGGAAGCTGAAAGGTGACTGCTTTTCCTTCAGGAAGGAAGCTGTCTATGACTGGCCAGGAAAGGACCTTAGGAGATGACATCAGAGCCTCTTTCCCATTTGATACACAGTTTATTATCTCAGTTTAATATCATCTCATTGGACAAATATTTATACACCATGTGCTGGGTGTTTTATTCAAGTGCCAGAGAGCAGGGCTATTCCAGATATGTGCAGTTGTTGAACACTTTTGCTATGCACTTGATGTTGCTGGGCACAGAACACAAGTCCCCTGCCCTCACTAATCTCACAGAATATAGACCCAGTACTCCAGGAGGCAAGCAGGGGTCGACTGCAGGAAGAGAATGTAAGATGGACTAGCAGAAAGTGCTGCAATGGGTGAGGGGTAGAAATGAGACAGTGGACGTCGTGCTCCTTGGAAGGGTCCCTTAGCCATCTTAGTGGAGTCCTAGTAACCTCAGGAGTCAGGGGCAGCATCAGGCTGTGGTGTGGGAGTGGCAAACCCCCTTCTGCCTCAGCCAGAGGCTCACTGTGCCTTTACCCCACAGGTCCAAGCTTCCCCGAAAGTACTACTGGTGGTTCTTTGAGACAGTTCCAGGTAGGAAGTGGAGCTCTGTGTGGGACCTGAGCTGTCCAACTGCATATCTCCTCCTTCTTCTCCTCTTCCTGGATATCCACTGGTCTGTAATATCCATAGGCCCCTTTCTGACAGGCCAACCCTGGCTCCAGCCCCTATAGATATGCTATTCTGAAGCCCTGAAGGAATAGAGTGGACGTCAAGTAGAACAGTGTGGGGAGATGTCCTGTTGTATCTTCGGCTCGGGATGAGGTCCCAAAGATACCCACTGACCCTGTCCTCCTGCCCCTAGGTATGACAGGAGTACTCCTGCTCCTGGTCCTGGCCATCATGTACGTCTTTGCCTCCCACCACTTCCGCCGCCACAGTTTCCGGGGCTTCTGGCTGACCCACCACCTCTATGTTGTGCTTTATGCCCTGGTGAGTGCCTCCCCTGGGCAGGGGTGAACCTTGGAGGAGGACACTTAGGATGGAAAGGGAGGGCAAAGTAGGGAAAATGGAGAATTAGACCCAGGGACTGTGATCCTGAGCTCGGAGACCCCACCCTGGGGTCTATGCCAGCCTATCAGAGCCAGTGCCTGGTGGGCCGTGCCTGACAAGGAGGAGCCACTCAGGGCCTGGTGGGCGGAGCTATACTAACTGGCCCTGTTTCCAGCTCATCATCCACGGCAGCTATGCCCTCATCCAATTACCCAGCTTCCACATCTACTTCCTGGTCCCCGCAATTATCTATGGAGGAGACAAGCTGGTGAGCCTGAGCCGGAAGAAGGTGGAGATCAGCGTGGTGAAGGCTGAGCTGCTGCCTTCAGGTAAGACCCGGTCTGACCCAGGCATGGAGAATCAGTCAGCTCCTTAGACACGGTAGGGCTTGTCAGGTTTCCTGACCCCTACCTCTGACATCCTCTTGAGGAACCCTGAACCCTGAAGATTTTCTAATAAGAATGACACCCAAGAAGGGCTGTGCTTAGTTCCTCGTGAGACTTGGAGACAAGGGGCTAGGGAGATAACTCAGCAGTTAAGAACACTTTTTGCTCTTTCAAAGGACCTGAGGTCAGTTCCCAGCACCCATGTGAGGCAGTTCATATCCAGCTCCAGGGAATATGTGCATATACCTACACACGGACAAACACATATACACATAATTAAAAATAAAGACAAAGACCCGCAGGCAGTGAGAAGCAATGCTGGGGAGGAGCAGGTGGAAACGAAGCTCAGGAGGAGGAAGGCTTCCAGTGTGCAGTCTGGTTCACACCGGAGAGAGGCAAATAGCCCTGACAGCCAGATTGCTGTTGTGTCTGAAGCGGCTGTTGCGGAGGCTTATGTCACTATAGAGGAAGGCGGGAGGTGATTTAGGTGTCATAATGGCATCTAACCTCTAGGATTAACATTGCAAAGAATTCAATTTCATTTCAGTTTTATTTCAGTTAAGATTACATGGGGATAAAGCTAAAGTAGCCTTTCATACTCTCCAAAACTTGTTAACCTCCCTTTTTAACAAATATAAGTAAACCTGAGGCCCAGCTGTGGTCAGGCAACACATACTACCCAACTAAGATTTGATAACAAAATATGTTGCTGGTAAGGCATGCAGATATTCATGAAAGTTTCCTCCGTGTGGGGGAGGTTTGATAAGCTTCTGGGGATCTGAAGAGCCCTTCACCCTGTAGGCTGTTATTCTGGCAGTGCTGTGAGCCCGCACTCTCTGCAGGACGAGGCGGGAGAGAAGAGAGGCACTGGATTGAGGCAGAGGTGCCCAATTCTTATGTTACCCAGGAAACAGGAGACTCAACTACTCTCAGTCCCAACGTACCACCTGCCTAGATCATGTGCCTGTGTGAGACCCTCTGGGCCTCAGCAGTGTAGAACAAACAAACACCTGTCAATCTTGGGTACAGTTTCTGATCTAGGCTCTTCTCACACTCTGACCCCTAGGGGTGACCCACTTGCAGTTCCAGCGGCCCAAGACTTTTGAGTACAAATCAGGGCAGTGGGTGCGAATTGCCTGCCTGGGTCTGGGTACCAATGAGTACCACCCCTTCACGCTGACCTCTGCACCCCATGAGGACATGCTCAGCTTGCACATCCGGGCTGTGGGACCTTGGACTACTCGCCTCAGGGAGATCTACTCACCCCCAGTGGGTGGCACCTGTGCCAGATACCCAAAGGTACCCATCCCTGGGAATGTCCCTGTTCCCTATACCCTGAAAGGTACTAGATGCCCCAGTACCTTTCATGATAAAGCTAGTCTGAAAGAGTACTGAGCTGCGCTGTCCCTATCTCTGTCTTCCCCATTTTTGGTCTCAGAGTTGGGGCAGGGCCTAGCTCATCTCGCTTCTTCTCTTGGCAGCTGTACCTTGATGGACCTTTTGGAGAGGGCCATCAGGAATGGCATAAGTTTGAGGTGTCCGTGCTGGTAGGAGGGGGCATTGGAGTCACCCCCTTTGCCTCCATCCTCAAAGACCTGGTCTTCAAATCACCCACGGGGAACCAGATGCTCTGTAAGAAGGTGAGCCATCCTTTCTCCACTCTGTGTGGGAAATGTGAAGCCCGATGGAGCCCTGGCATCATAGCAGGGCCCTCCTGGCTTCCAACTGCAGGGTCTGTGGGGAACATTATGCACAGCAGTTCAGATGTCAAATCCTGAGTGTGGATAGGAGAGTGGCCAGAAGAATCTCTGCTGGCCTTTGTCCACTGGAAGCTAAGACCAGAGCATTGCTCTACACAGGATATGTAGGCTTCCTAGCATCTCAGAATGTAGGGAGGGGAACCAGACCTGAGTTGGTTCTGAGCCCCAGTGTGTGTCCTCAGATCTACTTCATCTGGGTGACAAGGACTCAGCGGCAGTTTGAGTGGCTGGCTGACATCATCCGGGAGGTGGAGGAGAATGACCGCCAGGACCTGGTGTCTGTGCACATCTATATCACTCAGCTGGCTGAGAAGTTTGACCTCAGGACCACCATGCTGGTAGGTCAGGGACAGCTGGGCCACTCTCAGGGCCAAGGGTTGGTCCTAGCAGTGACCTTCCTTCCCCATTTTGTTCGCCAGTACATCTGTGAGAGGCACTTCCAGAAGGCGCTGAACAGGAGTTTGTTCACGGGTCTGCGCTCTGTCACCCACTTTGGCCGCCCTCCCTTTGAGCTCTTCTTCAACTCTCTGCAGGAAGTTCATCCACAGGTGGGTCCATCCCCTTCCACCCTAGGATCCTATTTCATTTTCTCATCTTGGTCTGATTATTGTGGTCAGGCTGTAGAAGCTGATCTCCCTGGGCAGTGGGCATTTCAAGGCTCCAAGGCACATGTCTCTCCATGGGCAGGTACATAAGATTGGAGTCTTCAGCTGTGGTCCTCCAGGGATGACCAAGAATGTGGAGAAGGCCTGCCAGCTAATCAACAGGCAGGACCGGGCCCACTTTGTGCATCATTATGAGAACTTCTGAGCCTGCTCTTCTTGGTCCTTGTCCGGTCTGCTGTCCCCCTTCATTGTTACTGTCACTTGAGACCACAACCAGGGAACTGGAGCCCTGCCTCTCACAGTGCCTATGTTCTGGGCAGGTAGACAAGGCCACTCCAATACCTAGCTCATGCCATAGAAGGTTATGGGATGTACATCGAGGAGAGGAAAGCCCCTATTTCTGACAACTGTGGATGGGACAGAACACTGGGGAATCACCTCTGATAGGTCTCTGTTTCTGTTTTGCCTTCACAAAATTGCTGTATTGCTGTAGACTTTTCTTGGGGGAACCATTTAAGGAAAGCAGGACAACCTTCTCTGAGTTTGTCTCAGAAACCACATACTGAAAGCCTGCACAGCCCGCCTGCCTCAACTGCCATACTCCCCAGACCCCTCTGCTCCCTCTCCCCAGAGGAAACAGAACACCTTTCCAGGTTTGTGCAGTTAGGGCACTGAAGTCTCTCACCCTAGGGAAATCGGCCACTCAATTGCAGTACACAGATGTCACCTCTACCTGTGAAGACCCTTTTCCTTCTTTCCCTGGAATTTTACTAAAAAGCTGAGCTGTAACATATGTACAGTTGAGGTATGTTTGCATAAACTATATAAATCTTATAGTAGCTACCATCCTGGTGAAGATAGAAAACATTTCAACATGCCAGCCACTCCAGAAGCTCCGCCAGTGACTCTTTGTCACAAAAAAGCAACCACTAATGTGACTTCCGTCACTGCACTTTGGGTCATATGGAATGCACTTTTGATCTTGGCCTCTTTCTCATCCCACGATGCTTTATGATTCATCCGTGCCATTGTGTCTGATGGATGTTTGTCCCTTTTTATTGCTGAATAACATTCCATTAGAGAGCTGTATCTGCTTGTTTAGTCACTCTGCTGATAAACAGTTGGGTTGTTTCTGGGTTTGGCTGATTGTAAATAAAGTTGCTATAAACATTCGTATGTCTGTCTTTTAGAAGATATAACACACTCATTTCTCTGGGTATGACATTTATCTAGGAGCGAATTGCTGGGCCATGATACTCTATAGCTGGTAGAATTTGTAGCAAGGAGAGTTTCAGGCAAATTTAACATACCTGAGCCAGGATCTTTTCTTTGGTGGGTTTATCTCTGTAATAAAGCCATCTGTGACAAAACCGAACAAACAGGCCAGAGCCTAAGAGACCTGGGACTCTGGACCAATTTTATCTGTAAAGACCACAAAGGAGTGCTCCCAAGTTCTTTGAAACTACTTCTATATTTATTCAGCTGCTTGTGAAGAAATTGGGAGGTGAAATAGCAATGTATCCCAGACAAATTATATAGATGAGAAGAAAACACACACACACAATATGTTTTACAATTATAGTGTGTTAAGTTTTAGTCTGTTTAATTTTTAAGTTTCACTAAATGTGACTTTTAAAAAAATAAATAAATAACAGTGAACATATTTAAGAACAGCATTATGTGTGCCCTGGCCTCTAGCCCTCCTGATATTCACCAAGTCATACAGCCCCCAGTCCTGAGCTCCAGCCTCTTAGATGTCACCTTAGCTTTATTCTCAGATCTGACCCATCAGCATTTTCCTGCTCGTTCTTTCAAAACTATTTTTCTATCTTATCTTAACCCACTCATCCTCTCTAGACTGCCACAATCCATTAACATGGCTATCGGAGTTATCTCTAACATTCTGTGGCTTCCTTCTCTTCCCCTCCTCCTCTCCATGTTGAGGAGGTGACAGGCTCACGAAGAGTCTGTGATCTTAAAGATGCTTATCCAGCTACTTGTTGCTCTGGCTCCAAGGCAGTGCTAAGTGCATGTCCATCTGGACAGAGAGACATTCTGTCACAATTGTGAGCATCCTGAGTAGCACCCAGCCTGCCTAATCCTGACCCCACGGGCAGACTCTACATGTTGGCCATAGACAGACATTTATGTGACTTGGCTATTCTGTCAAATCATTGACAGATTTCCAGAAACCCAGAATGACTGGGTTAAAAGTCAAGGACTTAATGAGATGGATACGATGTCTTTAGCCAGACCATAATGGCTTCATCCTGTCTGGGGCCTTTTGATAGACTCTTCTTGGCCAGTGGCTAGAGGGTGGCATCAGGCAGCTATCCATCAGCACTTACTCAGGTAAAGAAGATGAAGTCACCAATATTATAAGTGTGTGTCCAGAAATTATACTCTGTAAACAAGAGACACTGCAAAAATGTCCCAGAGAAAGAAGACTGGGAGAGGATGAGACAGGAAATTCTTGTATTAACAGTATAAAAAAAAGCAATCTTTGTCTGCTCTGGATTTCCAATGTTGATCTCCATCCCTGGAACCAACCCCATCCCAACACCCCTGCCACTCCCCCACCCCCACCCCAATACACACAAATAGGAAAGGGACTGATCCTGAAAGAGAGATAAAGAAGAAATATCAGCTAGGATGAAGGGTGAAGGGACCCAGGACAGAGAAGGTGAGGATTAGGGTGAGTAGGGAGGGAAAGGCGGGAAGGTGGTTGACAAAGACATGAGGTTCTGGGAGGTCCTGGGTCTGAGTTCTCTACTTAAGGAAGAAAGCGTGAACTATTGCCTCTTTCCCTGTCCTTTAAGTCCACCTGAAAGAAGAGTTGACAAGATGTACCATCCTTCCCAGCTTTTGAGGGCAAGGATCCAGTCCAGCTGACTCTTATAACGAACAGCTCTTGAGACAAATTGGGTTTAAGTTCCATCTAGGTACTTTTGAGTAAATAAAGAGAACATTTGGTGTCTCAGCTTGCTCCTCCACAGAACGGTAGTGTCTTGAGTATTTTCTCCAGAGGATTTAGCAAGGTCCAATGAAACAACCCCACTTACTCCATAGGTGCTGACCCTGTTACATGTCTCAGACACAGGCCCAGCTCCAAGGGTATTTACATGGAAGTGGAAATGAGCAACAAGCAATTTAGAGGGAGGAGAAGATTTCAGCTTATAAAGGTTTTAAAGACTATAAAATAACAGTGAGTGACTGGAGAGAGAGCTCCTTTACATAAGATGAATGAGAAAGGCCCTACAAAGACAATAAGATTTTTAACAACCTATGTAGACAGCTCTTGGTGTGTATCCAGTGCTCACTGAGCTACAAAACAGTTACTATCATTATTCTTATTTTGAGCTACAGAAACGGAAACACAGAAAAGTTTAAATAAGCTTGGAGTTATGTAAGTGATTTGAACCAGCAGGCTTAGGGAGAGACCATGCCCTTAGCTCTTACGTTAGCCTCTCAAAACCGAGACTTTATTCATACCAGATGTCAATAAGGTTTCGGTTGCCATCATTATTAGTAATTGAGGCCAAGGGTGTGAAGGCAGAGCTCTGTATTCCAAGGTATAGGGAGTGGGGCTGGGTGTGTTACATGACTGCTTCTCAGCCTGGGCCGTCCCTGTTCTGATCCTGCTTCCTATCTCCCAGAGTTCTTACTCTCTGTGTTCAACCAGGATCCAGAGCGATTCCAGGGAAAAGACCTACCTTGCCTCTGAGAACTTCCTTCCACCCATTATTGGCAAGTCACTCCACCCTGGTCTGGCCTGAATTGAAAGTGACACAGTGAGCTGTCTGTCTGCTCTGGTCACAGGATGCCATTATAAGGGGCTGGGAATTTCCCCAGCTGACTTATCAGGAACCTCTGGATGGTGAACTTTGGTGAACTGTACCACAAAGGTGCGCTCTCCCCTCCGAGAATGAGACGCCAGCTCTGAGGTTCTAGAAAGGCTTCCTGGCAGATGCTCTCTGCTGTAATCAGGCAGCCCAGGCTTTGTCTCTGCTTGTAATAGAAGTAGTTTCTGACCTAAGGGAGGTCACCTGAATTATCTGAGCCTCAAATTTCTCAGAGAGAGAGAGAGAGAGAGAGAGAGAGAGAGAGAGAGAGAGAAGGAAAGAAAGAGGTAGGCTGGAGAGATGGCTCAGTGCATAAAGGTGCCTGCCAGCAAGTCTGATTACCTGAGTTCAATCCCCAAAACCTACATGGCAGAAGAGAAAAACTCTACAAAGTTACCTCTGACTTACATGTACACACTGTAGCATGCAGCTCCTACTACACATAAAATAAATAACATGTCAAAATAAGGCAAACAAGACAGAAGGAATTCAGCTGAGGGCCTCTCAGACCTAACGCTTCAGTTCTCTCCACTCACCTCAAATGAACAGAAATCTACTTCTGGAAAACAACATCCTCAGACTCCTAGCTAAGGCTAATCTTCAGAGAGGCTTACGGCGTGTTAAATCTATATCTTATTAACATAATTTGACTCCTCTGCTCCTCACAGTAACGCATCATAAGAGGCATTGCTATTCCTATAGTCAAGGAGCCAAATGCGGCTCAGAGAGTCAACCACCCCAGGCAGCCAGCTAGTAACAAGCAGAATCAGAGTTTGAAACCATGCGTGATACCCCAGGGCCTCTGTCCCTTCTACCCCCGGCTTCTAAAGGCATAGAAAGGGAGGGGTGGCATTTTTATTATTTGCTTTCCAATTTTTCTGATGGCATTTATTGAACAACTGCTGTACACACACACTAGATTCCAAACACAAGACATTCCCAGCCCTCACTTTGCCATCTACACAGGGTTTAGAATACCCTCAGAAAGGCATAGTTTGGGAGACGGAGCTAGAGAGGCCCCTGGATGGGCAGGAGGCTGGTAGGGCTGTGTTTTCAGGAGAACTGGAATGTTATCTTCTGGTGGAAGAGAAAGATAACAAAGAGCCCTGCTAAGGCAGGCCATGGCCAGCTTCTCTGTTATTTACTTCCCTTGGGAGTTCTAGAAGGCACTGTGGATGACTAGAAATCCAACAGCAAAAAGTTAAGCAAACTATTTAATCAAATGGAATAGTATACACCCATGATCAGTGGGCATCATTAGGTGACCCCTCATATTCAGTAAGTCTGTCAAAACATCTACAGGATCTTAAAATGTTCGAGCCTTCCTTTCTACTAATTCCTGTAATAAGAATTTTATCATGGGAAAAAATTCAGAAATCTAGGTAAATATTAATAGGTGAAAATATACCAGAGTAGTAATAATGTTTTGACTGCCTCCAAATAAATTTTTAAATTTTATTTGTTCATTTGTTCATTCGTTAGTTAGTTAGAGTCAGGGTATCTTTGTGTAGCCCTAGCTGTCCTGGAGCTCACTCTGTAGACCAGGCTGGCCTTGAACTCACAGAGATCTGCCTGCTTCTGTCTCCCAAGTGCTAGGGTTAAAGGCGTGCGCCACCACTGCTCCCTCCAAATGAAAATTTAAAAATCAGTGTTTTACTACCTAAGGAAAACTGGGCTGGCAATGTGGCTCGGTTAGTAAAAGACCTTGCCAAGCAAGCCTGGAAACCCAAGTTCAACCCTGCAATATACATAAAAAGTCTGATGTTGCCCTTTTGGTGTATGTGAAATCCCAGTACACCCATGGCAAGATGGAAGCCAGGAGGAACCCTGAAGCTAGCTTGAAGCGAGCAGCAGAGCAAAACCAAGAGAGACTCTGGGTTTCCGGGGGCTGCTGGTGTGACGTGTCCCGCGCTTGGCGCAGCAGGAAGCGGCGGCGGCGGACGCGGCCCGAGTTCCCGGCGCCGGTCTCGGCCCCAAGTCTTCTCCCGCTTCTGTCATGCTTGACTTCTTCACCATCTTCTCGAAGGGCGGGCTTGTGCTCTGGTGTTTCCAGGGCGTGAGCGACTCGTGCACCGGGCCCGTGAACGTGTTGATTCGTTCTGTACTGCTGCAGGAACGGGGAGGTAACAACTCTTTCACTCATGAGGCTCTCACACTCAAGTATAAACTGGACAACCAGTTTGAGCTGGTGTTTGTGGTTGGCTTTCAGAAGATCCTCACACTGACCTACGTAGACAAACTGATAGATGATGTGCACCGGCTATTCCGGGATAAGTACCGCACCGAGATCCAACAACAGAGTGCATTAAGTCTATTGAATGGCACTTTTGATTTCCAAAATGACTTCCTGCGGCTCCTGCGTGAAGCAGAGGAGAGCAGTAAGATCCGTGCTCCCACTACCATGAAGAAATTTGAAGATTCTGAAAAAGCTAAGAAACCTGTGAGGTCCATGATTGAAACACGGGGAGAAAAGACCAAGGAAAAAGCAAAAAACAACAAAAAAGGGGGGGCCAAAAAGGAAGGT